>CM050436.1:22092764-22217764 GCA_027564155.1 Gymnocypris eckloni scoliostomus | reverse complement strand
GATTTTTATATTCTTTCTATAAAAATTCTAAAATTGTTTAAAATAATAAATTCTATTAAAAATGCAGAATTTTACAGACACACAGAATTTTTAATTCTACACTAAACTAAAACAGTGTATTAAATGTCACTAAGCCTGAAAACGTAGTGAGAAAACACTGATAAGACTAGCCCATGAAACCACTGCAGTTGATTTATTTTGTGTACAAATAACACGTCTGTCACTCAGTGTCGTGTGTTTCTCAGGGATCAGGATGTGTGTGAACTACATGCTCTGTAATGAAATGATCTTCACCCATCAGATAATTAATTCTTAGCAGCCTTTCATTCTCGCGGCCCGTTAAAATTGACATAAGCTTTACAAACATTCCACACATAGTTTCTCAGGAAGGAAGAGCAAATTCAATCACACACACTCACACTCACACACACACACACACACACACACACACACACACACACACACACACACACACACACAGAATTTTAGACACAGACACACACACACACACACACACACACACAGAGAGACAGAGACAGAGACAGACACACACACTCTCACACACACACACACACACACTGGACACACACACACACACACACACACACACACAGAGAGACAGAGACAGACACAGACACACTCTACACACACACACACACACACGGACACGGACACACACACTCTCACACTCACACACACACACACACACACACATGTTGGGTTTCCATATGTTTTATGGGGACTTTCCATAGACGTAATGGTTTTATACTGTACAAACTGTATATTCTATTACACTACCCCTATCCTAAACCTAACCATCACAGAGACATTCTGCAATTTTACATTTTCAAAAACATCACTTAGTCTGATTTATAAGCTGGTTTCCTCATGGGGACAAAAATGTCCCCACACGGACAAGGATTTTGGATATTGCCATCGTTGTGGGGACATTTTGTCCCCATAACGTAGGGTATACCTGAACCACACACACACACACACACACACACACACACACACACACACACACACACACACACACACACACACACACACACACACACACACACACAGAGAGACAGAGACAGACACACACACACACACTCTCTCCCACACACACACACGGACACAGACACACACACACACACACAGAGAGACAGACACAGACACACTCTCTCCCACACACGGACACGGACACAGACACACACACACACACACACACACACACACACACACACACACACACACACACACACACACACACGGACAGACACACACACACACACACACACACACACGTGTTTCTAAAGAATTTAAACACATGTCATTCAGTACAAGTCATATTGTCGTTGTTTCATTTTGACGATTCAACTATTCAATTCAATTACACTTTATTGTAGGAATTTCTTCCAAAATTTGTCTTGCTATAAATCTAACTATAAATCAATAACAAATTATCAATAATAACAATAAACTATTTAATCTGAATCAGTAGTTAAGTGCAAAATCGAAACTTCTTGAAATGAGACATTTGTGAGTTTAGCATTAAACATGAGTAAAAATTGCACTCGAAATGCAAATGACGGCGTTAACGAGTGTTTACATGTTCAACAAAACCCTGATAATACTTGATCAAAAATCATCTATTCTATAACCCTGTTTTAGGGTTTGCATGCAAATCAATAAACCCAAGAAAAACCATCTGAACATAAACAGACATGATATAGGTGTTTACATGCAAAACAAAATCTAGATGTTAAGAGATTTAAAATGATTTAAATGACATATCTTGTCTTCTGGTGTAAGATGTGCACGTAAACACACTTCATGATTGACTAGTGCTGTTCATGATTATTTTAATTATAGGCTTAAGAAAGCTTATCACACCATTAGTTTCATATTATGAGCTGACATTACTAACCAAATCATGTTTTTTGCAGGCTGTTTAACAGCATTAGCACTATTTCAGTGGTTTATCTCATAACCGCCCTCGTTGATGGATTTACAGGGTGGGCGGAGCTTATGTACAGCACTATATCTCATAAATGTTGTTATGACTGATTTACTGAGTGGGGAAGGCCTATTAAGTCCAACATGTTTTTAAAAAACGGCTGTTTTTGACTGATTTGTGGAGTGGGCGGGGCTTATGCGCTGCTGCAAACTATATTTCATAACTGCTGCTTCTGAGTTACATGTGAAGTGGGTGGGGCTTGTTATGTCCTGCACTATATTTTAACAACTGGTGTTTCTGAGTGACGTGTGAAGTGGGCGGGGCTTATAGATAGCGGCACATTATTTTATAACTGTTATTATAGAGTGACTTTTGGAGTAGGAGTGGCTTATGAAGTCCTGCACTATATTTAAAAACTGCTGCCTTTGTGGGGTGGGCGGGGCTTATGCACTGCTGCACTATATTTCATAACTGCTGCTTTTAAGTGATTTGTGAAGTGGGTGGAGCTTATGGGTTCTTGCACTATTTGATCTTCCCTCCTGTGATCCCAGCAGCCTGCGCAGCCTCGTTATCTCCAGTTTATACCTGCACAAAGACGCCACACCTGAGCATCACATGCCACCGAGAAAGTCATTTCCTTAATATCACAGGTGGGTGTTCAAATACCTGCCCAGGTGATTGTCCACATACTCCTTCAGCTCAGACACCTGCTCCTCTGCAACCGTCGCCCTTGTGATCAGCTGGGCGCGCTCCCTCTCTTGAGCTTCCTGTTGGAATTGTACTGTGTTTACCAGGGTAATGACAGTAAAGCTGGTTACATGTGGGCATATTTGTGTGTGTTTAGACAACATACTGCAATGTTTAATAGTTATCAGTTATGGTTAATGAACTTACGGCAGGTATTTCTTGCGGCAGGTATTTGGCCTACCATGGTGTCTACTACTAGTAATCCAATCAGATTTGATCTTGCTTGAACACAATACATTTTTATGAACCAATCAAAAGTTTTTGATCTGAGTCCATCAGAGTCCATCAGAGTTTTTGGCTTGAATCAACCATTTATGTTGTTTCCAGGACTAACTTGCTTTTAGTTACCTGTGAGTAGTTGGTTATTTCTCTGATCTGCTTTTGAATATCATTCCAGACGTCTTCAGTTAGTCCAACCCTGCAGAATTGTTCAACAAAAATCCTGAAAATAAGCCAGTAAACAGTATTTTTACACATAACTCTGAATGATACTCACCTTTGAGAAGACTCTGTTGATACAGCCATCTAAAACACCAAGCACATGATCAAGTCACATAACTAATCCATTAAATAACACACACACACACACACACACACACACACACACACACACACACACACACACACACACACACACACACACACACCTGTTCTCGAGCCAGTTTCAGTTGGCTCTCCAGGCGGGCTTTGTCCTCTCTCAGTCTGTGTAGCTCACTCTCGGTCTCTCCTCTCAGTTCGGTCCCCGCGGGACTGAAGTGGGCCTCGGGGGGTCCGGCCTCTAAAGCGTGTTCAGGGAGTGCCAGGATCTGCTCACGTTGCAGTCTGGGACACAGAGACACTACTTATCAGACCAAATCAGATCTAGTGAGTGTGGGAGCAGGTTTCGCTTTAAAAGTATTTGTATTTTAGATTTAGCCTAGAATAATCGCTTTACCGAGCATGTTTAATTTTAAAAAAAGTTCATAAGTACATTTTAGGTTAATTTCATAGTTGAAGCCACTGGTATTAACTAAAACTAAGCTTAAACCATTTTTTTTACCAAAACAATAGCATCTCAATGATACTAAAATAACACTATAGTAAAAGCACTTGCTAAATCAGGCTTTCCCTAAATGTGGGTTATGAGGAAACTGTGGGGTTGTGAATTTGTGATTTTACCCCCCAAAATGTAAAACTTTCTGAAATACTATATATAATATTATATAATTTTGTTGTGTGTTCCTGCATGTCATAGGACCATTAAGCAACACCACAGAACCGTGAACATGAGAATGAGTAATTAAAATATTAATGTAACATCTCAGGCAGACTTTAAGTAAATATATGTATTTATATTCATCCTTGTGCTAAATGAACACGTGTACGGTTACCTGTAAACAGTTTGTATTAAGAGCAACAGGTGCAAATCAGTGGATGTTCAAGCACCTGTAAGCAACGAGTAGTTGTTGATACGTGTTGCTCAGACCCTGTATGCGCTTGCGGTTCGTTCTGACGGCTTTGGTGAGCTGTTCCTCTCTGGAGCGATGGGATGTTTTCACCTCCTCCAGCATGGACTCAACAAACCCCTTCAACTTCTGTCCCAAATCCCCATCACCAGCTGCAGCTACACACTCCTACAGCACAAGACTCTTCTAACAGCTTGTTTGAAAATACATCCCCTCAAGAAGCCGCTGTAAAAAGTGTGACTATATTAACAGTATGTCACATACTGTAACGTCCTGTATGTAGCGTGTAAGCCGTGCCCTGTACTCTCTGTTGAGTTCCTTCAGATGATTTTGTAGTTTAGAGAGCTCAGCCTCAGACTCCTTCAGCTGATGTTGAGAAGTAATCAGCGTCTGCATGTAGAGGGAACAAATCAGCAGCCAGAAACACATATACAGCATCTTCTGAGTGAATGAGGGATACTATACTGACTGCAGACTGCTGGGACAGCTCGTGTCGGGTGTTTTGAATGGCTCTCTTATTCTCCTGCTGTTCTCTCCCCATGGCCACACTATAAGAGAAAGATAACACACACATATACACACACATCTCATGACTGAGTAGACACATTGAACCCTCTTCTGAGTGGTACACAACACCGTCTCGGGCGATCCGATCACAGGTGCTCGGGGGAGATAGATGCTATTAACATACATACATGTGATCAGATTTTGAAGAAAGGGTCTATGACTTTATTTATGACTGTTATTTTAGTATAATTGATATGCTGTTATAGTATTTACTCATAGTTTGAATGAGCTTTTATTTGTTTTAATTTTAGCTATATTAATTATGTTATGTGCTTATTATTTTTATTAGTGTTTCTTTTAAATATATCTATTTAGCTTTAATTATTTTAATGGCAGATTTATTAGTGTTAGCAATTTTAGTACAGCTAATAATTTCTAATTTTCATTAAAATTTTAATATAATAAAAAAAGAAAAACGTTTAGGTTTAGTCTTAGTGGTAACACCTTTAGTAAAAACATCACTTCTTATATCAACATGTTTCTGAAACACTAAAAAGGCGGCAAGCAGCTGTTCTCAAACGTACAACAGATGTTTCTAATTGTCCTTGTTATTTTAGTAGAGCACCTGTTGTTTACTGAACTTCAGGAGCGTGTGCTTCACATGTTGATATCAGACGTACTGAAGATGTTCCTCGAAATCTGTTAAATCCAATCTGGCAACATTTCAAGCCCCTAGCGCAGTGTATGACTGAGTTGCTCTTTTGTTATTGTGGTCGAGTACACATGCACAAATGTGGTTTCAGTGATCACACAACATGCTGGGCCCTATTTCAGGAGTATCTAGTGCCGCCCACTAGTGTTTGGTAACCCGAGATGGGTCCAAATCAGAGCAGACGTCATGGTGTGTCTCACACTTTCTCCTCTAGCCGTCGTTGGTGCTCCTCGTAGCTTTTCCTCAGTTTCTCGAACTCATCTCTCAGGTTATTCTGCATTCAAAAAACACCATATTACAGAAAAATGATGGATGAGCACATTACAACAACAAGAGATGTTATACTTGATAGATATATAGCGAATCTCTGCTTGATTAGTTATAGATAAACTGCAAATATATTATTGCCCAGTTTTAATCTGCTATGGCATGAAGATTTTAAGATATTATAAACATTACATTCATGTAAATCTGCTTTGAAACTATGTGTATTGTGAAAAGCAATATATAAATGAACGATTGATAAACTGACTTGACTTGAAAAACTAGTGAATATGTAATAATATACTTCTGATATTCTTACGTCTCTTTCCAGCTGGCTCTTGCTCTGTTCAAACTCCTCTGGCTGTTAAAACAAACATCAAAAACATTATGCATTCACATCAATACGTTTATTAAGAAATTACGCTGTTCCCTTTTCATTTATACGTGGGTTTATAAAGGCAATCATTACTATTATCACACCACCTGCATCATATTTACTTCCTGACATCCAGTACTTGTTTCATACTGATTTTGGGGTGCTGATTCCAAGTCACACTTTCTCACAAAATATATTCATTTCGTAGCATTTTTGCTTTCAATAATCATTTATAAGCTGAATAAGTCTTGTGTTATCTCAATCAGCAGAAAATCTCCAACAAAGCCATCAGATTACAACTATTTGTTCAATTCTCAGCCCATTTTCACACATATGAATGAATCTGAAGACATTACTTCCTGATCTCCACCTTTACTGCTCCTTTGCAGATTCAAGTCAAATTACACATTTTGAATAATTATTTTGACTGCTTTTATTATTTTGATAATTGCATTCAAGCTGAATCATATTGAGAATTTGAAAACTCTTCAATCTCAAACTTTACATGATGGAAACTCAGTATCATCAAATTAAAAAGGTAACATTAGACCCTTTTTTTCCAGATGCAAGGCTGTGTGATTGTTCGTGCATACAGAATTCAATTGAATTCAGTCCCTTCTAGAGCGACGCAGAAGTCTCTGATGAGGATGAGCGTGTGTATGCGCGTCTCACCCTGACTCTGTTGTGGGACGTCCTGCTGAGCAGCGCTCGGACCCTCTCCACCTCCAGCGCGTGTCTGTGTGCGCGCTCTCTCTCCTGCAGGAGCGTGTGTGTGTGTGTGTGTGTGTGTGTGTGTATGCTGTCTCACCCTGACTCTGTTGTGGGACGTCCTGCTGAGCAGCACTCGGACCCTCTCCACCTCCAGCTGTCTGTGCGCGCGCTCTCTCCTGCAGGAGCGTGTGTGTGTGTGTGTGTGTGTGTGTGTATGCGTGTCTCACCCTGACTCTGTTGTGGGACGTCCTGCTGAGCAGCACTCGGACCCTCTCCACCTCCAGCGCGTGTCTGTGTGCGCGCTCTCTCTCCTGCAGGAGCGTGTGTGTGTGTGTGTGTGTGTATGCGTCTCACCCTGACTCTGTTGTGGGACGTCCTGCTGAGCAGCGCTCGGACCCTCTCCACCTCCAGCGCGTGTCTGTGTGCGCGCTCTCTCTCCTGCAGGAGCGTGTCGTGTGTGTGCGCGAGGGCGAGCAGCTCGGTGCTGAGCTCCTCGGAGTGTGTGCGTTCTCTTTCGTAAGCGCCGCTCAGCGACAGGAAGTTGCTCTTTAGCACGGCGTACTCTTCGCCAGGTCACGCTCATTTCGCTCAATGACTTCTAAACGTGCCGATGCTGCCGACACGTCCCGTCTGAGCCGGTCACACTCTGTCTGAAGAGACGAGGCGGTGCCCTCCTGAGATAGAACCTGGGGATGAAAGCATTCAATAAACGAGTTCACATTGATCATCGGTGTGTATCGCACGCGCTCACCATGTCTTTCAGTTTAAAGAGCTCCGCTTCATACTGCTCTCTCATTTTATTGGCCTCAATCTGAACATCAACAAGGTCTTTTGAGATCTGAAACACATACACATGAAATATGAACTGATGCATCAGACAGATCCCATATCTCCAGGTGCATTTCAGATCCCACCTTCAGTTTGTCCTCCTCACACTGGCCCAGTTTGACTGACAGGTCGCTTCTGGACCCAGTCTGCTGGCCCAGTTTGACTGACAGGTCGCTTCTGGACCCAGTCTGCTGGCCCAGTTTGACTGACGGGTCGCTTCTGGACCCAGTCTGCTGGCCCAGTTTGTTCTGGGCTGAGTCTAGCTTCTTAAACAGCACTTCATTTCGTTCTCGCAGCTGCACCTGTCAATAAATCACAACATTCAGTAACCCTCCCGTATACCTACAGAAGTTTAAGATTTATTTATAGTTAAGATTTTATTTATAGTAACACTTAATTAATTACTGAGAAAAATTATGACAATGCATAAAATTAAATGTTTTATTCACTACTGTTCAAACGTTTGTTGTTGCTAAAAGTCTCTTCTGCTCACCATACTGCATTTATTTGATTCAAAATACATTAAAAACAGCAATTCAATTGTGAAATATTAATTCAAATTAAATTAAATCGGTGTAATTTATTGCTGTGATCAAAGCTGAATTTGATCTTCAGTGTCACATGATCTTCAGAAATCATTTTAATATACCGATTTGCTGCTCAAAAATATTATTATTAATGTTTAAAACAGTTTGCAGCTTCATTTTTGTGAAATTAAACTATGATAGTTTTTATTTTTCAAGATTTATTGAGAATAGAAAGTTAAATAGAACAGCATGTATTTGAAATATAAATCTTTTGTCTTTAATGAGTCCATACTGAACAAATGTAATATTTCATGAATCAATCAATCAATCATACCCCAAACTTCTGAATAGTAATGTGTATATTTCTCACTCACCGTTTAAAAACTCTGGGTTTTACAACCCAATTATTTATAATGCATAAAATATAAAAGTCCAAATATGAATTTAGATAAACTTTATAAACTGACATTACCACATTTATAAACTGACATTATTGACATTATCAATATTTGTTTTAATTAGACTGATTATAGAGTTCATTCTTTTCAGATGATAAGAACATATCTTACATTGTCTTGAGTCAGAGAGTGATGTTGCTCCTGAAGCTGGTGAATTGAGCTCGGTTTATTCATCGAGTCCATGTTCTGCAGCTGTCAGAGGTGTTGTGTCTGGTTTCTATAAACACTGTCTCCATGAGCGCTCAGAAACATGCGTATATCAATCAGCATTCATATTAGAAATACTGAATAAAAACATACAGAGATATGATTTGTGCTGCATCTGCTCGACATGAATCATTAAGAGCATCAAGTCTCAGCACAATATTAGACATATAGCCTGAGAAGCATAATCAGAAACTGTACGTACATTGCCTGTCAGATCTGTTTTGTTGTGGAAACAGTGTTTCTGTTTGGTAGATATCAAGGGCTCTTGGGGAAGTCCAACAGCTCATTGTCCTTCACAATAGAATTGGTTTGTAACTCCTGAGCATTGTTGTTTAGTTGGACGGCAGGCTTATTGTTCAACCGAATCGTGATTCATTTGTCTAATACGGGATAAAAATCTTGATTCGGCATATTTACCTTGTTAATAACACACAAAAACGAATGAATTATTGCATTACTTTTGCGTTTTGACTCGCTTAACTGAGCAGATTCATTAAAAAGAGTCAAATTTGATCAACTGAACCCCAGAAGCGGTAAACACCTTTGTCCACTTTTATGGTTAAATACTAGTTCAAATTAATATATTTATTAAACTCGAAATTCAAAATCGAAAACTAATGAAAGTGAAAATAGATGCCAGTCTGGCAATGCAATGTTGTAAATGAGTATATGTTATGAAACATAGCTGTAAAAACTGAACTGAAATTACAATTAAACCCAATATCAATAAAACTTAAAATACTTAAAATAACCCCGTTTAGAGACAAACTGTTCGAAAGAACCGATTCGCTGAGTTTTATTCTAACTGGCGGGAAAAGGGGCTAATCAGCCAAGATCAGGGACAAATAAAACACATTATGAATAATTAATTAAAAACCCATTATATCTTCCAGAAAATACACAAACCACGTGAACATTTAACTTTGAGAGAGGTCATGTGATTCACTCAATATGATTAAGTAAACGTAGAAAATTTTATTCAAATGTATACAAGATATATGATACAAAGATAGCAGAATAAGTCTGGTCCTTAAATCATTTTTAAATTGTACAAAATGACTTACATATAATGGTCCCACGGCGTTCTTGACCACACATCACCTACACAAGTGCATTCTGGGCATTCACACACAAGCTACTCTACTTAAGGTAACCTGCAAAGTGGCTTTAACAAAATCACACACCTACCGAAGACGTCCCGTTCACTAGACTGACAGACCCATAGAAATATGGCACGCTTATAAAAACATGGAGTGAGCAAACCAAGACTCGGCAGGCTTCTGTAGGCTATTTTGGTATGACTTCCTCAGCAAGCGGTTCTCTCAATGATTGATGTTCTCATCTTCCTCCACCTCTTCATCATCCTCGGCAGCATGGGTGTTCGTCTCTCTGTAGACCAGACGGACTCCAGCAGCGTTCTGTAGCGCATCCAGACTGGTTTGACTCACGTACAAGCTCAAGTTTATGTTGGGACGCGTTGATCTCAATTCCTCTACTTTACTCCAAGCCTAGTACACATACAAAAACAACATTTAATCCAAATAGAACTGAAAACAGATGTTAAAGAGACAGTTCGTCCAAAAATGACAATACATTATTGACCCTCATGTCATTCCAAACAAGATAGTTTATAGTGACCAGATGTGTATTCCTGTAACTCTTCTAACCTTATCCGAATACTTTTGGATCCATACAATACATGTGTGTTAGGAACAGACTGAAATGCATGCTTTCAGACCTGCATAAAGAGTCATCAAACCTCTTTTGTGTTCCATAGAGGAAGAAAACAACAGCACTGAGAGGGATTTGAATGACACGAGGACAAGTAAATAATGTGAACACCGTTCCTCCAGAGTATTGCATGGCTGTGGTTTCTCTTAAATACTAAGGGGGCTTTCACACGGGCAGTTTTGCTGGAACAGTTCACATGAGAACCCGGTCATGTAAAAGCTGTCATTCGGAAAAAAAAAAAAAATATGTTTTGGGGTTGTCACACATAATTATACCGATATATATATATATTTAAGCATTTTACCATAAATGTTATCTCTGTATTTAACCCATACACAATTACACACATGGAGCAGTGACACAACACAGCACACACACACACACACACACACACACACACCTGGAGCAGTGGACACACACACACACCTGGAGCAGTGAACACACACCTGGAGCAGTGTTCACTCAGGAGAAGCTCCAGCACGACCACCGCATATAACTTTATACAAGATTCACTCGTTTGAAACACACTAAATTATATTAACATTTACTATAGAACCGTTACTTCGCCAATAAACATCTCTATCAAAATTAATGATTTATTATCTCCACAAGCGATCGCAGTTTGAGTATAGTTCTGTGTAAATAGATAAACCGCGCTGTCAGCAGTTTTCATAATTTAGACAAAAACATTTTAATAATTCTGATAAAACAGTTAAGAAATGCAATAAAATATGATGTTTTGTTTATTATAGCTTATTTCAATATTCCAGAGAATATTATTCAGTGAATTATTCTTCACTCTTTAGTCTATTAAACAGATTATAAACCTAAAACTGTAGTTTAAAATGAAGTTATATGACTTCTGTCCTTTATTTTCTCCATTTGAATACAAGCACTTTTGCTTATTGTTAATATCAGTGTTGCTGATGATGCTTTTTATAAATAAAATGTTTTATTGTTGTAATTTTAAGATTCAATTTTACATGAAAATGTTAATTTCAACAGTTTTTTGTTGTTAAGATGACTGGAAGTGAAGAATGGACTTATTTCACTCTGTTATTTATGTACTTTATAACAGTAAATAAATATCGGTTCTGCATATCGGTTATCGGGTACATAAACGTACAAATAATCGGTATCGGTTATAAAAAATCAATATCGGTCGATCACTATACCAAACCCAAAATGACCTGTAGGAGCTCGTCTAGAGTTTGGATGCAATTGCTGGAAAGTCTCTAGTTAAGTCATTTGGTTGTGTGTGTCAATAGCCAAAAGTCAATCAAATTAAACAGTATATATAAGCAAAACCATTAACAGTTACATGATTTATGTATGATGAGAGGTTCCAGATATCACAAGAAAACATATGTGATTATTATACCACTGCACTGGAGCGATAAAATGAGCAGTGAAAAAAAAACACTTTTTAACAGCCATAAATAAGCATTAAAATGACTAAAGGAAACATCTAATATGATTCATATTCTTCATGAAAGCATTAGTAAAGTACCTGTTCTAGAATAAGCCATATCTGTGTACTGATGAGATCATTAGTTCAAGAAAAACACATATAGGGGAAGAAAGTGTTGAAGATTTATCTTAGATACGAGTGAAAGTGTGCATGCAGCATAATGGTGTAGAGCGAGTGCAATCCGAGTCGGTTTTCTCCTCAAAAGAGTCCGTTTCAAGTCTTCCTGCAATGCACACAGTCCACTATGCTGCTCATAATCTCCCCACGTCGTGTTGTCTATCAAGCTCGCTTTGCATGTTTGTAATGACGGAAGATGATCGCAAATGCATTGGGTTTAATAGAATCAAGTGAGTCTGAAACCAATGTTGTGGGAACTCCAGGAATAACTGCACTTTGATTCGGACCGGAGCAATGTGTCCAGTGTGAAAGCCCCTAAAAACACAACATACCAGCTGAAAGTTGCCATGATGACAGTAGTGCTCCACCAGGAACCCGTACGCATCTCCAACACGCACCGCAGGGTCCAGATCCTTCTCTTCCAGCAGAGCCTCGCACACACGCACCGCTTCCACTGGATCCTCCTCATGCATCCTTCACACACACATACATGTACAAACGTGACCCTGGAGCACAAAACCAGTCTCAAGTAGCACATGTCTATGTGTAGCAATAACCAACAATACATTGTATGGGTCAAAATGATTGCTTTATGTCAAAAATCATTAGGACATTAAGTAAAGATCATGTTCAATTAAGTTATTTTGTACATTTCCTACCGTAAATGTATCAAAACGTAATTTTTGATTAGTAATATGCATTGCTAAGAACTTCATTTGAATGACTTTAAAGGTGATTTTCTCAATATTTGGACTTTTTTGCACCCTCAGATTCCAGACTCAAATAGTTGTATCTCAGCTAAATATCGTCCTATCATAACAAATAATTCATAATTGGAAAGCGTGTTGAAAGTTTTTGTGGTCCAAGGTCACAAATGAAATCAAATAAACCCAAATGCTCTTTTTTCATCAGTACCTTCTTGCCTGAATGAATCTCTTGACGAGGCCGAGTCTGTGTGTCAGTATGAGGAGTTTGCTGTCAGCCTCGTCTCCACTGCGACCCATTACTTTAGTCAGACACTTGCACGCCTCCGTCAGAGCGCCATACGCCTTCTCATAATTCTGATAGTCGTCAATTTCCACCTGTGTGCATTCACAAAAATAAAAGTTCCAGCACAGCAATGCCATAGAAGAACCATTATTGGTTCCTCAAAGAATCTTTCAGTGAACAGTTCTTAAAAGAACCATTTATTCTTAGTGTGAAGAAGATTTTATTATTGCATGGTCAGTTTTCACAGTACCTCAGCACAGGCCTCGTAAAAGCCAGCGAGCAGATCGAGCGCACGTCCTTTAGTGTAGAAGCCGATGATGTTCTTCATGATCTCCGGGTCGTTCCTCCAGTCCAGTGACTGCAGGTAGTTGGCTGCCATCACGTAAATCTCCTTCTGTCTGGAAACACCTGCGAAAAACACTATTTTCTCTGTATCGCCCGATTTCAACAGCGCTCGCATCGCCTGTCAAAGATGAGAACAAGAGCAGAGAAGAAAACCTGATATCTTTGCGTTTAGACGAGCCTGGTGAAAACCTATTTCAGGGTAAGTGAAGATATAAATAGGCAATAAATAAATATAAAAAGAGAAAAAAAATTGCTGGTGAAAACACATGCATTTTGCTCAGAACGCTCTGATGCTGTGTTTATAAGATTAAATTATGTTAGCTTGTAATGTAAATCAATGAGACCTTATAAGAGTATATAAGTCTTATAAAATACATATACATACATACATACAAATATTAGATTTCACTCAATAGCTCCCATTAACGTCTTAGTGAGATGCTTAGTTTTATGATCAACGCTCTGTAGTTTGAAATCATTTAATGCAATGCAATATAATGACGATTGAGAAATAAACAAATACACCTGAAATTAATGTGTAAAACTAGTTTTGATCATGTTTATAATTTAAAGGCCTCAGAAATTCATACATCACTACACAGCAAGCTTTATAGGGTTCATTTGAGTTTAAATTACTTAAGAAGTGAGAAGAAGGTAACATGAGACTAGCTCAGTGTAGAAAATGGATGGGATAACCATCAATTCTATTGTTTGGCATCATTAAACATAAATATCTGACTGCAAATGCAGTGAATCAGAATCAAGTATTCACAAGAGCCTTGTCATAAGATTACGTGAACTCTTTCTGTAAGGGCAAAATGAAAGCTGTCGTTGATTAGCCAATCAGCTGCTGGGTTGTGCACAAGTCAAACCTTGATCTTGTTTCCAGCTTGGGTGTATTTTTTAGTGGCTAAGTGGTAGTTGCCCTGCCGCATGCAGCAGTCTGCGATTTTCTCCAGCAGCTCCTTTCTCCCGGCCTCAGACAGATGGGACGAGTCTTTTGGCACCGTCAGACTTTCGGCCAGATCTTCTGTGATGGTCAAACTCTGGTCCAAACACAACTGGAGCGCCTCGTGGAACTACACACACAAATCCACATGCATGCAGTTACGAAACACTGTTGTGACTTCTATGTAATTCTACTATTTTAATAATCATTATAACTCCATGAAAACTAGACTATAATGATAATGACAAGAGGAATGATACTGTTCTTGTTGTAAACTGCCTTTTTCTTCGGTTTGCATGCATGAATGTCACGAACATGAAATGATTGGTTGTATGACATTGCATGATGTGTTCACCTTTTTGGCAGCCACCAGCAATTCCACAGCTTTCTGGTACTGAGCGTGTTTTATGAAGAAATCCGAGCAGCGTGCTAGTAGGGCAGGGTCACTGTTTTCATTCAGGTCCTCTGCGATCAGCTGCAGAGCTCCAAACTGCTCTGTGGCAAAAGCTAGCTCCAAAGCCTTAGACACATGACCTGCCTGGAAAGGTGGAATGAAGATGTCTTTTATAAGCGGTCAGCACCATCTAGTGGTAAAGTGTGACGCTGCATATACTTGTTTGGGTGTACCTTATGATAAAGCATAACCGCTCGGTCCATGTGCGTTCCTTTCTCTTCATAATACATTGCCGTGTCCATCATGTCCTCTGGATTGCTAAGCAGTGCCAGATTCATGAGCTGCTCATCTAAGTTATTCTCTTTGCACAGTCGGATGGCGTTGTTATAGGCTTGTGCGCGTGTGTAGAAGTGCACCGATTGGCTGGTTTCATCCTGTCCCTCGTACTGCCGTGCAACATGATAAGATGCTGCTCGGTTGCCCGTCTCATTGGCTATCTCACTCGCCTGTCAATATATAAATCATTGTGAAGCGTTTGGTTCATTTTGTTGTGGACACAAAGGAAACTTCAGTCAAAATACCTTTTGAATGTTTCCTAGATAGCAGTGCACGCGCACTTGAGACAGGTAGTCCTGAGCGAGGTCGTAGTAATGCAGCGCAGCCTCCATGTCTGATTGGCTCTCTAGATAATGACCCCACCACTTGTACAGATCCCTGACCAATCACACACCAGACATCAGACAACATCAAAGCATGTCAGACTGCAGCGACCGGAATCACGAATCAATGAATCAAACTCACTTGTCCTTCGTTTTATTGATGTAGATCTCCAGTGAAAGATTGTCCTCCATCAGCATTCTCGGCACTTCAAACCGATGCGTGTCTGACTTCTCAAAACTATAGAAGGGGACAGAAAAGAACAAGGGTTCTTTATATAAACCAACAAACAAACAAACAAACTATTCAAAACTGCAAGTAAAACAATTATAATAATGATAAGAAAGCTTACATTTTTTAGAGTTTAAAAGTATTTTAGTTTTTTTTACTTTTAATTATTTATTTATTTGTATTGATATTTTTCAATCATAGATACAAAAGAGATTACAATAATTATGATTTTTTAATACTTTTTAAAAATATTTTTGAAAGACGTTTCTTAAGCTCACCAATGATATGTTTATTTTATTAAAAATAGAGTAAAATATTGTGAACTATTATTACAATTTAAAATAACGGCTTTGTAATTTAATATATTTTTAAATATAATTTATTTCTGTGATGCAAAGCTGGATTTTTATGTTTACTCCGGTCTTTAGTGTCACATGATCTTTTTGAAATCATTCTAATTTGATTTAAAATCATTCAAAAATCTTAATTATTCCAAATATTTGATTGGTAGTCAAAATTTAGGGAGAATATTTTCTTAAATACTGATACTTTAATTCAGTAATGATGTATTAAATTGATCAAATATGACAGTAAAGACATTAAAATATTTGTAAAATAAATACGGTTAATTTCATCTTTCTATTCACCAACAAATCCTGAAAAACGGTTTAAAAATATAAAGCAGCACGACCATTTTCAACATTGATAATAATCAGAAATGTGTCTTGATCAGCAAATCAGTATATTATTATGATTTCTGAAGATCATGTGACACTGAAGACTGGAGGAATGATGCTGAAAATACAGCTTTGATCACAGAAATAAATTACATTTTAATTTATATTACAACAGAAAACAGTCATTTTACTTTGTAAAACTATTTCACAATATTACAGTATTTTTGACCAAATAAATGGAGAGCAAAAGAGACTTTAAAAACCTTAGAAATGTGACTAACCCCGAACTTCTGAATAGTGTTTCTACTATAATAAAAAGCACTGATATTGCTGGATGTGGTGATAGTGTGTGAACGTGACTCACTACACCAGCGCTAGGTTCTTGTCTCCCATGGCCTCCAGGTGTTTGGCGTAGCTGTAGTAAGTGGTTCGGAGGTGAATACGGTCGTGTGTTTCTGCCGTCTCCACCGCCTGCTGCCACTGACCTGCCGCCTGATAAAACTTATTCAATAAATCAAACCTCCCGCTAGACTTATACAAACGCTCTGCATCCTCCTGCGAAAAAAGAGAGAGATGCTGCGATAAACCCAAACGTTAAAATCCAAATGTTATTGTACTGAATGAGACAGAGCGGCTCCAAGTGCTCTAGGTTTATTTAGACAGCGCTGTGTTTGTGCTTGTGTGCTTTAAACACCACATGAAACATCATTCACAATGTATTCAGCTTCCATAATGAGACACACCTCAGAGAGAGACATATATTACATAAGAGGAGAATTTGGTGTTCGTGTCATCTTTAGGAGAGTGTTTATGTGTCTTCTTACCAGCATGCCCAGCTGTGTAGCCAGAACGGCCACCTGTGCTTCCACCTCGGGCTCTTTTTCAGCGTCCCTGAGAGCACGAGCGGCTCGCGCGTTTCCCATGTTCCCCAGACACACGCGTGCCACGTCCAGACGACGACTCTTCACACACATCCGAGCCATGTTCTCCCACACCGCCTCGCTGCAGATACACATACACACAACATACAAAACACTCAGTTCACTTCAAAAGCCAGAGATGTCTGAAAGAAAAAACCTGAAAGCTCATCCTAACAGTCTTAAAGCAGGATCCACCGTGGCTCTTTGAGTCGCTATACGGTTTAAATCAACAGAAGTGTGTCTAAAGAACTAGAGACTGTTACCACACTTTTGACTTGACTTAACTTCCATGGCTTTTCTAATATGTTGTGATGTTTGAATGAGATTCAGATGTATCCGCTAATGTCGATGTGTAAACTCAGCAAGAAGATCCATGATCTCACGAGTCAGACATTATTATGGCTCATAAGTAATATTGACTCTACATGAAATATTTGAATGCTGCACATAACATTAAATATGTAATTCTTAGTAAAACTTTACAATAATGTTTGAGTTGTTAATTACATTAGTTCGTCTAATTTTTTAGGACATTTTTGAGTTTTCTCAACTTTTTTTGTATAAACTTAAAACAACAAGTTGAGAAAACTCAAAATCTGCTGAAGCTGGTTTCCTTAAACTTAAGTTTGCTCAACTTTGTTTTTACAGTGTACTTCTAAATCATTTTCTAATCTTAATTTCAATTTTGAAATTGACTAATACATTATTAAAATCAAAATGAAAACAATGAAAAGTTGTTTTTATAAGCTAAATTGAACAAAGATGAATCAATACTGTTACAAATGTACTGATTATTGTTAGTGTAAGTTATTGCATCAACTAACGATAACTAACGAAATCTTATAGTAAAGTGATACAGAATTATTTATTGGGAAGATTATATTTAACTCCATTATAAAAAATTCTGATATTTACATATTTTTTGTAACTTTGGGGATCCTTTTATCCTTTTTTAAAGGGTTACAAAGATACAATCATGGTTTAAATTTCTTTTTTTCAGATTTTTTTTGGTCAATATTCCAATCACATTTTTCTAGTTTTTTTCTCAAAACTTCAGATCTGCACCATTTGAAAGTGTGGAAAAGTGCACTGAAACAGTGAGAGGGTGTTTAAAGATGATTGTTAAAGTGAGAGGATGTTTTAAAGATGATATTTGTGGAAAGTCTTCACACTTCAGCACTTAGCAGCTGCTCTTTGAGCGTGTTTGCGGTTCCACCTCATGAACGTCTCAGCTATGCATGGAATGACCCGATCAACACCCAACACTCTCTGACCCACATTCCCTCTCTCCCACTCGCTCAGCCCTTCGTCTCCTCCCTGCTTTTTCATCCACTCCCATCTGGTCTTTATTTATCCAAAATCCCCCCTTCTCTCATTTTACTCACTCCATTCGGCTTTTAGTAGTTACAGATGTGGGCTGTTTATTAGAGCTTAGCAACAGGAAATTCCCCGAATCTTTGGGGGCCCAGAACTGGACAAGACACAACAGAAAAGTAGAAAGAGCATTATGATTTCACCCTTTTTTGGATAAAACATGGCATTAAAGTACATTTTTACATTGTTCTGGGTGGTTGCAAGTAATCTCTATGATCTTCTCGTCTCTTGGCTCCTTCAGTGTGTATCTGTGGGATTCTGTCACTTGTTTTATAGTCCAGTAAGTGACACAAAGCACACCTCTCCACAACAAGATACATGATGTGAGGAATCATTTATGTCTGGAGCACAAACATTGCAAACATTCAAGATTCTTAAAATATAAAGGTTCCTAAAGGTGGTTTTTGCAATAATGCCATAGTTTGAGTTCCTCAAATAACCTTTTAGAGAACAATTCTTAAAAGAACCATGTTTCTCAGTTTGAAGAACATTTTAGTAGTCTAAAAGAACCTTTTCCCACTATTGCATTCTTAAAAATAAAGGTTCCTAAAGGGGGTTTGGCAGTGATGTCATAGAAGAACCAATTTTTGGTTGCTTAAAGAACATTTCAGTAAACAGATCTTCACCATTTTTTCTTAGTCTGAAGAACACTGTGAACAAATTTTGTGAGAATGGAAAGAACCTTTTGTGCAATGGAAAAGTTAAAAAAAGAACATGCTTAAAAAAAGGTTATTTTTTGGCATTGATGGCTTCATGAAGAACCTTTAATCTCCATAGAACAATTCATTCCATAAATGTTCTTTATAGTGGAAAGAAGGTCTTCAGATTATTCAAATGCTCTTCACATTAAGAACAATTGTTCTTCTAAGAACTGTTCACTGAAGGGTTCTTTGGGGAACCCAAAATGGTTCTTCTATGGCATCTTTGTGAAAATGGAAAGATTCCATGGATATTAAAGGGTCTTCACAGAACCATCAATGCTAATCAAGCCCCTTTGTTTTTAAGAGAGAAACTGAACTTTAATATGTAAGTGAAACTAGACCAAAGGTCTCTATGATCTGCTCCATTAATAACCAGCTCAATAATTCAGAGAGAAAGAGGACGGGTGTTGCACTCTGTTCTGTCTGCTTTCCTTCCAGGAAACACATCCTGTAACTTTGTCACCGACCGTGAAAGAGAGAGAGAACTTGTTCCCAAGCACTACCACCCTCTCATCCCAGTCCTTCTGAGCTTTTCAGGGATAAAGCACACACACATGCTCGCACGTGAACATGGGAAACTGGTGAGGATGAGTAATCTGAGATAAAAGAGTGAAGAAAGAACGAGGAACAGAGACCGCATCACGCAGACATTCCTCAGCAGGGAGACGAGGAGAAAAAAACCAGCCAGCGCACATCTGGAGGAGAAAGGGGGAGGAACGGACGGGCAGAGAGCAGCAGAAGAACGGAGCGTGTGTGTTTATGTGATGGCCTTGGAGGACCAGCGTCCAGCCTTACGAGCAGCAGTGACCCCCGACTCCTGTTAGAGACTCCTGTCAGGACTCAAGAATGAGTGGCGATGTCCTCTAGCTAACCTCTCACAGTGTTCCTGCATAGCGTGCCCGTGGATGTTTCAGGAATTCAGGCGCTCCGGCGGGTGTATGGCCGTGCGCAGGCTGGTGGTGGTGGCAGCGGCCGTGGCCCTGCTTTCTCTGGTGCTCAACAACTTGGCGACGTTCAGCTCCAGCTGGGTGCTGCAGGTGCTGGAGGACGGACGGCGGCGGACCGTGGGGCTCTGGAGAGAGTGTGCGCACGAGGACACACACGCTCACGAGCCCACAGCCTGCCAGAGACTCAGCTGGGGCTCGGAGCTCGCGGGGTATCAGGAGTCACGCAGCACTGTCAAACGTGAGTCTCTGGCCAATACATGCTAATACATGCCTCTGCAGTAAACTCATTCCTGCACATTTGAATGCACTGATACCCTTTATTTAACAGAGAAAGAGAACACTTATTCAAATACATTTTAACAGATCATTAGGTAATGTCCACTCAAACAGAAATGTTGCTAACAATATAGAATTTCAAATCTAAGCATGGTTTTGAAAGCATAATATCTAAGAATGTCTTATTGAAAGTTATTGTTATGTAGAAATGCAATGGAAAAATTACATAATGTTCAGTACAAATACACTGAAATACTTAGAAATGTCAAACAACTCTGATTAATATATATTTATATATTCCATGTATAATAAACAAATATTTTATTATTTTTATAATATAATATTAAATTGTATTATTTTGTCTTACTATTTTTAATTTAGAAATAGTTTTATTTATTGCAATTTATTTAATGTATTTCTCTTTCTGGCAATTTGCTTCATTAAAAGATCAATGCAAAAATCTGTGATTACTCAGAAAATCAACAAGACCGTTTGCCAAAAATTGTCAAAATTGTACAAATTTCAATGAACTGCTTTCATATGAATTGGCAGCCTTAAAATCTTACATACAATATTTTTTCTCTAAATCCGAGTTCTAGATTGTCTAGAGCTGATTTTTTATTTAATTTGGCATCAGCTTGATGTCTGGCTAGTATTAAACCATGGCAACTATCACCGGATGAACAAGCACGCAGAGATTTGCTGGCCTGTATCATGCAGCCTGGCACGTCTGTCCATCTATCCTGATTTAGAAATAGGAAACGGATGGACACAGTGAAGTGTCTTTCAGGAAGTGACACCCACATTGGCACAGTTGTGTCATATGACATCTGCAGCTGGATCTTCCTTACAATAGATCACAATACACACACACACACACACACACACACACACACACACACCTCTGCTCATACATGTATATGTGAATCAAATGAGCATTCATATTTCTGTTTTTCTGATTGCAGTTCAGTTTGACATGATGCGGGCATGTAACCTGATGGCTACGGTGGCTCTGACCGTGGGTCAGCTAATCTTCCTGTTTGGGTTACTGGAGATAAGCCACATTACCCAGGATTCTCAGTGGTGGGAGGAAGCCATCGCTGCCCTGTTCCAGTTAGCCAGTGAGTGTTCGAACCCGCTTCTACAGTCGCTAACAAACACTAACAGCCTCTGTGTCAAGAACACAAACTGACACATCCACCTTCAAACATCACATTAATTCTTCAATATCAAGCCGTCTGTCCTCAGAGATACGGTCTCTATTGTCCCGTGTTTGTTGTTCTGCATTTTGGGAAAGGAAAGATGGAGCTTTGAGGATCTGTAACAGAACAAACATCAACAAAGCACAGCGGCCTGAAGCTACACACAATTCAACAGGAAACAACCGAGTCCTGGCCAGCGGCCCGCTCACAAATTAAATACGCTCCCATTTGGGACGTATTTCTTCAAACCTCACTGTTGACGTCCCATGAAAGTGAGCTGGCTGTGATGTTATCTCGTTTTAATGTGTGTGCTTACTGCATAACTATACAATCTGCATAGATGTTTAGATGATAACTCGCATACTCACATAAACACATGCTCGTTGATGGAGTATTAGTGAATGGACAGTTGGTGTGGTAGTTATTTTAGAAACATCCAGAAGATCCTAGCAACACCCTAGCAACTGCTCAGAACACCCTAGCAATGACTTAAAACACCTTACCAACCACCTAGAACACTCTAACAACTAGGACTGGGCGATATACCGGCGGTAGGCACGATTAACCAGTAGAGAATCGTCTTTATCGTGCTTATGCACTGCAGTGCACGTGGTCTTGAAAATGTAATGTTTGCACACATTTTTAAGCATTTTTTTCGTGATTTAAAAACAAATGATTTTAAGTGTTTTGAATGCAAACAACAGCGTTATATGCACGTGCAGTCTGTAAAACAGTTTCTGAGAGAAGTCTGAGCGGTGTGCTCAAGCCACGCACATGAATCTACTGCTCAGGGCGATAAGTATTTTATTGACCTTAAACGATTAAATACACATACTTATGTGTAAAATGCAAGTATTCTCGTAAACAAAGCCATTTAGGTCTTAAGTGAAAGTAAACAGCTGAGAAAGAAAACGCATGTGTAACAGTATATTGGATCCGGGCAGTTCTTAAAGTGACAGTAGTCTAATATTCCTGTTGTCTGTCATTCATGTTAATCAAACAACAGTGAGAGAAAATCGAAATCACTTTTTTTACTTTAATAATCTTTTTGGGGATTTTGCCTTTATTATGATAGGACAGATCAGAGCCGACCAGAAGCGAGTGGGAGAGAGATAAAGGTGCGGGATTAGGAACAGGTCCTTGAGTCTGGGTTTGAACTCGAGATGCCCGTATCGCAATGGAGCTGTATGTTGGCGAGCTGCCCAACAAATCTACTGGCCTATATTTATTTATTGTAGGTTTTGTCCTATTGCTTGTAATTAGTAACTTATCTTCAGTGATCTTGAGTTTTTCTCCTTTTTTTCAGACTTGTATTCATTTTTATGTGATATTCACAGTGGCCGTTATCCTATTGGGCAACATGGGCTGCAGCCCAGGGCCCCGAACACTAGGGGCCCCCCCGAGTCAATTCTCTTTTGCATTTTATATAGGGTTGCCAAACGATTTGTATAATACGGAATCATCCTGAATTTGCAGGCAAAAGCCGTATGACCATACAAATAACAAATTAATTATAATTTTTCCAAAACAGTGTTTGAATTGCGAACGTAGCCGCTTAAGGAAGGCTTTAAGACCCCAAAGCTGCGTTAGCCCAGGGCCCCGCAAAGATTTAAAGCGGCACTGGTGGTGCCAAGAATTATGAAAATTCTATGGTATCAAAAACCTTGATATCAAAAAACTAAGCAAACTAAGTATATTGTGATATATATGGTTATCATGATATAAAATTACTCACATCGTGATTAAGATTTTGGTTATATCGCCCACTTCTACTAACAACCACCAAGAACACTCTAGCTATGTCCTACCAAGAAAACCTAGAAAACCCTAGCAACCATCAAACGATGCTATAACAACCACTCAGAACACCCCAGCGTTATGGAAGCACTCATGTTTTCTTTATTCACTTTGATCACAGCGGTTGTTTTCTTAACCTCAGGTCACTTTTTATAGACACTCAGATCATTTCCTGTGTAAGATAATGAGCTCTAAATAGTCTTGTTTTAGAAAATTATTTTCAGTTTCAGCAAAGCCGTCCATGGCTGTGTTTGTGCTACGATGGTGGTCTGTTACTTCTGAAGTATATCAGTCCAGCTAGCTAATAGTGCACAATGTGTGTGTCGTTTTAAGTGTGACAATAGTTTTATTTAGCTAGCGCGGGTCCAGAGCACCAGCGGCAGCCGCGCAGCTCCACAGAGCGACAGTCAGGCGCCAGGATATCCCTGCTCAGGACGAGGAAGTGTCTGTAACTACCTGTTATGCAAACCCAGAGCCGCAGAGGAAAGACGGGGAGGGGGGAGTGTGACAGTACGGAGGGGGCCAACGAGTGTCAGAGTTATTAGACACAGACTTCAACGGGAATTGATGATATTTTAAGAAGCGCAGAGCAATAGGGAAGAAAGAGATGTGGAAATACGTGACGCCACGGAGGAGCATGTTTCATCAGTACGGGTCTAGAATCTCCCACAGTGTGTGTGTGTGTGTGTGTGTGTGTGTGTGTGTGTGTGTGTGTGAGTGTGAGTGTGTGTGTGTGTGTGTGTGTGTGTGTGTGTGTGTGTTTGAGTGTGTGTGTGTGTGTGTGTGAGTGAGTGAGTGAGTGAGTGAGTGAGTGAGTGAGTGAGTGTGTGTGTGTGTGTGTGTGTGTGTGTGTGTGTGTGTGTGTGATGGGTAGAGGAAACAAGTGTCCTGATTAACTGTCCCCGCAATACTGCATCTGTTTACACAATCTCTAGGGACAGACTATGTCTGACAAAATGCAAACAATTATGTCCTCATACTGCAATATAAATTATAAACAAACACAAACTGCTTCCAATCAGATGCAGGCAAACCATCAACTCCTTATAAACATCAGACTTCCCTACTATATTCTCATAGTTTAAGTGCACTGACTAGACACTCACACAACGGTGCCATTGAACAGGGACTTTCCCTCAGACACCTTAATCACCTCAATCAAGGACACAACGATGATGGCTCAAGGCTAGTTTGTGGGCCATTTCATTTCAGTTTTATTCTAAAGTACTTTGTGTTAATGAGGGTGAAAGCTTAAAGGGATAGTTCACCCAAAAATGAAAATTCAGTCATCATTTTATCACCCTCATGTTGTTCCAAACCTGTACGTGTTTCATTCTTCTGTTAAACACAAACGAAGCTATTTTAAAGAATGCTGGTAACCCAACAGTTACTGGAAGCCATTGACGTACATAGTATTTTTTCTATACTATGGAAGTTAAATGGCATTTCTGGGTGAACTAGTACACTTTTAATATTATAATGAATAGTTTTGGATCAAAAATCAGATTAAGATACTTGAAAAGCTGTTGTAAAGGGGCAATATACACACAGACCGTAATGAACCGTACCACAAACACATTATTTGGCAACCGTAAATAGCCTACTGTGAGGCTAATGAACATTTACAGATCAAAAAATAGAAATCATATTTATAAAATGCAATTATTATACACTGAAGTTCAATAATAAATTAAATGAATAAATATAAATAAAATGCCATTATTAAATATTGATATGCAGTGTGACCTGTAGGATTTAAATTGTAGTAAAAAATAAAAGAGGACTTACAAATTCAAGCATACACTGAAACTGAAATCAAACACAGTATTAAATACATTCTGAACGTCACGAGTATAGACACGACTGCACTGTGATGTTAAAATCACAAGATATTTGAATGCTTGAAAGACTGAAATGCATTTCTAAAAGTGGACAAGGCTGGACATATGGATGTGATTTCGGATCTTTTTCATGGGTGTTTTTTCTGTTAGACTACAAAAAACTATACAGATCTGAGAGTTTTTTTATAAACTAAAAAGAAAAAATGATCAAGAATGAACAGTTCATTAGAAAGTAAGTCAGAGAGAGAGGGCAATATGTGAAGCAGAGAAAACCATCTGTTCCTGAATAAATGTAATGTACATCATGTTCCAGTTCAATTGTACAAGTGTGTGTGAGTAAGAATCGTCTGATGAAACTGAATGAAACGGAGGGAGGGAAGGAAGGATAGAGGAGAAAAGGAAGGATAAAGGATGACACTGGGCCAAAAAAAGCTGCATTGAGAATAAAAACAGAACGACCGAACGCCGCGCTCGCTCTTGTTTCTGTCTAAATAACACACACACGTGTAACGCGATCTGAATCCTGTAACTTTTTCCACTTCGCTGCTCTCCTGCCCCGACTTCATCTCACATCCTCGACGCTCTGTATTTCTGGGAATCTGCTGTTGTGTTTTCAGACCGCAGTTATTAATAACACATGTGCTTGGAGTCTTGAGAGGAAGCGGGAGACGTACTACTCCTATTAGTCAAAGCCAGCCAGAACCAACTGGAATCAGTCAAAGGGGAAGAAGATTGAGCTATTATTATAGTCGTGATGAATTAAAGGAATGTTTCGGGTTCAGGCTCTGTGGCCAGCTATGTGACATGCTTTCAAAAACAAAACTAAATCATTCGGTCTGTAAAAAACTAATACAAATGTGTTTTCTAGAGAATCTTTTATTAATGAATCATCTTCAGGAGGGGTTAAAAGCTAAATGTGCAGCTAATGATGGGTAAAGAAATGAAGAATTCTCATTTTCATCACAGCCAAACTTTCTTGAGAAAACCTCGGTTATGCTTTAAAATGCTTGGTCGAGATATTTTGTATATAATATTATAAAAAGGCATGGAGTAACTGTTAAACCAGTAATTTAGAAAATACATTTCAGTTTTGAGTTTATGCTGGCAAAGGAAAGTTTTCCTCATTTTAAAAGACAAACCCAAAATAGAGAAATTCAGGCAAATTAACAGCCTTAAGAACGTGAAAAAGATAGAACAGATATTTTACTGAATTAAAAAATATTAATAATTTAATTAATGCTGTATTTTAAAAGTTTTTAAAAGCATCAAACATTAAAAAGGGAAATGTATAAAATATTATGATTAAAGAAAGCATGAAATTACTCTATTTTCTAAATGCATGCATCCCCTAAATTAATTATTTATTTAAAAAAAGAGTCTACTTTTATAAAAAATATATTCCTTAAAATATGTTCTATAAACCATCCTAGTGGACAGAAATTTCCCAAACTGAAGAATCAACAATCAATAAATACTTTTATTTTATTTTTAATTTAATTTCAATTTTTACCGCTTTTTACACTTGTTTAACTCTCAGTCAAAAATAACAGCCCTACAAAAACACATTTGAAATAGATTGAATGAAGATATGATGATAATAAAGCATAAAGAGAGCGTTTTCAGCACAGCACAAGAATGAACGTTTGACGCGTTGGCTGGTTTTAAACCATCTTCTGAAACTAAGTCCTGTCTCTCTCTCTCTGCAGGTTTCGTGCTGGTGATCGGTCTGGTGACGTTCTACCGGATCGGACCCTACACTCACCTGTCCTACGCCTGCTACGTTAACATTGCTGCTTGCTTGTTTGCCACGCTAGCGGCCGCCATGCTAATCTGGAATATTCTGCACCGCCGTGACGACTGCATGTCTCCGTCGGTCATCGTCATCAGCCGATCTCTGACCACAGCCTTCAGACCGCGTCTAGACAATGACTATGTAGAGTCGCCATGCTGACACACAGGATTTCTATCAGATCTCCTGGACTTCACGCAGTGATCACGTGACTGCAAAAAGTGGATTCGGACTGAATGGAAGACACAGATGCAGCACTGTGGATTGTGAAGAATACAACAGACAGATAAAGATCAAGCTGGATCTTGACACGTTTATGTTCATAAGTGCACTTATGAGAAAGTAGAAGCACATTCGTATGCACACATATCTGTTATAGTTCTATGAAACACTGAGTTTCAGATTTCAGAAGGAGTCCAGACATTGAATATCGCTCCCGGGTCAAATGAATACAGTCCTTTACAGGCCGGCGTGGAATCTGCACTTTTATACACGTTCTCTGCTAATTGAAGGGGGAACACAATTCTGGAACAGATTTAAAATGTCCAGTGTTTTTATTGTGTGTGTTTTGCATAAAGAAACCGAATCTATATTTAGAAACATTGCAATATTTTGCATTATGACATTCAATTTATTACAAATGAGCACATTTGCCCCCAGACTCTCAATATAATGTGTCCAGATGCTTTACTTTTGAGCTTTTTCTAATTGTCTTAAATTAAATTAACAATAAATTAAAGCATAACAACAAATATATACAATATAAAACCGTGAAATAACGTAATGAGAATTCTGGGAAAAGATATGCTAAATTGAAACCATGCTTAACTGCTTCATTTTGTTTAAGCAAAATTGTATTTCTTTTTTAATTTGTCAAATTACTCCAAAATATTTAATCTACTAATATGAGAGGGATGAGATGGAAATCATGGAGATTTTATTTCAGTAATGAGAACTGCAGGGAAATTATATATATATATATATATATATGACACCCAAATATGGTAAAATGTGTTATCAAATTTTTCCACAATATTCAATTTATGAATTTGTGAAGGGAACGAGATGGAAATCTGGAGGTGCAGATTCTATGCAGGTCTGGTCATTTGGTACCAAAATGATTTTAATGACTTCTGTATGTGCATTCATCTGATAATTGACATCTGATATTACATAATCTACAAGATGCCGATGAGGAAATCTGTATAGTCACCAATACGAAGGAAATGATCTGAAAGCGATAGACTGGAACTATATCAGTTCAGTAAACAATAGATTTTAATATTTGCTAACCTGTGCCTGTGGTACCCATATATGAGTATAATATAGAGCTATATTAAGTATATTATTAAGATTTCACATTTCACCCCGAGTGGGACTGGTATAATATTGTTACAGAAATAAACATAAAGTCATTCAACACTGAAAGGGGATTTTCTGGTTTGACTTTGTCTGTGTGAGAGAGCACAGAAGAGAATGAGAGGAAATGAATGGAGACACACGTTATACTCCTCTGTGACCCCCGATTCCAGACCGACACTTGAACGCCGATAACATGAGACGAATTCATTTCATTACATGCACAGAGACTATTGGCACGAATAAGGGATCGCTCACCCAAGAAGGGTCAAAGAATCATAAAAACATGAAGCAGCACAACTGTTTTCAACATGATAATAATCAGAAATGTTTCTTGAGCAGTATATGAGAATGATTTCTGAAGATCATGTGACACTGAAGACTGATGCTGAAATCACAGGAATAAATTACATTTTAAAATAGATTTAAACAGATAAACCGATTTGGAATGAAAGGAAATCTTTTGTGTGAACTAATCTTTAAAAGGTTAAAGGTCATATAATCATATCCGACAGTCCGTGCCAAAGACAAACCCAACAGAGATCCGTCACAGTTCTTGAGAATGTGATTGTTAAAGATAGGCATCGATAGATCACTCAACTCAAGCTCTTTTCCTCTTCTCGCCATTTCATCTGTTGCTAAAACAATACAGCAGGAATGTACAGTACGCACAGTCATGGAAATCTGTCTTTTACGGTAGCGCTCTCATACACTCCGGCGTCTTTTGGGAAGCCGCTACACACACCTACATATAAACATCAGTAACCTTACAAGCACGCGAAGTACAATTACAATCCCATTATAAACATGAACCGCACACACATCCTTTCATTCGAACCGGGAGACAGCAGTGTGTGCGCGACTGTTTAGATCACTGTATCCTCTCTGGAAATATGACCGGGAATGATTGATTTTCTGGAATCAATTAAACATCCGGATCAACAGCCATTACCTCATTTACCAGCGGGAAATCATTTCATCTCCCTTTTCGCTGGAATGGATGGTAAATGGTAATCATGCCATCTCGCACGTCCTCCACATACACCCAGAACACAGAGTTTCACTCACTCACGGACTCAGTCCAACTCAAGGCAACACCTGTGTTTTCAATCCTAACTAGGAAGCACTTTTAGATGGGACTAACCAATGAATTCACCAAGGCATTAATTGACCAGTTAATCATTAAGAGATGACCAGTACAATGCTATTATTTTTAACTAAAACAAAAATTATAATATACAAATATATAAATAATAATAAAAATAATAAAAAATATTAAAAAACAGAAAACTTAGACAATTAGAAATGTTGCAAGGCAACTAACTGAAATAAAATAAGTTTAAGCTGAAGTACTCATATTACTAAAAATAATATAGAAAATACTTAAGATAAAACAACCCCCTGAAAATATAGAAATAAACGATAATTTACTAAATTAATAAATACTATAAAATTATACAAATAATACTAAATTAGCACTGGATCAGAAACAGCTAATTAGCTTTCCATGCGAATATTTTCTAATATTTTTGTGAATTTTATTAAGCTTTATTTAAGTATTATTTATTATAGTTTTTATTTTAAATGAGCTTTTATTTTTCTATTTTTATGTAAGTTTTAGTAATTTTGCTGTGCTTTTTTCTTGATATTTGTTTTTACTAATTTTACATTTACACATTTAGCAGACGCTTTTATCCAAAGTGACTTACAGGTTCTTATTCAGGTTATACATTATTGATCAGTATATGTGTTCCTGGGAATCGAACCCACGACCCTCTACCACTGAGCCACAGGAACATTTGAGTATTTTACCTTCAAAACATTTTAGTTCAGTAAGCGGCCGAGGCAGAATTTCTCATTTGTACGTTTTTTAAGTTTCAGGTTTTTTATATTTTATCTAAACTTCGTTTCAATGAACTATTTTTAATAGTTTTAGTTAACAATAACACAATTTTTGAGTAATCAGTTTTTTGCCCATTAGATTCATGCTCAAAAACGCTGTCTATGGAGGCACATTTTTACACAAATGACTGTTATCACACAAACTACACACTTATCTTTGATACGCAAGCACAGAAAATAAGTGTCGACATCTGATTGGGTCATTTTCTCTTGTAAAAACGACTTTTAACCTGACACAGAGCCTAACACATGCAGTAATCATGTAAAAGATGCTGAAAAAGCAGCAAGACACAGCGGATTGGTCAAAGACGACCGTCTAATGCATGTTCAGATAGATAAACAATGAAAAAGCAGGGCAGCGGAACACAAAAAGTGGTCTTAAAAACACCTTCAAATGTTCCACCAATCTGATTTCTGACTTACACATTCACTCATGATGAACCTCATCGCTCTGTAAGATGTTGAACTGTGTACCTCTTGATGAGTTTGATGGCTTTAAATGCTTCGTCCATGTCTCCTATAGTGAGGTAGAAGCTGAAGTTCAGCATGGCGTCTCGGGTCTGTTTCTCGCAGCTCTCTAACCCCACAAAGTCTCGGAGGGCTCGCCGTACCACCATCTGAGGGGATGAAGACACCTGTGGTGCGGCGGAGGGAGTCGAGACCACCTGATCTCCAGCCTCACTCAGCTGAGAGGACAGAGAGAAACATTTGATCCTTTATCAAAACACACACACTATTTGTAGATTATTGAAACAAATATGAATGAAAAGAGGAAGAGTGATGAGGGGTGATTCTTCTCCCAAATGAGCGCTGGGTAATTGTGAGGTACTCACATCAGCGAGAACGAGGCCTCCCCTCCGAAATAAGAGCTTAGCAGTGGCAGAACAATCAGAATGAGAAACAATTAAGTGAAAGGGTGAGAAATAAAGATGCAGACAGAATGACAGAAAAGCATGGAGAAAGGGGAATGGAGAGTGTCTGTATCTTGTGTGTCTGTACCTTGCAGATATAATAGTAATACGGTGTATCTACAGCCAGTAGAGAGAGCAGCGAAGCAGGTTTAGGCTGTGAGTCCTGCAAGAGGAGACCGTGTTCCTGTGTCACAAAGAACGTCACCACCAACACGTCCTCCTGCCAGGAAAGACCAAACCTGTTTATACACTTTAACTCAATTCATGTATTCGGTCTATTTTGAACTGGAAGATACACACATATATATGATATGTGAATAAAATGCATAGTTTTCTAGTATGGAAACCACACTGAGGCAAGACTATAAAAATAAACAATTTTCTCAGATATTGTCATTTTTTTTAAGAGAGAGGCAATTTAATCAAAATGTTATTTTTTTTCATTTGTGTCTGATCTGAAACAGGTATAAACTGATTCAAAAAATATTTTAAAAGAGACAAAACAACAACGGAAAAAAACATGATGCAGAAGGGCTTTTCAGTATTTGAGTAAAATTCGTCTCGCAAATGCTTTTAATTTTAATCAATTATTTCGCCACTTTTCCATTTCTCACATACACTCTTGGGACTGAAATATGCTAAAAGCAAAAAAAATACAAAAGTTAGAGAAGCTTAAGTTTACACTGCATTACACTTTTGTTATTTTATACAAAATAGGTAATAACTAATACTAACCAAAACAAAAATCAAGTTCGACAAAAAATCAATAAAGCTACAAGCTGAAACAAGTTTGAATCAACTGCTCCAGATTTGAGGTTGACGTCACAAAAAAATAGGTTCCTATAAGATTTTATTTAGGCTTTTAAACCATACTTAATTTATAATTACTTAAATATGATTTATTAATAAAACGATTTAATTTCATATTCATTAGATTGTGTGTTTTACCTTTTCTATTTGTGATTGGCTGCTGCTGTGGAGGTCAGAGTTCACGGGAACTGTTTCACACACAAACAGACGTGACTCGTTCTCGTCCCAGAACTGAGACACAGGGCAGCGGGCGGCCAACTCCCCCTCGCTTCGAGTTCTTAAATTCAAATACAGTTTTCCTCAAAGAACGTCCATTTATCTTGATCTGTGTTCCTGTGAGACCACACAAACATAGGCACCTTTGACTGTCCTCAGACGGTTCGAGACTGCTCTCTGGCCTTCCTGTGAAGAAGTCGAAGTACGAGAGCGTGTCCAGCTCGATGTCATAGAAATACACTTTGTTATCCGGCCGCCCGTTCACCTACGATGCACAAACACACAGATATCTGTTATATCTGCTATATATATATATAACAGATCAATGTTGATATTACATATATATACAGTACTGTTATTTTATTTTGTGATGCCTTATAATTTTGTTGTTATTTTTCTTCTTTTCAATAAATATTTGTAAAATATAAGGGATCCAAATCACAATTTGCGAGTCATAATTGGCTTTTCATGACCATTTCCTCCTGCTGCATTCCTGCAGTTCAGTTTATATATTTAATCTTGGTCGAAAAGGAAAGAGGCTTTTGTATTATGAACATTACCATGCATTAAACTGTCAAAACGGTCTTTTTTGTACCTGTGCAATAAGGATGCTCAACTGACTTCCGCTGGCGTTGCATTTGACTGATCTCAGAGCGCCCAGGTCAGGAATGAGCTCAGAGAGGTTCTTCATGACACCCATGGCTTTGGCCTCCCTGAGCACACAAACACACATGCATTATACACACATTTATACACGTTTGTGATTAGTGTGGGTTTACCTGCGCGTGAGGTCAAAGACTCGGACGTGACACGTATCTGTTCCCACAGTCAGGTAAGATCCACACACACTCAGCAATGTCGGGTTTCCTTCCGCTTCAGAAAACACCAACAACTGCTTCACAGTGCCCTGGACATTCACACACACACACACACACACACACACACACACACACACACACACACACACACAGACACACACACACACACACACACACACACACACACACAGACACAGACAGACACACACACACACAGACAGACACACACACAGACACACACAGACACACACACACACACACACACAGACAGACACACACACAGACACACACACACACACACACAGACACAGACACAGACACACACACACACACACACACACACACAGACACACACACACACACACAGACACACACAGACACACACACACAGACACACACACACACACAGATTTTCTTACATTTCACTGCTGGTTATATTCTGTATAATTGAGTATGTGACGAATAAAATCTTGAATCTTGATCTTGAGAAAACACGAACTTAAAAGTGTGTGTTTTCATGTGTTAAAGAACGTGGATGTGTGTAGAGTTTGTGTGTGTGTGTACCTGCGGCGTGCGGATCTGGACACGGTTTGGTTCGACGGTACAAATGTTTTCTTCATGTATTGAAAGAGCAGGAGACTCACACTGGAAAGATCCTGATGATAAAACAAGTAAATGAATCAGAGATGTCTCTTATATGCCACGACACTGATTCTGTGTGGTCCTGATAATGTGTTGTCTGGAAATATCACATGTGTTTATGATACCTGTGCTGTGTAGGGTTTGTCCTGATGGCTCGTACACAGTGATATATTTCCCGTTCCACACCACGACCAAATCCTGTCAAACAGATGAAAAAAATAAAAAAAAGTATTAAATTACATACAAGTTATACATTTTATTGTATATTTTATAATTATATTATACATATTCATTTATTTATTATTATTACATTTTTCTACATTAAAAAACATGTATTTAATCTTTTAAAATTTTAGAGAAAAAATTTATGAACTGAGGCAATTTAAATATATAGCAAAATGTTGTTACAAAATATTATAAAATAAATACATTTTTTCACAGTGATTAAATAATTTAAATAATTTATTGTTATTACTATTATATAACATATCTATTTTTTTATATCAATAAATAATACATAATATGATTTTGTAAATAATTTAGCACAATTGGACATTTTTTATAATAATATGAATCAGTTTTAACATTGCTCTTCTTTTCTGTAAAAGTTGTGTAAATTAATTCTACTGGTTTTGGTCATGTGGTAATAATAAAATATTGTGTCTACATTCATCATATGCTGTAAATGTTGTGGGTTTATGGTAAAACCATTGCAGTGCATTTGCAGAATGAGGTGGCACTAGAAAAAGACTGTTAAATGCTGCTGTGTGAATGTGTCACGTTAAATGCATCTTACCTTGGTGACTTGCACGGCTCTGATGTGTGTGTCTGTGTGGAAGGTGATGTGTGTGTTGGTGTTGAAGTTGGCCAGGCTGAGCTGTGTTGGCGTGAGCTGCACTGCTGCCATCTGCTGACTGTAATGAGAACACATCACATGCTCTGACAGGATCACCACACAGCTGCTGCTGCTGCAGACGGCCAACAGATGAGAGCTCGAACCCCACTGCAGACAGACACGGGGAGGGAGACAGACCTCAACAAACTGAATCATTGTCTGTAGTAAGCAATAGCATGTCACACATGATGTTGTAAATATCCCTAAATATCTAAAGCCACTGCTCACTTGTAGCTGTGAGATGTTTCCTTCCACCTCTGCTGGTGTTTGGAGTTTCCAGTGTATTTTCGTGTCTCCTTTCTGATCACTCACTGTGACCATGTGCCACAGAGCAACACGACCTCTGCTGGTACCCGCTGCAAGAACTTCTGCAGATGAAAACACAAAGATCCAGACTGCTTCTGAACAAATCACACTTGTACAATCACTTACATTTGTGTTTTAGCAGATGCCTTTATATAAAATGACCTAAACTGTATTCAAGATATACATTTCATCAATACGTGCACTGCTCTGGGAATCAAACCTATTAGATTTTTATAAGAATTTTCTAAGTGAGAGACATGAAAGACAACAAAGATTTCGGTTTCAAATAAATGCTGTTCTTTTGAACAAAGAAAGGAAATATAAACAGCACAACTTTGAGAACAATCAGAAATGTTTCTTAAGCAGCAAATCAGTATATTATATTCAAATAAATACAGTCTTGGTAAGCATAAAAGACCAAAAAAACTAAAAATCATAGTGATTCCAAATGGTAGAGTAGTAAAACAATTTCAAACTGAAAACAACACAGAAGCTCAGGCAGTATTTGTGTAAGTGTGTACATTGTTCAGAGTCGCACAGATTTGTAACAGTGTAAATCTTACGTTTTGAAGCACAAAAGGAAACACAGTTGAGCAGTTCTCCTTTCTCAAAGCCCAGAGACTCATCCAGCGTCAGAGCGTAGTGATCATCCAGCTCCACATCCCACAACCTACACACACGCACACACACACACACACACACACCACCATCAGAACACATGCAACATCTCAGGGCAACTGCTGAGAAACTATACAACACTTTTATATACAAGGTTTAAAATAACACACACACACACACTCACACTCACACACACTCAGCAAAACACTTTATATACAAGGTTTAAAATAACACACACACTCTCACACACACACACACACACACACACACACCATCAGAATACATGCAACATCTCAGGGCAACTGCTGAGAAACTATACAACACTTTTATATGCAAGGTTTGAAAACACACACACACACACACACACACACACACACACACACACACACACACACACACATGCAACATCTCAGGACAACACACAGAAACACACACACACACACACACACACACACACACACACACACACACCATCAGAACACATGCAACATCTCAGGGCAACTGCTGAGAAACTATACAACACTTTTATTTGCAAGGTTTAAAATAACACTCACACACACACACACACACACACACACACACACACACACACACACACACGACTATGATTTGTTGTTAACCTAATGTGTTGTTCTCCTGATGCTGTGATGAGCAAACCGTTTTCTGTCCACACAATGTCTGCGTGCTGCCCGCCTCTGCCACTGAGCTTCACCTGTACACACCACAGGGTTATTATAGTTAACTAAAACTAAACCACACATTATTTGTTACTTGAAATAATAATAATAATAAATGTTAACTAAAATAAAATAGTTTTAAAATGCATTTTATTTCAGCTAGTTGGCAAGGCAAAATTTCCCATTTTCATGTAGAGTAACTAGATGTACTAAAATAACTAAAACGGAAATAAAACGAAATAAAACCTATGTAGACATGATAAAAAATAATAATAAAAAAATGACAAAAACACAACAAAATGTCCCCCATTAGTATGTGAATGATGTTTACAGTAAGGAAGTGCTGACCCTTTCCTTAAGACAACAATCTTCTAGAATGTCATCATACTGGGAGGTTTAAATGAAAAGATTTAAAAGGTGACCTATGTTTTTTCTCCTGGATGAGACCAAATATAAAAACAATGTATCGTAATATGTTATGCCATTTATATGAGTTTAAAGCCCCACCGCCCCCCAATAAAAATACCTTTTTGACTCTTAATCCATAAACCGTGTCAGATATGTAACTTGTATGGCAGAATCTGATCAAATCTAAATCCTCATGAATGCGTTGTATTTGGTGATCGTTGTATGTCTATGTCTGTTATGTGTGTATGTTGTTCTTTGGAAAACAATAAACAAAAAAACAACAACAAAATTACTAAATTTCTTGATGTATTAAAATATCTCAAATTAAAATAAAAACTATATACATTATAAACATTAAAAAAAAATGTAAATGCAAAAACACACAACAGATTTGCTACAACTTTAACTAAATGTCAAAAGAATTTAAAAGATAAAAATAAAGAACTTTGTTTTTTGTGGTTATATCCTGAAATATAATCGGACAGACATATGAAGTTTGATCTGTTACCTTACTGATCTCCTGAGCGACTCCTTCTGGTCCAAAACTGAACTGAGAGAGCAGCAGTGAGTCTGTTACCACGGCGAGAACGGCCCTCCTCTTAGAGTACCACATCTTCTGTACCGCACTCTCAACGGACAGCAACGGCACACTCCGCGCCTGCTCATCCACGCTGTGCACGCTCCCTAAATAACACACACGCACACACACGCACGCACGCACACACACACACACACACACACACACACACACACACACACACACACACACACAACACACACACACACACACACACCACAGGGACACCCCCACACACACACACACACACACACACACACCCCACACCCACACACACACACACACACACAAACACACCACACACACACACACACACACACACACACACACACACACACACACACACACGGTTAGAACGAAACCACAGCATCTGAACATCACTGCTAAACATCCAGTCAGCTCTCACCATCAGCTGTACTGATGCAGAACGCCAGTCCTTCCTGTGATCCCAGTGCAAACGCTCCTTTATTGCTCTTCTTCCAGTTAAACATGTCCAGAGCACTTTCATCGCCGCTGACCGCAGCACGGGCCAGCATCGCCACGTCCCTACCGATAGAAACACACACTGTATGCCAGATAGAGTGCATATAAAAAGTAGCGACTCTTGTGAAAAATAATACTTCTTATGGAAATAATATACTTTAAAAGGATATACTTAAGTGTGTTATGCTTTCTTAATTTCAGTGAAATTAAATTAAAATAAAATGCATTATCATTTAAATGTATATTAAATGCAATTAGCTAAACTAAAGTGGCCTTTCATTTAATTCATATTATATTATCTGCAAATACAGTTTTTTTTTTAAACATACTTTTAAGATTTGAACTTAAATTCACTACAGGTGCACATTCACTACAATTGAGTAAAAATATCTTAGAAGTTTACAGTAATCGTTCAACTGCAATACAAGAATCTGACGTACTGTTACACATACTCTAGATTTCAGAACTCAAAATGTCCTCTCTAGTCCAGCTAGAACTTCACTGTTGATTTCATTATGGCACAGGTGTGAGGGTAAAATGAGACTCACTCTGTAGGTGCTGGAGGTCTGAAGATACAACACGTCAGTGGTTTACTGTAGTCATGTTTTATTAGAGGAGATCCCTGCAGTTTCCCTCGAGCATCTATCCTCCACACGGCCATTACACCTGCCTGCAACACACACACACACACATAATTTCACCTCAGTGCATATGAGCCCTAAACATCAGCATTTATTATATTACATCCTGAAATGTGTTAACCTGATCTCCCGTGATCAGTCTGCTGCCGCTTCGGCTCCACTCCAGCACTGTGATGCAGGCGGTGTGTGTGTCGTTGGGCAGGGGTGTGTGATCACCGGAGGGGTGTGAGAGGAGCATGGTCTCGCCCGTCTCCCATCCCACCGCCAGCAGGGGTTTAGTCGGGTGCCACTGAAACAACGAGGGGCTGAATCCCCGTTCCACATGACACAGCTCAACATGCTCCCCCTAAAACACAGATATCACAGAACACACTAAAACTCAATGTCATCATTTCATGAAAGAATACTGGATCATAAAATAACATTTGGATTTAACTATTAAATGTTAAGTGAACTATTAAGTTTCACCTAAAATGACAAAATGCATTAACTACCGTTCAAACATTTGGAATGATTTATTAATGTTTCTGTTAATGTTATTAATGTTTCTTCAATTTAATGCATCTTTGCTGATTAAACTATTTTTTTACTTTCTAACTCCAAACTTTTGAATGTTTGTGCATCACGGTTTACACAAAAATATGAAGCAGCACAACCATTTTCAACATTGATAATAATCAGAAATATTTCTTGATCAGTAAATCAGTATATTAGAATGATTTCTGAAGATCATGTGACACTGAAGACTGGAGTAATGATGCTGAAAATACAGCTGCGCATCACATACACATACATTTTAAAAGATACTGAAATAGAAAGAAGTGTTTTGAAATTGTAATAATATTTGACAATATTACAGTTTGTACTGTATTTTGTTTAAATAATTGCAGCCCGAGCAGAAAAGACTTTCAAAAACATCTTACAGACCCCAAACTTTTGAACAGTAGTGTATTGTGAGTACTGAAAATGTTTAGTAATGTATAACTGCATACAAAATCCTCTCTCACCTGTTGCAGGTACAGATCCACGCAGCCCCCGGTGGAGGCGTTCACAGAGCCCACGGCCAGCACACACACACTGGGATGCCATGAGATCAGCACAGCCGCTCCACTGCTGTCAGGAGCCTTGACACGATGATCAAAATACACAGCCATGACCTGCGAAACTACAGATATAATGACCAGACTGCATTCATATCATAAGCACATCTTATCTACAACAGCGATCTAACACTGACAATCTAAATATGACCGCTACAATATAAAAAAGCACTCTCTAGAAAGTTTACATAACACATTTCTGGTTAACAGATATGATTGTGATGGTACTATGGCATTTTGATAAATACTATATTTTGACTATATGATTATACAGTGGTATTTAAATGATAACCCGAGGCACTTAAAGCATAATACCTAAAACCAGGTCATTAGCACACTACAAAGATCAATAACATGGTCGCCTGGTATTTTGATGTAACGTTAAGTGTGACTCCTCAAAGTTATCGGTTTGCTGTGCTGATAAAGTTGTAGATTAGATGTACCTCTAAAGCTGGGGAAACTATTGTGATGATATTTTAAGCTATTTCAGCGTCAATGGTTAAGTGTAATTGTAAATGTTGTTTACATCTGTTTTTAACGTCAGTAAATCTGTCGCTAGCTCTGTTAGCTAATCCACACCGAGGCCTGCCGCTTTAAAAACCTCTCAAATAACGACTGTTTAAAGAATTTACCTGAGAGCTCTTCCACTCAGCACTGCCGTTATAACCGTGTGTTCTTCGTGCAGCATATGTATGATTTAGACAATAAAACGATGAAATTAGCCCTTCGATGTTTACGACGCGCCTTTAGCTGTGAAGCGTCTTTTTCGGTTGCCCAGACAACCCCAAGAAGAAGCGCGAAGGGGCGGAGCTAAAACGTGGGCGCTGCGTCTCCACCAATGGCAGTGAAGCGAGTGGAATGGCTAATGAGGTGCGTTTTGTTATTATGGTTTCAGCACATGTGGGGGGGCATTAGGGTAACTGCAGCTTGATAATAGGAATATGTCATGAACAACCAACCCATTTTAACTTGTATTCATAGTTTGAAATTGAATAGAAGTGGATAACAGATTTCGGTAACCTTTATTAATACCTTGAAAATATGTTGCATGAAATTATGAGTTTTCCACAGCATAAAATAAAAAAAAACTACTTTGTTTTGTGAACAGAAGTCTTCAATGTCCCCAAAAAGCTTTTTATTTTACAGTCACTAAACATTAATAGTACAAAAATAACAGTACATGAAATCCAAGAAACAATGCCATAGTAATTATGGATGCATCATATCAGGATCATAAAATCTTCTCCAGATGAGTGTGAGATATTGTGAGCCCTCCTCAGGTCTCCATATCTGGGATCTTCAGTTGAGTTTTGAGGTTTTTGTCCAGCAGCATTAAACTCTGTACCGCCAAACTCCTGCAGTGTGCGTCACAATCATTCTCTGCCACATCTACACATAATAAGACATTTATGAATATCATATACAAACTCAAACACATCCAGAGTCAAACAAGCACTGTCTTACCTGCTAGCCAGGCTCTGGTCTCCATCAGATCATCACCGAGTTCTGTGAGTAAGATCTCAGCAGGCATGCTCAGAAACACAGCACAGACAGCGAACATTACACCCCTCCGCACCATCCTTCAGGTCAAGACAGAGAGAGAGAGAGAGAGAGAGAGAGAGAGCATTAGATGCCGCACCATCCTTCAGGTCAAGACAGAGAGAGAGAGAGAGAGAGAGAGAGAGAGAGATGCCGCACCATCCTTCAGGTCAAGCCAGAGAGAGAGAGAGAGAGAGAGCATTAGATGACGCACCATCCTTCAGGTCAAGACAGAGAGAGAGAGAGAGAGCATTAGATGCCGCACCATCCTTCAGGTCAAGCCAGAGAGAGAGAGAGAGAGAGAGAGAGAGAGAGAGAGAGAGAGAGAGAGAGAGAGAGAGAGAGAGAGAGAGAGAGAGAGAGCATTAGATGCCGCACCATTCTTCAGTTCAAGACAGAGAGAGAGAGAGAGAGAGAGAGAGAGAGAGAGAGAGAGAGAGCATTAGATGCAGGCATGTAATATAACACATCCTAGAACATGAACTTACTGGTCCGTGTGGAAGCGCACGATCCACACAAAATCCAGCAGAGCTCGTCCCATCTGAGACGCCACCTGAGCAAAAACAACAGTGTGCATCACACTAATAGGACTGCAACGTTTGGGAAATAAATCAAATTGTAACTTTTCTGATCCTAAATTGAGGTTTGCTTGTTTGTAGAGCGGCCCGAATTTTGTGATTATATAACAATGTGACTATACAATAATAATAGTTATAAATAATGTTATTTCTAAATAAGATTCAAAATGAAAACAAAATCAGAAATTTAACTATTGTAATATTTCAATGTAAAGTAAAATGGAGTAATTAAGAAGAAAGACTACTGTTTTCTTTAATGTAATTGTGATTTAAAATGCAATAAAAATACTTTTTAGGTTTCTAGGATTCTAGGTTTGCTGAGCTTGTTTGCAGCGCTGCACAATTTGGCCAAAATTTTGTGATTGTATATCAATATGGTTATAAAATAATAATAATAATAATAATAATAATAAGAAAAACAAAAATAAATATTATTATTATTATTACAAAATAAATAATCAAATGTTCTGAATAAAAACAAAATAAGAAAAATGAGTATTCTAATATTTCACTGTATAATAAATAGTATTTAATAATAACAACAACAATAATAATTTAATTTTACATTCTAAAATTAAAATTACAATACTGATATTTATGGCGGTCTTAATTTCTCAGTTTTCAAACGTGCTCTTCTATTTGCATTAATAAAAAAGCTCAACTACTGCATTTATTTCCACAATGATAACTGGGTGCTTATGTGTAACATCCTGCATAGATTATGTAATGCATATTGTGTTTGTGTATGCTTGTACCGGTGCATTGACGGCCAGGTGCATGAGCAGCCCAAGTGTGTGCAGCAGCCTTCCCAGCACCAGATGATCACTCCCCAGAAGGTCAAAGGTCACCTGCGGCCTATACCAAAACATGAAATCAGTGCAATAATGTAATACGAGCTACAGAAAATGTGTGCATGCAAACAGACCTGTCATAGCTCCTGAGCAGCGGGAAGAAGAAAAATCCCGCGACCGGAGCGTAACGGTTGGGAACGGCTTTAACGGATCGAGTCCCACCCTGAACGAAATCAATATTAGACATCATGGAGTAAATGTGTAACCGCACCGTTGCGAGGGCGTCTCACTTTGCTAATTCGCCTGGTTTTGCTCTGGATTCGTTTTTCTACGATCTGCCTCCAGTCTGTGATGTCATCACACTGCTCCCGAGGCACCACTGCGCTGATTGGCTGAGCTCCAGTGTGCTTATTTGTGATTGGCTCAGACAGTTCCTGGGCAGCGAGAGCAAGGACCTGGAATAGTAGAAGTGATAGATTAGTGGTTGAGAAGTCACATGTGTCATATGCTCCTTCAGAAATGATTCTAATATGCAGATTTGCTACTCAAGAAAACGTCAGATTATTATCAATGTTAAAAACAGTCGTGCTGCTTAATAATGTTGTGGAAAACATGACTTTTTTCAGGATTGGTCTGACCTCCAGAATGTCCAGCCTCTGTCTCAAGTTGTAGTTGAGAGAGTAGAACTCTGTCGTCCAATAATCTACAACCTACAGAGGAAAGAAACAAGCAGTCACTTCCATGTAGAGCGGAGCGTGTTTGCAATCATCTGTCTGAGGTCTCACCGGTTTGACGTCTGTGACTATGAGGGCCACCATAGCGTTCTGCCGGAGCGTGTGGAAGTGCGGTGTGTTGTATCTGTCCTCCAGGTGGAGCAGCACTTTACTGAACTGAACACTCACCTGTGATACACACACCAACTAATGACTCATTATGACTTATGCAAGAGTTTTAGGCATTAAAAGTCTGCTGCGATGACCTCTGACCTCTTGTGTGGCCTTCACGTTCTTCCTAAGAAGAGCTTCTGCCATTTGCAGACTGAGTTCAAGCGTCTCAGCATCATCAGACGACATTAATGCTGCAAATAGAGACGATCTGGTCAATTCAATAACCTGAGAAAATGAGCTCAGATAAACTGAACTGCAACTAGACAGTTTAAGATGTTTGATTCCAGGGTTATTACCCAGAACTAAACTATTAAAACTGAAAAATAGATAATGTTACATGAAAAACTGTATATATATAAATAATTATATAAATTTCTCAAAAATCGATGTTAAGATGAAAGTCTAAACACTAAAATTGCTGGAAACTGGAAATAAAAGAAATAAAATGTTAAATTGAACTAACACTAAAATAATAAATTATATATATATTTATGCATACACACATATATATATATATATATATATATAAAAAATAAATACAATTTTAAACTGAACTAACACTAAAATAATAAATTATATATATATACATACACACACACACACACACACACACACACATATATATATATATATACAATAAAAATTAAACCTATCTTGTTAAAAAAATGTATTAAAATGACAAATATACATAAAATGTAAAAAAAAAAAAAAAGTTACAACTGACAATATAAAAATGAAAGCTGCTTGAAAATGTATATAAAAAGCAACTCTAATAGTAGGTAAATAATCCTAAACTAACAGTGTTTGACTGTAGATCACCTTCTAGACAGTCTCTGATGTAACGAGGTGGCGCTGATTTCTTCTTCTCCTGATCAGCTGACATGTCATATGGAGTCAGATCATCATCGCTTAGAGAACAGAGACATCGTTTCAAGAGAAGTGTTATCAGCGAGTAACATCCTGATGTGTAGATGTACCTGTCCAGTTCAGAATCCGTCCCCTGACCGGCCCCGGACTCCACAGACGGACCTCCCGAACCCTCAGCTTTAGACTCTGCTGCGCGACTCAAACTAACACGAGTCACAGAGGTGTCACTTACAGCTCGTTTTCATTTTCAAAGAAGTTACAAAGTTACATCGGTCTGAATGTCACATTTCATTATTACAAAAGACTGGTAAATATAAGCAAACATTATAAACAGTATAAATATGAACTTTAGTTCCGCTAACTTCACAAATAAATCTTTTGAATTTAAAGGTATTCAGAACAAGAATATAAAAATAGTAGTATAATAGTATAAAACAAACTAATTATAGTAGCATTCCTCATCAATAACATTTATTGTGCACATCTCAAACTCAGTTTCATAAACATTTACAAGACTCATTGTTAACTGTAAATATTCTCATATTCTCAATATTGCTGCATCCTCTTATTCACATTACTATTTATTAGTCCCAGCACTGGTTTGTTTGTACATCTTATTGTTTTTGCACATCTTGTTGTTTTTGCACATCTTTTTGCACATCTTATTGTTTTTTGCACATCTTATTGTTTTGTCTTTTATTTCATTGCACATCTTATTGTCTTTTTACCATATTATTGTTTTTTTTTTGCACTGTCACCTGATTGATTACATTTCACTTCTAATTTTGACCTCATCTTTTTTTGCACATCTTATTAGCATGTTAATGCATTCATGCATTAATTCATTCACATCTTATTGAGAAACACAGATTCATTCAGTAATGAAAGTAAATCTTGTGAGTCATTGAATCATTTCATTCATAAATTCAGATTCTGTTTAGTGTCTTCTTCAGGATTGTGCACATCTTATCGATTTATCCAGAACTGTGCAGCTTGTTTCACACACACAGCTCTTAATTGAGTCTTTATGTACATCTTATTGTTTTTGCTTATTCAGCAGTAATTTATTGTTTTGCAAAAAGAGCACATCTTAAATTGTTTGCACATCTTATTTCTTTGTAACCACTTATTGTCTTTTGCAAATCTTATAAGAATTGGAATTAATTTTTGATACTCTTATTATTTTGCCAAGTCTTATTGTATTTAAAGTGAAGGTCTTAAATTGTGCTGTACAAATCCTTATTGATGCTGTTGAATCCAGATGTTTCCTTGCTTGACATTGTTGCATTATATAAGCTGCTTTGGAATATAAGTTGCACATGTTTCATTGATTGCACATCTTATTGATAAGAAACATACTGTATTGTACATTTTCACATCTGGAGGTATCAGGCTGGTGTTGTTCATCATCCTTATGGAGACTCCATTAATGACTTCAGCTCTGATCTTGGCTTTGCACACAACAACAGCTTTTTTGCATCGAAAGAGTCAAGGAATGAAATCAACATCTCAAGTTCACAGCTATAGAAACACATCTTATGTGCACATCTGATTGTCTTTGCACATCTTATTGTTTTCAGGTTTTTATTTCATTGCACATTTTACTCTTATTTCTCTTTTTACCATATTGCTCTTGTGTTGTGTTACTTTATAATTTTTATGCTTATCCTGGTGTGTCTAATATCTGTCCACTGAGCACCTGATTCGATTACATTCATCAATTAATATACCCTGTATAATTTATTATGTGACAAATAAAGAAACCTTGACCTTGCACATCTTTTTCTTTTTTAGGAGGCAAAAAGGGGCTGTTCATGCATTCATTCATTCATTCATTCATTCATTCAAGAGATTCATTCAGTAATGAAAGTAAATCTTCAGTGAGTCATTGAATCATTTCATTCATAAATTCCATCAGATTCTGTTTAGTGTTTCTTCAGGATTGTGAGCGAACGTCTCGATTTATCCAGAACTGTGCAGCTCTGTTTCACACACTAACAGCTCTTAATCGAGTCTTTATGTAGTCGGCTGTTTTTTTGCGTTTGGTATTCAGCAGTAATTAAATGTTTTGCAAAAAGAGACATGGAATAAATATGTTTGATATCTTAATTTCTTTGTAACCACATTGGAATCGAAACTGGAAATCGATAAGAATTGGAATTAATCAAACGATACCCAACTCTAATTATAAATGCCAAGTTATTCAGCAAACCAAAAGTGAAGGTGGAAATGTAATAAATAATTTTGTATGAATCCAGATGTTTCCTTGCTTGACATTAGTTGCATTATATAAGCTGCTTTGGAATATAAGTTGCAGCATGTTTCAGTTGATTAAAACACAAGAAAATACTGTGAAGTGTTTTCACCTGGTGGAGGTATCAGGCTGGTGTTGTTCATCATCCTCAACAGATGGAGACTCCATTAATGACTTCAGCTCTCTGATCTCCTCGTCTGGCTCATACTGACACACAACAACAGCTTCGTTAGCATCGAAAGAGTCAAGGAATGAAATCAACATCTCAAGTTCACAGCTGTAGAAACAGAAATGTGATGTGCACATCTGAAACTTTAGCTAGCTGCAAATGCAAGATGCTTTCAGGTTTGGTACGGATCGGTAACAAGAGGTTTTCAAACATCAGATGTACAATTAAAGTCCAAATGGCTCACCTGGAATTTTAATTGTGATCCTGGTGTGTCTAATATCTGACTGAGACACTGCATTAGTGACTTATGAAACTTACAGCTGTATCCCTGGATGCAATATTGCTGTCTAGGCGACACTGAACACCTCCCAGCATGCACTGCTGCATCTCTGTACGACAGAAAACCTCATTATACACCAGGAAACTGCAGCTGTACATCAAAAGTGCATTTGAATGCATGCGTGCGCATTACCCTGCCGTAGTTCTTGTATTTCAGAATGGTGGAGTAAATACACACAGGTTGCAATAATGTATTAAAATATGCAGTTGTTCCACAGATGCATTAAATATGCACGGCACTGCTGTTACACCACACCTGACACACACTCCGAAGGACCTGCACACCAAGAACTTCTCTTAAACAACGCATTTTGCATTACACAAAAATGACTTTAGATGCAGAAATAGGACTACACACAGATGCATTCAAATATGCAGTGATTATGATGCTTAAATATGCAGTGATTCAATGCATTAACTATGCAGTGGTTAACAATGATGCATTAATTTATGCAGTGAGATGCATTAAATATGCAGTGGTTATTCATGCAAACCAATAAGATGTTATGATGCATTTAATAAAGGATTTAAAAATAACATTATTTTTATGTTGATATGTTTTTGTTGATATCTCACTGGATGCTGGTACTGCTGCAATAACAGTTTATGAGTGAGAACAAACTGAGCTTTCTTATTGGTCAACACCAGGTTTCCCATCAGCCTGGACACAGCAGCCGCCCTGAAACACAGAGTCGAGTTAGAGTCGAGTACTGTTAACGTTAATTACCCTCCTCTCTTACCCGCTGAGGCTGCGTACGAGTCCCGTGATGACACACTCTGTGCATCTTTCTGGAACCTTCTCCAGCAGTCTGCGCCACGCTGCCACAGCGGGTCCACACGGGTCAGGGATGAGAGCCGGGGGGCCAGAGTCTCAAACATCTGAGCTACACACACATACACACAGACTCTAATGCAGCAAACAGGTTTCAATCAGAGAAAAAACTGCATTAGTGACTTAAACATGAAACTTACAGCTGTATCCCTGGATGCACACTTTTCCCAACACTTGAGCAGTGATTATGAGATTAAATATGCAGTCCTGTCCCGCTATACCAGAGAGATATGCACATTACGATGCATTAAATATGCAGTGGTTGCAATGATGCATTACAATATGCAGTGATTATGATGCATTAAATATGCAGTGATTATGATGCATTAAAATATGCAGTGATTACGATGCATTAAATATGCAGTGGTTGCAATGATGCATTAAAATATGCAGTGATTATGATGCATTAAAATATGCAGTGATTATGATGCATTAAATATGCAGTGATTATGATGCATTAAAATATGCAGTGATTATGATGCATTAAAATATGCAGTGATTATGATGCATTAAATATGCAGTGGTTGCAATGATGCATTAAAATATAATGTGGTTGCAACAATGCATGGAAATGTTCTGTGGCTGCAATGATACATCCATATGTGACGTAGTTGTAATGCAGTAAAATATGCAGTGATTGATTACAATGATGCAATACAATGTGAGCAGTGATTGCAGTGATGCATTAAAAAAGGTAGTGGTTGCAAAAGTTCTGTAAATTATGCAATATCTGTATTGACGCTTTAAAATATGCAGTGGTTGCAGTGATGCTTTACATATGTGGCAGTTGCAATTATGCATTAACATATGAAGTGGATGCAATGATGCTTTAAGCATGTGCTTTATCCTTTAATAACAAGTCCACCCTGAACGTGTGTGATACCTCTGAGAGCGTGGCATGTCTTCTCCAGTGTGTCTAGTATGCTGGCGGCCAGCAGTGGGTAGTACTGCTGTGGAAGGAAGGCGTCAGGTGTGTTTGCATGCAGATGGTTGCAGGTAATGGAGGGTAAAGCTGCAAGGTGGCCGATGACGGTCTCTCTTAGCTGAGGAGAGTCTGAACAGGCTCCGCCCACCTCACATCTGGACCACAACAACACCTGGAGACGACCAGCAGAGAGGAACTTCTCCAGTACAGACGCACATCGCTCCAGACCCGCACTCTCTCTGTGTGTAGAAGAGACACAGCACATCATTAGACAGAGAGAGAGAGAGAGAGAGAGAGAGAGAGAGAGAGAGAGAGAGAGAGAGAGAGAGATAGATAGATAGATAGATAGATAGATAGATAGATAGATAGATAGATAGATAGATAGATAGAGAGATAGAGAGATAGATAGATAGATAGATAGATAGATAGATAGATGTCATACCCTGTGGAGCTGATGGTGTCCAGCAGAAGCAGCAGTGTGTGGTCCGGTGGACCCTTGAGGAACATCTCATCCCAGAGCTTCTTGATCTCCTCGTCTTCACACCACCTGCTGAACCAGTGCGCGCTCAGCAGCACCTGGATCGCGTGAGTGTAGTGAGAGCGCGTGAACTCGCTGTCCTCCAGATAGCGCGCGAGTGTGCGCAGCGCGTGCACGATCTCCGCGGAGTCTCGTGAGGTGGAGAGAGTCCTCAAGCACGAGCCCACCTCGGTACCAGCGGAGCCCATGACGTCACGGAACCGATGCTTGGCTGAATATTTAATAAATAAAATATCAGTGCATACATTGGCAGTTGGACAAAGGCTGGTCATATCTGGATCATATGAACCTCCATGTCATATCTGACTCTGAACCACAAAACCAGTCATAAGGGTCAAATTTTGACATTGAAATGTATACTGATTTTATAGCTGAATAAATAAGCTTTCCATTGATGTATGATTTGATAGGACAGGACTATGTTTGACAAAGATACAACTATTTGAAAATCTGAAGGCGCAAAAAAATCTTGGGAAAATCGCCTTTAATGTTGTCAAAATTAAGTTCTTAGCGATGCATATTACTAATCAAAAATTAAGTTTTGATATATTTACAGTAGGACATTTATAAAATATCGTCATGGAACATCCTCTTTACTTAATGTCCTAATGATTTTTGGCATAAAAGAAAAGTCGATAATTTTGACCCATGCAGTGTATTGTTGACTATTGCTACACATATACATGTGCTAATTATGACTAGTTTTGTGGTCCAGGGTCACAGATAATCATTTAAATCAATACACAAGATGCAGTTGTTGACTTACAGTAGCGTAATAGAGCTGCAGAACTGCAACACCTCCTGTGATACCTATATATGCCCTATATGAATATCATAATGCTAATATATTTATAGCTATATAGTAAAAATACTTGCCGAGCGTCAGTCGTGTTGACATGACTCCACGTGATTGCGCTCTAATACGTGTCCGTGTAGAAGCAGGTCGTCAGAACAAAGGTTCCTGTCAGGGACTCAGTTCCAGAACACTTCACTAGATGGCGCTACAGGACACGAAACCCTCTCAGGCTTGTTTATTTTAGGTCTTAATTAATCACTCTTTGTTCAATCATTTATTATCAGTTCATCAAGAATAAATTAATCGATACGTACAAAGGCATTTGTACTTTATAAAACTGAATGATTATTTGTCATGTTGGTTTTTCTATTTTGCAAGCTGTTTGAGCATCACAAACTAATGTCCCTATTATAAAGACAAAGCCTTTTAAGGTAGCAACATATAAAAACGGATGGCAGATATTTAGGCCAAAGTGGGTGAAGATAAAAATCGTTGTCATTATTTTATCTTTGTTATTAAAAAATGAGAACAAAGACACACACATTACAAATACACATAATATACAAATAAAATAAGTTTCAGGTACAATAGGTGAATTTAGCAGAGCATTCAAGAAACTGCATGAACAAATATAAAAATAAAACACTATATAGATTGAGTCCTATTAAAGAAACTGTATTAAAGTTGAGTCAGTTCGGGACCGCGGAGCGCGAATCATTTGAGTCAGTTTTTTCTTTCTCTCTTTTTTTTTATTAACAGTACAAAACTTTAAATCATTAACACAGTAGGCTAAAGTATAGAACAAAACTCATAAAATACAAATCCCTTAAGAAAATGAACCATGCTTTTATTATAGGCTGTAGGCCTATGGTTTGATTTGACTGATGTTTTGCTGTATGACGTCAGAGTGAACGCTCGTGAATGCAGCATTAGAGCAGCTCGTGATCAGATAACACACAGAGTCGTGAAGGCTTCATTAGGAGCTTGTTGTTGGTCTTTTTTAAGCGTGTTGTATTTGCTGTTCTTGCAGTCAGTGTTATATTCCCAGCACTAATGAAGCGTGTGTCTGTCGCGTTCTGATCTTCATCTTAAACGGTATTTCTGGAGCTCAGTTGCTTTGGTCTGTTTTTATAAGCACAAAAAAAAATATTGTCTTATATATACTTCTTTGATTATGAATGTAGCCTACCTGGGATGGTGCCCTACGCAAACAGCATACACTGCATATAGTATCGTTCATATCGCACAGACCTTATGAAAATAAGCAACTGATCAGTATTATTTTAATGTAAACTGTCTGCTAATTCACCTTAATTGTAATGTATTAACGACCATTTGTAACTAGAATGGGCGAGACTTCCGGTGCCATTCCCTTCCAGTTATTTTACTTGTACAAAAACAGCTCATCATGCTGCTTGATATTGCACAATTATATTTGTTGTAACGTTGTTTTAATGTATTATCATAATCATAAACACACTGGTTTGTATCACATGGATAAATAACACAGGCCAAGGGTTAACAGAGTTGGATTTCAATTATTGCATCAGCTTTTTAAAATGTATTTACTTGCACAATTTGCTGTACAATCTAAAAAAAAGTACCTGGATGTGTAATTTTGTAGTGTTAAGTAGTAGAAAAGGCCCAACTGTGATCATGTTAAACATAAGGACTTTAATTTGCTCTTTTCTATTCTATTCTAGAGTTCATGTGAAGGCGACTCGATGCATAAAAAGACATCCACAAAGAACTTATTTGCACTTAATTTATTGGTGACTAATTTTCACTTTTCTTTTAACCTTCATACAATTATATGAAAATCTATAAGACCCCGAACAGTAAAAGATACATCTTATGGGGGCATCTTCAAAATAAAGCAAAACATTCAATAGAAGACAATACTGATATCTTTCATTTATACAGTAACCGTTCGAGTAAACTTTTTGTATCCTTCATTAAGAGGAGTCCTTTTTTGTTTTATTAACATGTATTTATAACTATTCTTAGTCTTTTAAAGTCTAAGTGGCAAGCAGAACTCCTAAGCGGTGAAATGTTGTCTTTGGACACTGAAAATGTGTTGACACGTCTTAAATCATGTGCAACAGCTGATTAACATCAGACAGATCAAGAGCAAGTAGATTCAGGTCTTCCCCGACAGCCGCGGGTTCAAAAGTTTACAGAAGCAACGTTCCCGCGCTTTAAGGTCCATCAGTATCATTACAGTCGCTTTAAACGTCATACAGTAGCGGAATCATCTTCAGATGTTCTCCAGCATTGTCTCGTAAGAAAAACTGACAGTACGGGTCTTGAAACCAGAATGCACGAGGCAGAGAAGAGGAAAAATAAAAAAAAGTGAACTGCAGCGTGCTTTTCCACAATCCATAAAAGAGGAAATAAGAAGGATTAGGTCTAATCTTTCATTGAAACTCCACTGGATTTTCTGGAGTGAAAATCAGACATGCTTGTCCCGGATGAGACGGATGTAGTTCATGGCGCGCTGGAACAGACGAAGAGAGACCGGTCAAGTGGAAGACAAAATTAAACTGAATCTTAATCCATTTGTCCATAAAAATACGATTCCAAGAACGAAGGATACAAACGTTCTAGATCGATATTTACAGCTGATTTCATCAGAGACAGAACGAGTTTCCAAAAGCAGAGAGAAGCCAAAGTCCTTTTCCCCGCGTGTCTGTTTCCCTTTAGTGCTTCAGTGTCCGCTTTCCCGCCAGCGTTGATAGAACAACTTCATCTCATTGTCTTTCAAACTATTTAAATAGCAAACAATATTATCCCAAAATAAAATGAATCCGAGTGCAATGAGCATTTCCAGTGAGATTTAAAGAGTCATCTGTACAGAAAATCAAAGTCTTTTGGAAAGAATGCAGGACTGACGAAAATCCTCAGCAAGAGATCGCACGGGACCGACTACATTACCCACAATGCAACACTGCAAACTCCCTTGGTGGGTGTCAGCCTCCCTTGATCATTTGCGTTCCGCATCATTGCAATAAATACAAATTTAAAGAAAAAACGCAATCGTACGCACACGCTCAACCCTCAGGTCAATGTCCCTCACATGGGCTAACGGTGTGACTGCTTAAACCAGACTAACTGGTCACTTAAAACAAACTAGTTTCATTCACTGAAATTCAATCTATGAATTGTGAACACATATACAGAGGGAATGGGCGCCTCAATCCCAAAACACAGGGAAGTCACAGGTACCACACACTCATTCAACTAACAGTGCTCTGAATTATTTGATCAAAATAATGATTGGATTCTTCACATCATCTGAAAGTCTGTTCTTTGTGCCTCTCGCCTCCCGTTTCAGTTCATAAAGCAGGTAGGGTCGTCGTTATGCTGATTATTTGACCTCCAGGATGGAGGGGTTGGACTCCATGATGGCGGCGATGATGCGGTCGATGTAGTCCTGCAGGCGGAAGTTGATCTCCTCCTGTTTGTGGATGGCCTCCATCAGCTGTACACAAACACACATCATCACAAAGCGTTCATATTAATAGCATACATAAGCACAAGTGTGATACCGACCTCAGCGCGGGAGACGTTGTTGATCTCGGCGGCGAGCGACTCTGAGAGTGACTCTGTAAAAAGACTCTTTGCTCCCTGGATGCTCAGATTAATGATCTGCCGTTCAGCTCGTCGTTCTGCTCCTTCAGACCGCGGTTATCCTGCACACAGAGAGAGAGAACCACAACATGGATATTTGACCTGCTTTACCAGTTTGAGTGTTGATGAGTTCAGTCTATGTTGACTAATTGAGTTTGTTTCCCTGTTTGAGACTTCTGGGTTTATGTTAACCAGTCTGAGTTTACCAGTTTGAGTCCTGAGGGCTGTTTCATAAAAGTCGCTAAATAAAGCGGGGATTAAAGTCCAAAACCTGACTTGAAATAACCTGACAAATCAATCAGGACTAAAGCGGTTTCATAAAGACAATTCAAGTTCACACAATCTGACTAATTTGATGCAGGTTCAGTGTTAATATCGATGCGTTCCTATTGGTCAGAGTTAGAGGAGCTCAGCTTAGCCTGGTTGTTAGCTTGCTGTGGAGCAGTCTAGATGCAAATAATACATAGTAACATCATTTAGCTTACTTTAGCCTGCTTTCATGCAACTGAGTCAGGGCTAAATTCAACCAGTATAACTGGAAAATCCCAGCTTAATCCCTTATCTTGCTTTGGTGCGATACCCCTCTGGGTTGGTCTTTACCTGTTTTTGAGTCTTTTAGGTTTGTGTTTACCAGTTTGAGTCTGGTTTTTACCAGTCTGATTTAACCAGTTTGAGTCTGGTTTTTACCAGTCTGATTTAACCAGTTTGAGTCTGGTTTTTACCAGTCTGATTTAACCAGTTTGAGTCTGGTTTTTACCAGTCTGATTTAACCAGTTTGAGTCATTTGTGTTTACCTGTGCTTTTAGTCTAAGTTAACCAGTTTGAGTCTGGTTTTTACCAGTCTGATTTAACCAGTTTGAGTCTGGTTTTTACCAGTCTGATTTGACCAGTTTATGTTTACCTGTGCTTTTAGTCTAAGTTAACCAGTTTGAGTCTGGTTTTTACCAGTTTGATTTAACCAGTTTGAGTCTGTTTTTTACCAGTCTGATTTGACCAGTTTGAGTCATTTGTGTTTACCTGTGCTTTTAGTCTAAGTTAACCAGTTTGAGTCTGGTTTTTACCAGTCTGATTTAACCAGTTTGAGTCTGTTTTTTACCAGTCTGATTTAACCAGTTTGAGTCATTTGTGTTTACCTGTGCTTTTAGTCTAAGTTAACCAGTTTGAGTCTGGTTTTTACCAGTCTGATTTAACCAGTTTGAGTCTGGTTTTTACCAGTCTGATTTGACCAGTTTGTGTTTACCTGTGCTTTTAGTCTAAGTTAACCAGTTTGAGTCTATTTTCCTCTTTGGGTCTTGGGTCAGTCTTTACCAGTTTTTTAGGCTAATTTGAGTCAGTTGACCTGTTTTCTGGATTAATTTGAGTCTGTGTACCTGGTTTTAAGTCTATGTTGATCAGTTTGTGTATTTGGGATTTATGTTTACCTGTTTTAAGACTTTGTTGACTAGTATGAATCGGAGTCTCAGATCAGTCTTTACCTGTTTTTTTGTAAGTCGTTGTTGACATTTAAGTCTCCGTTTAAGTTTGTATCAGTATTTACCTATTGTGTTTACCTGATCAGTTTGCGTCCACATTTAAGTCTGTTTTAACCAGTCTGGGCCTGTGGTTTACCTTTGTGTGTCTGTTTACCTGTTTGAATTTTGGGGGGTTTGTGTTTACCGGTTTTAGTAAGAGTTCACCGTTATTTGCAAGTGTAAACCATTTTGAGTCAGTTTACCTGCTTAAATCTTTTGGGCCTGTTGTTGTCTGTTTTTAGTCTGATTCTGCATTTAAGTCTGTTTTTAGCTGTTTGGGTTCATCCGTTTTAACCAGTTTTTACCAAAAGTCTTTGTTTTTCTTGTTTGAAATTGCGTTTTACCATTTTGAGTCTGTTTTTAAGTCTGTGCTTCAGTCTGTGTTGACCAGTTTAAGTCAGTTCTTACCGGTTTGAGTGCATTTGTACCTGTTTGAGTCTGCGTATCTCCTGCTCCAGTTCGTTCTCTCTCATGTGAGTGTTGTATTCCTGCAGGCCGGAGCTGGCCGATCGGCCTCTTCTCATTTCATTCTCCAACTTAAACAGCTGCAGGTGTTCCAGCTGCTTTCTTAAGTCCTCTATCAACTACACACACAGAGAAGCCATTAACAGCCGTGAGTGTGATGAACGACCATGTGACCGCATCTATAAAGACAAACAGAAGACGTCTCACCCCCTGCGTGCACTCCTTCTCTTTCTGGTTTGTGTGACGGTCGTGGCTCAGTTTGTCGGCTATTTTCCCGCGAGATTCGATTTCTTCGTTCAGTCGATCTGTGACGTCGTCAACCTCATCCTGAAGTTTCCTCTTTTCCTGAAAGAAATTACTCCATCTTAGAAATCGTTTGGACTTTATTTTGGACATTCAGCAACAAAAACAAAAAGAAAAAAAGCGACTAAAACAATAATGTAAACACAGGTTTGATGGTCATCAACTCTTAATTCACTCAGCATTGGTAGATGTGACAAACAGGTCATGTTGGACTCTGTATGTGATCTACAGACGTGTATGAGACTCTGCGTGTGTGTGTACCTCCTCCAGTCTCTCGATGTTGGCTCTCAGACAGGGAACACATGACCTCAGCTCACTGTTCTCCTCATCCAACTGCTGCAACCTGAACACACGCGGGCACACAGACAAAAATGCACCATGAGATTTTCATTTGGGGCAGAGCGCACAATGAAAACATTCAAACACAATACTGGGTGAGAGAAAACAAAAGTCATGTTAACACAGCCGGATTATATTAAACATCGAGCCAAGTAATCTCAGAGATACTTCAAATCAAATTGAATTTACGCTGTTCTCCACTAGATGGCAAACACATCTTATCCTCACGCAGAAGAGTTAGATAAAATAGAACACAGAAACCGTTAAAGCCGTCTTGAATTTGTTTGGGTTATTTTAAATATACTGTTTATCAACATTTTGAATTGGGTTTATTTTTATATTTCCAGTTTATGTTTTAGTAATGTTATAGTTAAAAAAATTTTCTATGTAGCTTCAATTTATTTTGATTTCAACTGGTTGTATTAAATGTATTACTTTAGCTAAACTTACTTTATTTCACTTAGTTGCCAAAGCAACATTTCAATTATGTAATTTCTTTTTATTAACTCAGCTTAGTGTCAATTAAGTGTCAATTATGTATTATTATTTTACATTCTATTAGTTTTAGTTAACAATAACAACACTATGATCATCCAGCAGTATATGAACCGTGAGAAACAGTGTTGCATGTGATGCATATGTCTTCATATTTCTCTACTATTACAAGACCCTGAAGAGACATTACCTGAGCTAATGACTTTCTCAGGAGGACTGCTAGTAAAATTACACCTCCTCAAATGTGCTTAACAGTATGTGGTGCAAGACTTATGAAATACACAGCCGATGAACAGGCAAGTCTCTGAATTCATTTGATCTTGTAAATGTTTCGCAATTTAAATACAGATTTTTTGCAATAAAACTGAATGTTGCTGTTGCAAAAAGTAACATAATATACCTGGATAATATAAATTAAGATTTATCAACATTAAAAGATGATAATCTTGGAATCATCAGTTAAAATGGGTCATAAATTACTAACCCACAGTAACATTTGCTACATGCTTTATATTCCCAATATAAAGCAGGTATTACACATTAAAAACCTAGAAAATTGAATTTCATAATTTTTTTCTGGGACATAAAACTGTCATTTTAATTATTTATTTATAATTATTTAAATGATTTATAATTTTTGTGGCAGGAAAAGTGTGAATCTAGCAGAAACAGTTCTTGTTGTTAAACCCTGATAAGTCTGTTGCAATTTTGTCTAAACTAGATATAAATAAAACATGTTGTTGGTTGCTCACAGCAAACTCTCTCAAAATCCAATTTTCCATGAATCATTAAAGATGTATTGTCACCTGGCCTGGAGGTTCTCGATCTCCAGATCTCGGTCTCGCTGGAGTTTGTTCAGAGCATCTCTGTGTTTCCGTGTGTGTGCGAGTAAGTTCTCCTCCGCGTACAGCTCCTGCTCCTTCAGCTGTTCCTCCAGAGCGTTTGCGCGGTGGACGAGAGTGAGGTTCTCCTGCCGCAGGCGTGCATGCTGCTCTTCACTCTCCAACGAGTCCTTCTCCAGCTCACACACGCGCTTCTCCATCAGCAACACCTGCAGGACAGACAGCCTTCGTTACTCGTGCATTCACAAAACATCAGTGTTTCTATTATGTCCATGTCCTGTTAAACACGTCCTGTTACAATCGGATGAGAACAAAACTTTATGAGTGAATAGCGTAATTTTATTATTATTTGTTTTAAACTGAATATAGTTGTTGCACATTTTGCTGATTTAAATATCACAAAGGTGATTTTGCTTTGAATGTCATCATATTTCAATAAAAGTGTCTTTATGAATTTAAACTGTCATAATATCCAGCAGTTACTGCATACTAAAAACTTTAACTTTAAAAAGTTTTATTCTAATTTGATAAACATGTTACAAAAATGATGTATCATGTTTGATGCACATAAACTGAGAATGTAGCAGAAAAAAATGTAACTGATTTATTTAGCAACAAACGCTTATTGAACTGAATTAAATCAACATTTCACTGATTTGAGGTGAATAATGACACTATTGAGCTGCTTATAGCTGAACTGAACTTTTTTCATAATCAATTTAATTATAGTTATTGAACGGAGTTAAATTCAAATTCTGCTGCGATTGTTGAACCGGTCTCATATTTGTAGCATCATCGTTGATTCTGTTATTTTCCTGTTTATTACTGTAAAACTGCTTTGAAACAATCTGTTCTGTATATAGAGATATATAAATAAAGTTTTTATAATACTGTAGCATGATAATATTAACATTTTAAATGACTTTTTGCCATTTGATGACAAAACTAACAAACTAATCCACATCAAATGCACCATTAGACAAAACGTCCATATTAGTTTCTGAACCTTGTCTGTGATGTCACGATCCGCAAGGTCCAAAATGTCTTGAGTCAGATCTCCCATGACATCCAGAGTGCCAGACTGCTGCAAGTGTCTGAAAAACACACAAACATTTCCACATGTTCCCTGCTGAACCGTAAACTGCATGAATTTCCAGCCTGGTCCAGCAAACTTACACATAGTCCACCTAGAGCACTGATGATGTTCCTCCTCAGTATTTTGTCTTGCTTTCTAAACATACTTGACTGAAGATATATTTACAAGATATTAAGTCTTATTAATTTTGCAAGTCTTGTTTTTTGAAAATGTATCAAAGCTTAAGTGAGCAAAAAAAGCATCCAAAATGACACGAAACACCACAAAAGGACTCCATTGTTATTTTGTCCTTAAAACTGTTATTTGGTGCATTGAGAGGGAGGATCTCACCTTGCTGCTTTCTTACTGGACAGCCTCTTGCTGGAACTATATAAAAAAAGAGAAAAAACAGGAAACGAGTCAGGAAGAGAGAGCGGGTAAAGAGGAAAAACTCTTTCCATCTGTGACCTGTGAACCGCAGGTCAAAAAACACTCGGCGAAGTGCTAAAGTTTGGGTCCGTCAGCTCTTTCTCAGGGTGAAGGCTGAATCAATGCGCTTCTTTCAATGGTAATGACCTCACGGCACACAGAAATAAACACTGTGTTTATGGAGGTGTAACACGGATGAGTGAAAAGAGATTCTGTTCCTGTTTCGCCAGTCTGAACCCAGAGAAATGCTTTGTCTATTCTATTCATAGTCAAAAACAGACCCTTGTCAATGTTCCCTACTGCCACTTAAGACACGCCAGGATTTTCTAGGATCTCTTAAAAATAACATATTTTAAGATAGCAATTTAAATTGTGTTTCCAAATTTAAGAAAAGGCTCTTTGTCTTTCTTGGCTTTGAAAAACTGACCAATGCTACATAATATTTTAAATTTTATGCAAACTCATAGAATGTTAACACAGAGTTATACAGTTCTTAAAGGTACAGTACAATGAAAACTCAAGTCATACCAAACCTGTAGATTTGAACTTTTATGCTACTAGACTTTATGACTTTTAATGCTATTTATATTCAAAGTCTTCTAAAGTCATACGATAGACCAAATGAGACCAAAACTTTACTGAATAACAGCCCCATTCACCATAACTCTCAAATTTGAATTGTGAAATCTATACATTCGTTGGTCAATGAATGCTGTCGTGCTATGGACATTAAATAATGTTTGTTTTTTGGTGTTGTACAGAAGAAAAAAGTCATAGGTAAGCAAATGAAGACAGCATTGATATTTTTGAGTGAACTGTCTCTTTAAGAAACTTTTAGTTCTAAGCTATCAACACTTACTTGTATTTATATTATGTAGCCTGTATTATATTGGTAAAATTTATCTCAAAAGCACTTAGACTATTGTGCATGCATCAAATACACACACACCACACCACAGCATCTACAGCAGAGCATCTATGTTCACCACAAACTTCATCTACAGAATGTACAAACACTGAGCCTTCACATCAAAACCAACACGAGTCGTGCAACACTGTATAAATGTCAGAATGTTCATGAAGCCCACACATGCAGACGGTGAGTGTGTGTGCGTGTGTACAGAGGTCAAACTCAACACACACACGCGGGGGAGGCGTGCACATGCTGCAGGCGCGTTACCTATTCATCTCTAGAAACTGCAGTCGCGTGGACAGATCCTCCAGACGACTGATCTGCTTATGACAGTGAGTGCAGAAAAACTCCAGCGCCTCCGACTGAAGGAAACTCTGGAAACTAGCAGGAAAAGAGCTGGGGCTGAGGAGACCAGAGGAGAGGAGAGGAGAGGAGACCAGAGGAGAGGAGAGGAGAGGAGAGGAGAGGAGACCAGAGGAGAGGAGAGGAGACCAGAGGAGAGGAGAGGAGACCAGAGGAGAGGAGGAGACCAGAGGAGAGGAGAGGAGGAGAGGAGAGGAGAGGAGAGGAGAGGAGGAGAGGAGAGGAGAGGAGAGGAGACCAGAGGAGGAGAGGAGAGGAGAGGAGAGGAGAGGAGAGGAGGAGAGGAGAGGAGAGGAGACCAGAGGAGAGGAGACCAGGAGAGGAGACCAGAGGAGAGGAGAGGAGACCAGAGGAGAGGAGAGGAGGAGAGGAGAGGAGAGAGGAGAGGAGAGGAGAGGAGACCAGAGGAGAGGAGAGGAGAGGAGAGGAGAGGAGAGGAGAGGAGAGGAGGAGAGGAGAGGAGAGGAGAGGAGAGAGAGAGAGAGGAGAGGAGAAGAGAGGAGAGGAGACCAGAGGAGAGGAGAGGAGACCAGGAGGAGAGGAGACCAGGAGGAGAGGAGAGGAGAGGAGAGAGAGGAGACCAGAGGAGAGGAGACCAGAGGAGAGGAGACCAGAGGAGAGGAGACCAGAGGAGAGGAGAGGAGACCAGAGGAGAGGAGAGGAGACCAGAGGAGAGGAGAGGAGAGGAGAGGAGGAGACCAGAGGAGAGGAGAGGAGACCAGAGGAGAGGAGAGGAGGAGAGGAGAGGAGAGGAGAGGAGAGAGAGAGGAGGAGAGGAGAGGAGAGAGAGGAGAGGAGAGGAGACCAGAGGAGAGGAGAAGAGACCAGAGGAGAGGAGGAGGAGACCAGAGGAGAGGAGAGAGGAGAGGAGAGGAGAGGAGAGGAGAGGAGAGGAGAGGAGAGGAGAGGAGAGGAGAGGAGAGGAGAGACCAGAGGAGGAGAGGAGACCAGAGGAGAGGAGACCAGAGGAGAGGAGAGAGAGACCAGAGGAGAGGAGAGGAGGAGAGGAGAGGAGAGGAGAGGAGACCAGAGGAGAGGAGGAGAGGAGAGGAGAGGAGAGGAGGAGACCAGAGGAGAGGAGACCAGAGGAGAGGAGACCAGGAGGAGAAGAGACCAGAGGAGAGGAGAGGAGAGGAGAGGAGACCAGAGGAGAGGAGACAATGGGAACATGAGGGGAAAATAAAAGAGCAGAGGAGAAACAAGCAGAGGAAAAGAGAAATGAAAAGAGGAGATGAAAAACAAGGAGAGGAGAGAAGACAGGAAAATGGAGTAGGAAAGAGGAGAAATTAAGAGAAATCGGTATAGGAGAAATGATGAGAAATGGGTGAAGGAAGGGAGAAATTAGGAAAGTAGAAATGATACAACAGGAGAAATCAGTAGTCAAGAGGAGGAATAAGGAGAAATTAACAAGAGAGACGAGGAGAAAAGAGCACAGAAGAAATGAGCAGAGGTGAGGAGAAATAAGGAGAGAGGGAAGATATAACGGGAGATATGAGTGTTCAATAAGAGGATGAGCAGAGGGCGGGAGAGAACGGGGAACACTCAGTAGAGAAAGTGAAGGACAGAGGAGGATCTACACAGAGGTGAGCACTACAGTGCAGGAGTAACACAGCAGGAGCAGTGCATGTTTATTTCAACAGGTTTAAGAGTGTGTTGTGTGTCCATGCTCTCTTCTCTAGTGCCCAGGTGTGTGCTGGATCACATACGCCTGACATCACCAGCAGTGCAGTTAAACAATAACCACAACAACTCGACCTTTACTCGCTGATCATAACACCTCACTAGAGAATTAATAGAGCGGCCAGCAGGACATCACGGCGGTTTATCTTTTACCACATACACACAATGCTCAGAGGGATCATCACATCTCAATCCGTCTTATAGACACACACATGTTTTGTTTATCACACACAGTTTGTAAATGAGACTGTCGTCTGTGGTCAGGAAGTCGCTCTACAAGGTCTCATTATGCACATGAGCTTCGGTGCTGCTTTGACTCAATTTCTCTTTCTCACTGTGTGGTATCTAGAAATAGTGTATTTCTATTTGTGCCGAGCTGCTCATTCAGTACAGCCCAGATAAACACTTACAGTGCCTATGTTTATACTTCCACGTTTAGCTCGGGATAAAGAATAATGGCACACTGTGTTCTATATGTGGAGTGTATAAGCTATACAATACATAAGCAGTATGAGAACGTTTTTATCTGCTATTTGTAGGATATGTTTGTGTTTGTTGTATGTTACCTAGGCGATAGCAGCATCCGTGGGCGGGGCAGTGGGCTGTCTGAGTGTGGCTCTGTAGTTCCCTCCCCCTCTGGCCCCGCCCCTCCATCCACCTCATTGGCCAGCAGCAGGTCTGAGGTGTTGTTACTCTCACCGAAATCCTCAAAGTGCTCTTCCTCTCCTCCAATCACGGCCACGAGGGTGTGGCCATTGAAATCAGAGCCCAATGTGAACCTATCACAGAAACACATGGAATATAACGAGTTATCAACCCACTGATTGGGTTAATTATAAGCTGTTCAAAATACCAGGCTAATATGATCATTTTCTTTTAATATGGTTTCTATAATTGAAACAATGGTGAAAGTTTGTAGCAAATGAATAATAAAAATTAAAAACATAAAAATGTACACACATTTGGGTCCATAAATTTAGAAATTAATCTCAAAGTTTAGGGTCTTTTAAAAAGTCTCCATGCTCACCAAGGCTGCTTTTATTTGATAAAAATACAGTAAAAACAATAATATTGTAGAATATTATTACTATTTAAAATAACTATCTTCTATTTTAATGTATTTTAAATGTAATTTATTCCTGTAATCAAAGTTGAATTTTCAGCATTATAACTCCAGTCTTGTCACATGATCTTCAGAAATCATTTTAATATACTGCTCAATAAACATTTACTATTATTTCCAGTGCTGAAAACAGTTTCATATTTTGGTGGAAATTGATAACTTTTTTCAGGATGTTTTTTTTTTGATGAAAAAGTATATATATTTCTTTAATAATATGCATCACATCATATTTATAGTCTCTCTGATAGTTTTACAATTTCAACTGATTGATTGTTTGATCAAAGTCTGCTCTTTTTATTCTTACTATAAAATATGAAACAACTTCCTTAAAAAACATCCTTATGTGTTTTTGTGTGGGAGGCAGAACGTGAACAGTTTGTCTTGAGGATGATAATCTGATAATTCACTTTAATCTCTCAGCGGCACTAAAACGTCTGAAGAATTCCAGATTGAACAAAGAGCAGCACAAAACCTAAACAACCCACACAAAAACAGCAGTGTTTTCAGACGAGCTCCTGAAGATGAACAGACTCAGACAGTGATCACGAGCAGGTCACGTGAAAACTTACATTAATGATGAAAAACATCCCAAACGTTCCAGTATATTAACAGCTGATTGATCACTGGTGTCCTGACAGACGGGCCAGTGTATGCGCTTGACCGGTGAACTCCGTGACCACGCTTTTAAAGTACTTTTAATGCATTCATTACATTACCGCTCAGAATTGTTATTTATCAAGGACACATTAAATTAATCAAAAGTGACAGAAAATACATTTATGTTATATTTTAAATAAATGCTGTTGTTTTTCTCTTAACTTTTTATACAATCAAAAATCATAAAAATGTATCACAGTTTCCACAAAAATACAAAACGGCTCAAGATAATAATTTTCTTGAGCAGCAAATCAGAATATTAGAATGATTTCTGAAGATCATGTGACACTGAAAACTGGAGGAATGATGCTGGAAATACAGCTTTGATCACAGAAATAAAATACATCTTAAAATATATATTCAAATACAAAATTTATTTTAAATCATAATAATATTTCAGAATATTACTGTATTTTACTGTGTTTATATCAAATGAATGCAGCCTTGGTGAGAATTCTTTCAAAAGCATTAACAAATTGTACCGATCACAAACTTTTGAACGGTTTAAAAGGAGGACAAACTAAGACCTAATTATTTACTTACAAAAAAAAAATGAACAAGATAACAGTTACTGATTAAACTGATTTCTATTTTCGCTTTATATTCAACATAACAAAACCCTCAAACACTCACCCTCGATTCGCTAGAACATTGCGGTTGGTCACACAAAGCACGCGTGAAGGTGGCGACCGCATCTTAAAGCGATTCGGCCTTTCTTTGGCGATCCGGAGTAACTGGGCACACAGCGTGTCACACAGCGCAAGCCAAACTCCCACGACCGATAATAAACACTGCTTACTCAGAACGAACTAGCCTAAACGAGCTTTACATGAGGTAACAGAGTTTAATCTGCCAGACGTTTGTGACTCGGTGAATCTAAATCAATCTCCTGTGCAAGCGAAGTTACATATGCTTCAACCGTACGGCTGCGTGGCTGTGTGTGTGCGTCTTAATCTGATTTAGAGCTCAGTAACGCTGACCCAGTGTGTGCTAGCATGCTCAGTTTAATCTCTGTATGCATGAACTTATGTTGTCCAACTGACACTCAAACACATATTGAACACAGGAACACATTGCATTAATAATGCAACAAAACGGACTAAATAAACCTCGTAAGTTAGTTTAACTAAGACTAGTCTGAGGGATACTGATACCGGAGTCCGGAAGTCAAAGATCCAGAGAAAAATCTTCAAGTTATCATATAATTAGACGATGCATTATCCGTAACTCAAAATGTGAGTTTCAGGAAGGTCAGGGTTGGCGAGACGGTGTGACCCTGACACAGCAGGAATGCTAAATCAAGAGAAACACACGAGGGCTGGGAGCCAGGATATTTTACAATGACAGAAGCGAGAGAGAAACGGACCCTAGAGAGTGAAAGACGAGTAAACTCTGGGCTGCAGGAAGGCAGAAAGAGCAAACTCCACACTTCCTGCAACTGGACGACGGGACAATAAAGACTGATAACACGGGAAACAGGAACACCTCGGTCAGCTGAGCTGATGTTAGCGGCTCTGGGCAAATAAGAAACGCTAGTCAGCAGATTCTTGCATAAACACAAACAGACTTGTACAACGGCACACAACAACACTGCACACTTACTGCACAACATTTAGGACAAATGCAATCCAAGAATTATCATAAACTTGCTTTTGTGGAAGTTAAAGACCAGAAAGTGTTTTTCCGGAGAGCACGGAGTCCTAAACTGATACATTGTATCAGGAAGTTGTTTTATTTTGTGAGATTATTGCGGATACATTCAAGGCTACTGAAACAACACAGTGTACAAGGTCAAAGTTCGGCATTAGACATGAGGTCATCACATGTTCTTTTAGTATTTTTATATATTATTATAGTCTCATTATTATAAATTAGCTTTTGTTTTTATACTTTTATTTAAATTTTGTTGTGTAATTTTATTTTGGTATAGGTTTATAATATGAATTAGTTTTTATTTCTATTTAGCTTTATTTTTAATCAAGTTTTAGTTTTAGAACTTCTTCAACTGAAGCGTGTGTCTTAGACATTTCTACTTTTCATTTAAGCTTTATTTATTTATTTTACAGTCAAGTAGTCTATCAACCATCAGTGGTCCAACCGTAATTTTATGAAGCTACAAGAATATTTTTTGTTCACAAAGAAATCTAAAATAACGACTTTATTCAATAATTTGTCTCTGCATCAGCGTAATGCCATTTTAGAGAGTATCTGCAGGACGCAAACAGTGTAGATTTGTAAAATTAGGCCTGAACCACTGATGGCAGATGGACTACTTTGACGATGTCTTTCATACTTTTCTGGGCTTTGACAGTGTTATTTACTTGGCAGTCAATGGGACAGACACAAGCCTCTGGTTTTCATCCAAAGTATCTTAGACTGTTTCAAAGACGAACAAAGCTTTTCCAGGTTTGGAACGACATGGGGGTAAGTGATTAATGACATCATTTTCATTTTGGGGTGGAGTATCCCTTTAAGATAAAGAAATGAACTCATCTGCATTTTGAATGGCCTGAGAGGGAGTACATTTCAGATTTGTATTTTTGGGTGTGCTATTGCTTTAACAACAACAACACTGCATTTATGGCAGGAGTTTGGGTGATTTACGAACCCGGTCTCTTTGGGCATGTTATTTGACACCTGTGCATTGGTGTGTTACCTGTTGCGATCGTCTCCATCCGTGAGTGTGTTTTCAATGCCGCTGTCGGTCTCCACATCCTCGTGGAGTTCTGGATGGACCAGAGCCGCCGTGTCCTCGTCCGTGAAGGTTTCACACTCACTGTATGCGCTCTCCGACCCGAGATAGGCGCTGTCTGAGACCTCCGCCTGCTACACACACACACACACACACACACACACACTGATTAGAAAACTTGTATTGCTTTTGGAGACATAAAGGCGTTCTAGCTTACATTGCAAGTATCAACTTTATCTCAGAGGTTTCTCTTAAAAACAACTGAATCAATAATGTACATGCAGTAGGAATATAGAGTTATATAATGAATGTGTATAACAGCTCATATCATTTGGTTTTGGAAGAATTTGTTGAGAAATGTCTATACTTTTCAATGCAGATTTGCTAAGCGTTTTTGTCTATTTCACATGCAATCACACACAGTCAGGAGGTTATAAAGGTTTGTGACGAATGTTTACAGAACAATGATCTGATGCATTCACACATGACTACATTGTATTTGTAGTGTAAATGCTAATCCGTTCCGATGCTTTCCAGATAACAGCCTCCTCACCTGTCAATCATCCACTGCACAGAAACAAGGGTTTAAACTTTAAAAGACCCTCACAAGAGAAACAATTGCTTTGTTGTCATTTATCACCAAGTTTAAGTGTATTGAAGATTCGTCTTGTCTAATAAGCTTTTTTTTTTTACTATGTATAATATAAAAAATAAATAAAAAGTTAAAAATAATACACAGAATGTATACCTGTTGTTATATTTCCCTGTTTTTCTCCTTTTTGATACTAAAAAAAATTACGAAATTAAATTACGACTAATTAAAGTCGTATAGTTACAAAACAAAACTTTTTTTTACTCCTTTTATTTTTCCCTTTGCTCTCATTTTTCATATTACGCTAAACATTTTGTTATTAAAAAAAAGGTTTGACAAAAACAAACAAAACAAAGCTTCTTTGTTAGCTATGCAATACATTTTCTTTAAAAAATTATCAATAATAAAAAGGTCAAATAAAGACATAAAATGTTAAATGTATACACCTTGATCCACTGATTTTTTCCTTTTTAAGATTAAAGGGGCTATTTTTATTTATTTATTTAACAACTAAAAAAGTTACAAGACTATGTTCAATATCTTAACAGTCGTTAAAAAGCACAAACTGGATTAACATCTCACATACTATGATCACCATCACAAATTATTGACACAAGTTCAAGACTGAACCTCAACCCTTCAGTCGATCAGTAAGCTGTAACCAAAACCACATATTCCATCAGAAAACCTGCATCTCAGAGCCGACATACCTGTGTGAGTCCGTGAGGAGCTCCTAAAACAGGAGAGGCCATTCCCAGAACCATTCTTCCTTCTTGAGTCCGTCACACGGGAAAAACAGGTTCACTGACTAACCTCAAAACTAACAACTGTTTCCTGTCTCTCTCACAGTCTCCACAGAGAGAGAAATGACTCCTAGTCTGCTCCCTTGGAAAATGAGGACCAAAGTCTGAAGGGCATCAGGACCAGAAATGGGCGGAGTCTGTGTTCCTGACCCCGCCCCTTTAATTAACATTACACTCACGTGCCAACAGAACTTCTCAACACACCAAACAGAATGTGTGCATATATTATGTAGCTGTGACTCGAAGGCTAGTGCACTGCCTTACTTAGCATTTTTAGTGTCTATGATTGCCAAAAATGCTGTCTATGTAGGCGGCCCATTAGGTTTTAAGACAGACTATTGGTGTTATTCATTTTGATCTGTTTTCATGTAGCAAATCATTAACACTTCACACCCAACACGTACAAAACACTTATTCATCTCAACACGCACAACACACTCATATGTTCTGATGAATGGCAGGTGTGTGTGTGTGCTACAAAAAATCTATCACCATCCTCTCCTGTATATTGTCAACCATATGTGTGTGTGTGTGTGTGTGTAAGCATGTTTGTTCCTCTGGACGAGGTGCTACACAAACCACCTCGGCCAGTGTGTTTTGAAAGCAAACATGGAAACAGCCCAGCTATTCATGACTCACAGGAAAACACAGGTGTGTGTGTGTAAGTGTGTGTATCATTAGAAGTGACGGGAAGACAGAAATGAGGAAAGGGAAAATCAGATCACAAAAGCAGCACCTTTCACATTTCTGTGCATACAAAATTCATATTCTAAAGACTGCTGGGAATAATAAACCACATTTGCAGTTTGGAAAAGAGTTTATGTTTCTGTAATCGCAATTTATGAATTTAGTGCCACAATATATGAATGCAGATAACTATAAAGAGTTATGTTTATTATAATTAAAGCTTTGGATAGACTGGGCCATAACCACATATAAACTGAGGCATACAGATTAAGCTAATCAGAATTTAATATAATCAGAAAATATTAAAAACAGTTATCTATGCTATAAATTACAAAAAAGTAGCTAACCACACTGAAGGACCAGCTTGCTATAAATATTCAAAAACACATTTTTGAATGAACCTCATGAACAAATCAGAATTTACACTAAATACTATTTCTATCTTTTGCTGTAGTGTGTCAGTATATCAGTTTACATTTCCAAACATTCCTTTTGCCTTTAATTGTAATAATCCAGTGAGATGTGTAAGTGCACATGGACTCTAACAACAGCCAGTGCTCCACACAAAGATCAGGGCCTGTATTTATCAAGCTTCTCAAAGTACCATTTTAGTCTTAAGTGCTGAGAATTCATCAGATTTACTCCTACCTTCAAACTTATATAAAAGCATGTGATCAAATTTCTTAAGCTAAGAATCGCTCTTACTCTCCCAGTAATTTAAGACCGCTGGAGAGGTCTCTCGAGTGGTGAGGAGTTTCCAGCAGGGGCTTGTGATGGCGCTGAGGAGACAGAGACATGCGCTGCACGAATCTTTCAGGAGAGGATTCAGAGGAAGATTGCTTGTGAAATGTTTGACGACGAGCACCGGAGCTGATCCGCCGCACCGTGGCAAGTTTCTGAAGTGGCTAGTGGTCAAAAGTGATGCCTAGGAAATTTGACATTCACCCTTCACCCCACATAAAAATGTGCAAGATTTTGTAAGCATATTGCATAGTTGCTTAGAGTCAGTTGTGATAATATTGCAATGAAACATGCCAAATTGTGCAGACATAATTTTTGGCCATGCTGTCATACAAAGAAATTATGAAAACAAGAGGACCAATGAAATATAAATAACTTCTGTTGTAGTCAATGTGCCAATGTTGCCCATTTAGTGACTTCCTCACCCCTTTAGAGACTTATTTCAAAAGCCTAACAGCAAAATACATTTCTTGAACCTAATCTATATTCCGAGACTCTCCCATGACGTAATAAAGGCGAGTTCACTGATCTACAGTATATAAATATAAATATAAATAAGTGAATTCACCTTTATGAGGTCATCTAGCAACATTAAGTGACCAGTTTTAGCTACATTCAACTGAAAGCAGTTGGTAACACTGGTCAGTGTTTTTTATCCTTTGTATTTTAATAATTTACCGGTGCATTGCTGCATTTTTTCAATTTACCAGCCAACAAAAATGTCATTACTACTATAATTTCTGCAGTTAGAGCACTGACTTTTTGAGTGGAAGACGTTATAAAAAAATGTTACTATGTCAGTTACAAAAAAGATCTTGACAATCTAGTTTGTATCGTTTTATCAACTCCGTGTCATCATATAACTCCAATACGTCATATCTTCACTGGAAAGTGTTCGTCTCCTCCTCTTGGCTGCCATCTTGTTACTCCTAACTAGATTAGACCTCTTCAGCTCTCTTAAATAATTTAGGAGCGGAGACCTAGTCTTAAGACTTAGGAAACTTTATGAATCACTCTTACTCTTAAGTCTAGGAATAAGAGTAAAATGACGTCATTAGAATTGTCAGTTTCTAAGTGTGTCAATAGAATTTTGACACACTTAGGACTAGAATTTTACTCGGAGGGGCTTTATACATACAGCCTCATATCTCTGTGTGGAGCACTGGCCGTTGTCAGACTCCTTGTGCACACATAAACATCACTGGATTATTACAATCAATGGCACAATCAATGTTTGTAAACGTAAACGGATATTATTATATATCCTACTGGCATACTACTGAATATGTAGATAGTAAATAATCATCTGAACACACATGAACCAGCAGGAGGTGCTGGTTCAGAGAAAAGAACATGATCTGAGCTCGTCTGTGGTCTTTCAATCTTTTGGGGAATTTGTGGAATGTGCTGGTCTGGATTCCACGATTCTGCAATATTGGGGGGTCCTGAAATGCTGATTTATTATGTTTGTCCTGACAAGAGGGGAGGAGAACTGAACCCAACAACCACAACGTTGGTGTGAAATACCTCGTCGTATTCCTCTGGAAGTCCATTGGCTTCCACTGCGCTGAGATGCGTCTTGTAGAGGTCTGGATCAGAGCCTGAGAAAGAAAAACATCTTGTATTTAAAATAGAATTATGAGAATGGACTACTGATAACTGTATGTTATAATGTTTAGATTAATATCTCTCTATAAATTGGGTTGATCAACATCACTAGGACATGGTAATTTGGAGACACAGCAGTTTATGTCATTTAAATTCTCGTTTTGTTTTTAATTTGTAAATTCTGTCTGGAGTCCAGGAAACTATATTTATGTAATAGTCGGTTTAAGCTAGCTGGAATATTTCCCTCCTGAAAAATGATTCTTGAATCTGGTAAATGCTATGGAGTATAAATAGACAGGCTGGGAGAGGTAGATGCTCCAGTCACTCATCCATTAATGAAGAGAGAAATCTGATGCCCACTGGAAACACTGGACGCCCAGCAGGCCGTTAGAAACATGATCCGAACAGTACTGAAGTATTATCAGTAGAAAACCCAAGCAAAGTGCTTTACGCTATCCCAGCATCATCATAATAGATTTAAAGATAGATGAGGAGTGTATGAGAAGACTAGTGCATGGCTTTGCTTTGAAACATAGCGAGCGAGCACTCAACAAAGACCACATTTTCACCAAAATAAATACATTTGGCATCCAGGGTGTAGAGGAGTTTGTTTCTTCATCAGAACAGATGGAAAGAAATGCAGCATTACATCACTTGCTCAGCATTGGATCATCTGCAGTGAATGGGTGCCGTCAGAACGAGAGTCCAAAAGGCTGATAAAAACATCACAATAATCCACACCACTCAATTAATGTTTTGTGAAGCCAAAAGGTGCATGCTTGTAAGAAACAAATCCATTAACAAGGTGTTTTAACTATAAATAGCCTGTCCAAAACACAACTCCATACTCCATTATAACGCTTCCTCCAGTGGAAAAGTCCATCCCGTGTCTTCTCACATTCAAATTTACCCATATATCTGTTTAGGACTTTTTTCACTTGGCACCAATGTTTGATCTGCACATATTCTGATTCAGATGAGACCACGTTTTACTGCAGAAAGCATTTATTATGGTTTTACGTTAAAAATATCTTAATTAGTTTCTTACACACAGCTTTTTGCTTCACAAGATGTTAACTTGTGTGACTTATGATGTTAACTGAATGGTGTGGATTTGATCAGCTGTTTGGACTCGGCACCCATTCACTGCAGAGCATTCACTGGTGAGCAAGTGATGAAATTATACATTTCTCCAAATTTGCTCTGATGAAGAAACAAACTCATCTACATCTTGGATGGTCTGAGGAAACGTAAATTTTTGGGGTAAACTATTTATTTCCTAGGAAGAGAATTTTCTACGTTTCTAAACACAGCCCATGATAACTGAACCCAGAATAACTATCCTGAAGGTTTAGAGAACAGACTGAAATATGTAAAGCATCTGTGTCTAATCCAGGTGTTAGAAAGGCGTCAGGCATCGGAGCACGATCATGTGTGTTTTGCCACCTTAGCATTTACGACCAGGTTCGGTCGAGTTATGAATTCACTTTTTCTTTAGTTTGAATGTTTAATGTAGTTATAAATCTGATGATATCAGTCATGTTAATGCTCCTCTTCTAAACTCAAATGTCCATGTCAGCTGTGTGATTCACTGAGAGTAATTCACAGATGCTCTGACTCATTATTTTGCAGGAGATGAACTCTCCATCAGGAAAATCATTACTGAACAGCACCAGATTATCACGCAGTCAGAGAGAAATGTTTGTGTTACTGACTTGGCTATTGTTTTGAGGACAAAACTGATGATGAATTTCCTAGTCAAACATGAACAAACTCCTTTTGAAGATGTCCTTAAAAACAAAAACAAATAATATTTGTACTTTTCTGAAATTGCTAAAAGTTATATTTTAGGGTTTGGGATAGTGTGTAATATAATTAATCTGGGAAACCCCCCCACATGTTTTAAAGCATGTCTTGAGTGTGTTTGTATGTTCCTGTGGCTCAGTGGTAGAGCATTGCGTTAGCAGCGCAAAAGGTTGTGGGTTCGATTCCCAGGGAATACACATACTGACAAAATATGTATAACTTGAATGTACTGTAAGTCACTTTGGATAAAAGCGTCTGCTAAATGCATAAATGTAAATGTTTGTGCTGCTGTACCTTCATTGCTGATTGCGCTGATGCCTCTGTGGAAATCCTCAAAACTGATCACACCCAGACCGCTGGGATCCAAGAACCGTGTCAGATCCTTCACCTGAAACCACAAACACACGGCACCCGACAAACATGAAAAAACACAACCTATTCATTTTACACAAACTTACACGAACAGACTACATTATCATACATTTAATGACACCAAAACATGACTAAATTAAAAGAGGAGGAAAGAAATGTGATATTTACACATGTAAAGATGTTAAATTCTCCTGCACAAATTACATAATCAAAAAATTGAGAGTAAAAGACTCAAAAACGACGTGGCTCGTTTAGTATTTTTCCAATCTATCTATTATATTAAGGAACAAAACATTTGTATAAACTTATTTGTAACTCAAGAACAGACAAAAGTCAGTCCATTCCTGATATGCTGATAAAACACACATTATCCCTCTCTCTCAAACACACACACACACACTCTCTCTCTCTCACACACACACTCTCTCTCACACACACACACACACACACGTTACACTCCAGTGAACAGACACAATTACACACAGTCGGTAACCAGGCAACAGCAGAACTGATATCCAGCATGAGTCGTGCGTTCTCAAAGAAAAACACCAAACACTCTCAAATACCTCTAACTGAGAGATCAACACATCAACCTGTTACCTAAACATTCAACTCCGTTTGTGTGCGTGATATTATCAGTCCTTAAAGACATTCATTTACACATACAATGCAGGTCAACGGCTACTGTCAAATGTATTGTTACCAACATTCTTCAAAATATCTTTAACAATATTGCTATAAGAATATGCTTCACAAAAGAAAGGAACTCATACAGGTTCGAATGACATGAGGGTGAGTAAATGACCGGGAATCAGCACTTAAGATGCCAGGAAACAGGGGTATGATTGTTAACTAATAAAACTTTTAATTTAAATAAAGTTGAAATATAAAATGTAATACAATAAATATATTTTTTTTATAAAACCGAAACTAAAACTGAAGTAAAAATAAACTAAATACTCATATTTAAAAATAAATAAATAATTTACTACAACATAAATTCAATTAAAACTGAAAATATTAAAAAAGCCAATTCAAAACATGAAAATATAACAGTACATAAAATGCTAAAACAGCTGTATAATACACAAGTTGTTGATCAAAACATTTCTGTCAGATCAGCAATCATTTAAAGGATATTCCTGGTATTATGAATGAATCAAATGTAATGTGGGTCAGACTCAGGCACAGAGCGGTTTCACCTCTTGATATAAAAGCATCACAAGTCAAAGTGTGAACGCTGGAGTCACGAATCAGTCTCATGAGTGACGTCACTCTGATTTCACACATCAAAATAAACTGTGACTGACTGAATCACATTAATAACACCTGCTAATTAAAGCAGAAATAACCTCAGACCGTTGATCTTATAAAAACACTGTCTCCAAAAGATAACTAACTCCATACGGAGAAATTTATCTTTATTCTTTTCACTTTCTAAATCTTACATTTGAAAATGTAGCTGTCACACACATGGACAGCTTGTCTCCGTTACCTGATGCTAATTACCAGTTCCTTCCTGGAAAACGCTACTTCTGGGTAAGAATTTGCATCTAACGTCACACAATCCCATAGCAACCGTATCATACAGATAAACTCATGAAAAACATATGCACAGACACAATATCTCTCCAATGTGTACTGAAAACATATCTGAGACTATCCACACACACATTTCTTTGTACATCATAATACTTTCTGTCTTCCTGATTCTTCATCAAGTTTATTTCTCTCCACCCTTTTAGTCATCTCAGTGAGCCAGCCAGCTGAGCAAGCTCTTATACTGTACACTTGTATCATGAGAAGAAACCTGGGCAAATTTAAGTCCAATCACAGTCACGCAGACAAAGGAATGACCCACGTGGTTGAGATGGTGTATGGTTTGCAATTTCACCCCTGAAGCCATAAACTACCTTATAAAGCACACACAAACCTGCTTAGTGTTGCAAATATGTGAAGCCTTTGTCATAACAGGGCGGTTAAAGTTTAAACCTGTCACAAGCTTACTGCAACATTATAGGAAACTCAAAGACAAATGCAAAAAGAAGTCATATGTATCTTTAATTATGTGCACTTAAAGTGCATTTGAGAAAAGATGATGAAAAGACAAATACAAGAGTTCATTTGTCCATGCACCCCTCTCTATCGTTCTTCTGTCTGTTTAACCTTTCAGCTGATCAGATCAGCAGTTTTAACAGTCACAAAAGAGCCAGACTTCCGGCATCAAATCCATCCTCTCTTAAACGCACAATGGCGTGTGTCTGGAGGATCAGGAGTTAACAGGAACACAAATCTAGATTCTCATCTGAATGGCTAAATAAACACTCAGGGGTTTTGACATCGGCACATCCAGTGCTCAACTAGGTCTCAAAAGCTAATTGGAAATAAATACATCCTCCTTCTGAATATCTAGCATGACTTGTGTACTGACCTGCCAAATACATAACATAAAAAACATATAAACACTAGTTCAACATCATTAACGCTCATCAAATAATACAGAGGATCATATTTTGTTAAATTAACTCCCATGCATTACAAAAACAAACCAATTCATAAGTTACAGCAATGCATTATCAATCACAATGACATCCATTCTTATTAAAACTGTTCTTTTCTTGTTCATTCCAGTTCTAGAATAAATTAAGCTCAAATTAACAGAACATGTGACAATGTTGATTACAAAAAGGAATTGCTACTTGTTGCTCTTTTTCATTAAAATAAGCACAAATCTGGATTCAATGGAATTCAGTTTCAGTATTCAACATGACAAAATGTAAACAATGTTGCTCAGGCACTTTCCCACTGAGAATGGGTAACACATTTCTATCTATAGATCGGTTGTGGGCCCTGTGGCTTACCTGCTTGTGCGATGATAGCTACATTAATGTAAGTTAACAAAGCAACATTGCTCAAAAAGCTCCTCGGCCTAAAAAAATCCTACTAACCATCTACGCAAAGTTATTTTACAACTTTGATGCTATGACAATGCAATGCCCCAAAACAGCTGTAAAAATGATGGTTTACAGACCTTGAGAACTCAAATAAAACCAGATCTAAATGCAAACAATTATTTCACACTTCTACTTTTAAAACCTCAATAAAATGGCCTCGTTTATTTTCATTGTAAACGTCTCACAGCAACCCCAACGGTCAAAAATATCTTGAATTGTATTGAACCTGGAATATTCCTTTAAACTGTTGATGTTCAAGTTAAGATACAGAAGTTATTACAAGTTACTAGGTAATGAAATACTACTTGCATAGTTTGTTAAAACTGATGCAAAACAAATGATAGTTAAAAAGGAAAGACGCCACGAGTGAGAGGACAAGAGTGGTATTCTGAGTCGTTGAGGGTTTGAATAATAAAAGAGCAGTTCTTGGGTGTCACCATGAATCAAGTTTCACTTTGAGCTTTGGGAACCAAATTAAGACACACTGTCCTGTAATCATAAAGCATTTTTATAACATTTACACCCCCCACCCAACATTTAGCCACCGCAAATAGACAAGGATATGCCAAAAACTGACCTGTTCGGCTCCATATGCTTTTGCAAACTCGATGAACTCCTCAATATGGACAAATCCATCCCCGTCCTGATCCAAAGCCTGGAAAACCGCTCGGAGAGCCGACTGCTCCTCGCTTTTATGGGCTGTTGAGGAAACTATAGGCACATTTATCAAATCCACAGGGACCCTCTGGTCATGGAGCGATTTGGTCGGCAGAGTATCTGAGGCCTTGCACAGGTCCAGAGTCATTTCTGCATGTTTGGGAATGTTGGGAGAATCAGGATTATTCTCCATCAAGGTCAGGTAGGCCTCCCCATCCAGGCTGGCTCCACAGGGAAAGACATTTCTGTGTGAGGGAGGAGAGCTGGGGGCGACTGAGCTCACTTGTTGCTCTTGTGCCAGGTCTATCTGTGATGGTGTCAGCTGATGGAAATCCTCCTGATGTGTAAGCCGAGCATGAAACTCCGCCTCTCCCTCTCCAGTAGCTTCACGCAATTGGCTGGGAGTCTCTGTAAGATCCGCCCCCACAAGTCCACTCGTCACAGTCAGCTGATCAGCAGCACAGGTGAAGGGAGTGGATTCTAAAGAATCAGGAGTACTTGCACAATGAGGTATGACTTGATTCTGAGTAGACATACTGCAATCTGATCTCTCCCTTCCCTGTAAAGACACACAGTCAAGTTTCTCTTCGACATTCGGCGGCGTATTGTGACCTGTTACATTTTCCTCAGGTGTATCGATTACAATTGCACTTGAGTTTGCAGTCAAAGGGTCATTCAGTTGGTCCAAAGTTGTGAGATTTTCCACAAGCGTGCTCTCTATTTGTTGAGCACTGACTTGTTCCTGACAGGTTTCACTCATTGCGTTCAGTTCTTTATTGTTGTCAGCTTTACTGTTATCTAGGTTTAAATGAACAATTAGCAAACTGGTTGCCTCGTGATTTTGATGCAAATCTGAGCTCTCTAAAACTTTGAGTGTGTCCGAGTCTTCTGTGTTACCTATTGTGAGTGTACCATCGGCTCGCTGTGTCTCCATAGCCTCAGGGTCACTGTTTATGTTGACTGTTTCTACATTTGTTACATTATCCTGAAATTCAAGGATGAGTGCATTAGATTCAAGATCGGGTGAGTTAGCATCACATTTGTCCTGTTCTGTTAGCTTAATAGCATCCGTCACAGATGGAATTACAGAGTCTAAAGATGGCACAGCTTCGTAAGAAATGCTGTCTGTTAAGATCTCAAACATGGAATCAGGAATATCTCCATCATAGGGCACCTCACATAAGGCTTCAGCTAAATGTGTGCGCTGGCTGTAGGTCTCAGATAAGATGTCATCTTCAGGTGAGAGGTCAATTAAGGCATTATGCTCCGATGTTCTGACTGGCAAGACTGTTGTGGACTCTTTATGTTCATCTTTGTCAAGCAGGCTTTCAGTTGAAGGATCTTCTGCTTGTAAATCAACAAAAGCAAGTAATGTTTTCGCTTCAGAAAAAACGCTATCAGTTGTAGCATTGGAGCTAAACTCCTCCTCTATCTTTTCTCCAACCGTTTCCAAAGGTACATCAAATGTGCGTTCGGTGGATAAATCACACAACACTTCTTCACAAGGTTCAGGTGATATGCAAGACTCACCTAATGGAGTCCTACAGACAGTCTCTGTTTCAGAAGATAGTTGTGTTGTTTCTATGTTAGCGTCTGTTGTCTCTTGGCTCTGAAGATCATCGTCATGGGTCTCGTTACTAGCTGAGGGCTTGCTACTCTCTTGTTCAGAGTATAAACCTCCAACCTGCATCCCAGGTAACAACATCTCTATCTCATCCATTGGAAGGGGAGCACCACCCTCGTGAAATGACAGGACAGTTGGTTCTGTACATGTCGTCGTAGGGATGGCCTCACGGGAAAGGGCTGAGGATGAGAGATAGATGTGTTCTGGTGTAGATAAAAGTGTCTGACAAATAACTGAAGGCTTGAGGTTTGAGTTCGTATTTGTACATGACAACTCCACAGGAGAAACGGGCAACAAACCTTCAGATTTCAGAGTGAGATGAATCCCATGTGGAAGCAAGCACTGACTGTCGATGTTCACAAGTGTTCTTTCCTCTAAGGAATTAGGGCTGAATTCACAGTTTGTTAAAAGTGTGTCCTCAAGGAGGTGGGTTTCCTGTAGTAGTGTTTTGTCAGACTGAATTGTGGGGTCAATAATACCCATCTCACCTGTGTACACATCTAGAGAGTTTGAAGTGGCAGTAACCTCCACAGGTTGCAGGAAATCAGGCACCTGTTTGGGAAAGTCATAAAAGTTGTTTTGGTTCTGCACAGGTATGTTTGAGAGCGTAGGACTAGTAGATCTAGAATTAAAACAGATGAGATCTCCATCAACAAATTCCGAACCTCCAGGAGAACATTCTCCTTTGAGATCTTGGGAAGGAGGAGGCTGGGTCTTCCATTCGGGATAGACACATTCCAAACCATTTTCCCAGGAATACGTCTGTCCAGAATACTGAGAGGACCAAAACAGGTCATCTAGGTTTATGGCATTTTCCTGAAAAATGTCATTAGTAGAATCGCCAACAGAACTGTTTTCTTTATCCATAAGGAGAAATCCGAGGGGATTCTGCTCAGATTCCCACTCGGCTGTCCCACTCACCTCCCACTCAGAACACCCCTGAGGACTGGAGAGAACTTGCTCCATTTAAGAGTTCTCTCCTCTGACAAGAGGAAATATTCCAGAAATTCCAATCCTTTGTTATGATCCCACAAGATAATAATGTTCGGAATTCAAAAGCAGTTGGTGGCTTCTTCCAGCATACGCACCAAAATAAATATCCTTGTTGAGACCCATGCGTAAGCGTCCACCTCCCTGTAAATGATCAACTACTGTTTACTTTTGCGGACACAGGGATAATGTTTCACTGCCATAATACAGCTCATATGGGCTGAGATAGTTTTTCCGATATGCAAACCTCTCCATGAAAAAATAAAATATGCTGGCCCTGTTTCCCTGTTCTGCTTTCAAAGTCACATCTAATCCATTTAACATAAGACTTCTCAAAGCATGCTGATCCACATCCTAATCAACAAATAATAACAGGATTACTTCACAGCTTAAAATTGCTACTCATAAAAAAACTTTTAATTATTTATTAAAAATACAATTTTTGAATGTATACATAAAATAGCAAGCTATATCAGACTATATATCCAAATGTAATTTGAGTTCATTCATAACCCCTAACTTCCATGTTTTAAAAAACTGCCTGGCTCATTAGCAAATCAAAGTTCATGGTTAATGGTACACTTATAACAGGCTTGACACTTCCCTGGATTAACTAGTAATTAATAAAGTCTGATTATGGTATATAAACACGAGGCAGTGTTTTCAATCATTTTGCACAGATTGTCTCGCTGTCTTAGAGAATAAAGCTTTACATGTTAAGCACAATAGACTATGTTCTAAACAGCTATGGTGTTGTTAGTAGACTAAAAACGAAACCCTTAAATGATAGATTGTTCTAGCGTTGTTAGCATCAGCATCCTCCACATCTGAGGTAACGTTAAACCCAATAGCCGTCTAACGTTAGCTGGCCCATACGACCCCGCTCATTTGATCTTCCAGTTCGAAATAAAAGAAGACCCGTGATGTGTTTCTGCTTCCCGTCAGAGTTGATTAAAATCCTTAATTTGGTTTGATACAAGGCGTTTTATTCCTCACTTTATCTCTCTTAAAAACAGGCCAACATCCAGGTCGAGTCTCGCGAGTCATCCACCTGCGCTTGTTATTAGCCTGTTAGCGGTCCCAAATCAGCTCGAGACCCCCGATAATCCCACAAATAAAGCGCGGTTGCCTTTTATTTGAATCCTTCGGCGGCGATTTATCCGTTAAACTGAAATCTAAGATTTAAGATGAGAGGTCCTGTTTTTTAGTCGTCTGATGATGTTTCAGTTATATGTGTGTGTCTCTCTCTCTCTCATCAGCAGCAACAACACACAACCTCTGCTGTCTCAATCACACACACACACACACACACGCGCGCGCGCACACAAACCGACGTCAGCACTACGCATGCTCAGCGCTGGCGCCGCAGTCTGCCGCTTTAAACCACAGGCGTCAAGAATCATTCCTCGCGCAGTTATCTGTGCTTTTGGGTATGATGGTGATGATGGAATGCATATTTATAACGGTATGTTATTGTTAATGTCACGTTCCCGTGAATCAGTTAACTGACGGCTAGTATGCCATCATTTGCAATTGAAAACTGCTGGAGGTGAAATAATGGTTAACATAATCGAGACAGTTTGCCAGAATTACAGTAGTTAACGTTTACTTGGAAGAAATGCTGGTTTGTTAACCAAACGGTGTTATTTACTGGTATTCTTGCGCCACCATGTGTATGCTCAAACATATTACAGCTAAAAACATACCCCAGGAAAGGTAATACAAGAATTATAATCCGAATCAGAATGAGCTTTATTGGCCAGGTGTGTTACACATACGAGTGATTTATTAATTATAATCAGAACGAGCTTTATTGACCAGGTGTGTTACACATACGAGTGATTTATTAATTATAATCCGAATCAGAATGAGCTTTATTGACCAGGTGTGTTACACATACGAGTGATTTATTAATTATAATCCGAATCAGAATGAGCTTTATTGGCCAGGTGTGTTACACATACGAGTGATTTATTAATTATAATCCGAATCAGAATGAGCTTTATTGACCAGGTGTGTTACACATACGAGTGATTTATTAATTATAATCCGAATCAGAATGAGCTTTATTGACCAGGTGTGTTACACATACGAGTGATTTATTAATTATAATCCGAATCAGAATGAGCTTTATTGGCCAGGTGTGTTACACATACGAGTGAATTTATTAATTATAATCCGAATCAGAATGAGCTTTATTGGCCAGGTGTGTTACACATACGAGTGATTTATTAATTATAATCAGAATCAGAATGAGCTTTATTGACCAGGTGTGTTACACATACGAGTGATTTATTAATTATAATCCGAATCAGAATGAGCTTTATTGGCCAGGTGTGTTACACATACGAGGAATTTATTAATTATAATCCGAATCAGAATGAGCTTTATTGGCCAGGTGTGTTACACAGACGAGGAATTTATTAATTATAATCCGAATCAGAATGAGCTTTATTGGCCAGGTGTGTTACACAGACGAGTGATTTATTAATTATAATCCGAATCAGAATGAGCTTTATTGGCCAGGTGTGTTACACATACGAGTGATTTATTAATTATAATCCGAATCAGAACGAGCTTTATTGGCCAGGTGTGTTACACATACGAGTGATTTATTAATTATAATCCGAATCAGAATGAGCTTTATTGGCCAGGTGTGTTACACATACGAGTGATTTATTAATTATAATCCGAATCAGAATGAGCTTTATTGACCAGGTGTGTTACACATACGAGTGATTTATTAATTATAATCCGAATCAGAATGAGCTTTATTGACCAGGTGTGTTACACATACGAGTGATTTATTAATTATAATCCGAATCAGAATGAGCTTTATTGACCAGGTGTGTTACACATACGAGTGATTTATTAATTATAATCCGAATCAGAATGAGCTTTATTGGCCAGGTGTGTTACACATACGAGTGATTTATTAATTATAATCCGAATCAGAATGAGCTTTATTGGCCAGGTGTGTTACACATACGAGTGATTTATTAATTATAATCTGAATCAGAATGAGCTTTATTGGCCAGGTGTGTTACACATACGAGTGATTTATTAATTATAATCTGAATCAGAATGAGCTTTATTGGCCAGGTGTGTTACACACGAGTGATTTATTAATTATAATCCGAATCAGAATGAGCTTTATTGACCAGGTGTGTTACACATACGAGTGATTTATTAATTATAATCCGAATCAGAATGAGCTTTATTGACCAGGTGTGTTACACATACGAGTGATTTATTAATTATAATCCGAATCAGAATGAGCTTTATTGGCCAGGTGTGTTACACATACAGTGATTTATTAATTATAATCTGAATCAGAATGAGCTTTATTGGCCAGGTGTGTTACACATACGAGTGATTTATTAATTATAATCTGAATCAGAATGAGCTTTATTGGCCAGGTGTGTTACACATACGAGTGATTTATTAATTATAATCAGAATCAGAATGAGCTTTATTGACCAGGTGTGTTACACATACGAGTGATTTATTAATTATAATCCGAATCAGAATTAGCTTTTTTGACCAGGTGTGTTACACATACGAGTGATTTATTAATTATAATCCGAATCAGAATTAGCTTTTTTGACCAGGTGTGTTACGCATACGAGTGATTTATTAATTATAATCCGAATCAGAATGAGCTTTATTGACCAGGTGTGTTACACATACGAGTGATTTATTAATTATAATCCGAATCAGAATGAGCTTTATTGACCAGGTGTGTTACACATACGAGGAATTTATGACAGAAGCTCCAGTGCAACAGAATGACAGTGACAAAAGATTTATTATGAGAACTGTTATGTATGTAAGAAAACAATAATTTTTACATAATTTGTTTACAATTTTATACATGCACTGTAACTGAAAATAAAAAAAACGCCATTAAAGTAGTGCTAAAGTGGTCATTTATGTTATCAGCAGTAAATCCATTATAATTACTAATACTCTGTGGTTAAACATGCTTGAAATGTCAAAATAACTCATGTAATGAGAAGAAGGAAAACATGAATATGATTAAAATTGGAACTTGTTCTTTGTACTGGTGTTCATTTATGCTGAAAATCCAATGAAAAGAATGAGAATTAAACAAGAACTAAAACAAGTTCAAAAGCATTATGAAAATTTGAATTTGGGTGGAAATATGTTTAATTCTAAAAGCCAGAAATTAGGCTAAATTTTCTTAACACAATTTAATTTCTTATTTTTTTCTTTAATTTTGGGGTGAGAAATATGGACGTTTAGTAATATTCAACAATTATCATACAGATGTTGGCATGATCAACTGGTTCATTGCTGTTGATTTCATCCTCTATATTCATGCTATTTATCCTTTCTTTTCTCTGCAGACCAAAAACCTAGAAACATAAGAGAAACAAAGTTAAGAGGAGACTTTATAAACCAAAACATTAGCCACATCATCAATCAATCATACAGTAGTACAAAAATTAATCGGAAAACAACAGTTTTGCTTGCAAGATCACAGCATTTATATTGAGCATTTGAATAATTGAGTTATGTTAATCAGTCCTGTTTAACTAGCAAACACCTGTCTTCTAGCACAGGCACACACACCTGCGTGCGGTGCTGTCTGTTCATAGTTTTGCAGAGCGAGATGAGATAATACCCAGCAGCCGTTCCACGTCATTGGCCGAGGTAAGCCACGCCCCTCCGTCTGCGACCAGTATAGCGCCGGTGACGTATGAAGCCGCGCAACTGGCCAGGAAAAGAACCGCATGAGCGATCTCCGTCTTATTACCGGCTCTTTGCAGCGGGATGCTGCGGAAAGCCCCCGCTGACTCGGAATGTGAACCACCTGAAAAACCAGTGATATTGAAAAGAAAAAGGTATATTAACACTAGAATGAGTCCACACACACACACACACACACACACTCTCTTACCCAGTCTACGGTATCCCTCTGTGCCAGAGATGGGGCCTGGAGCCACTGTGTTCACCCTCACACCACTGGGGCCCCACTCGACCGCCAAGTGCCTTGTCATGGCATCTACACACACATACAGATTTACATTTAGCAGGCGCTTTTATCCAAAGCAACTTACAAATGAGGACAATGGAAGCAATCAAAATCAACAAAAGAGCAGTGATACGCAAGTGCTGTGACAAGTCTCAGTTAGCTTAACGCAACAGATGCAGATAATGAGTGCTTATTTTAAATCGCAGTTATTTTAGTATCATTTAGATTTTTTTAATATACATTTTGTTCCCTCTTTTTTTGTAATTGTTTATTTTTGTCATTTTATTATTTTTTTCAATTTGTAGAAATTAGAATAGCATTTTTTCCATTTAATTTAATTTGTTTATTTAGTTGTTCTTTATTAGGTTTGTTATTTTACTACTTCAAATTAAACTAAATGAAAATAAGAAATTTTGAAGCAATAACTAAATAAGTTTAAGTTTGTTATATTTTATTATTTTCATATTTCAGAACCCTTTTTTTTTAAGTTAACTAACTTTCATAATTGTGCCAAATTGCTCGTTTCAGTCTACAGAACATCTCAGTCAACTTAAAAAATAAATTGTATCAAACATTATGAAATCAAAACATTTCTAACTTTATAAGCATTTACAAATCATTCACAATAGGACCAGCAATATGAATAAAAAATAAATAAAAGCGGGAAATACTGATTTCATGTCAGCTTTCAACCACAAATGTAATGTTTTATTACACATTTTTGTCCAACTTACAAATGAGGAACATCAGCTTTCATACTAATTACATTTATTAATCTGCACACTATTGTTGTTTTTTCATCTGCCATTCTAACACGGTTACTCGTATTAAATACTTATTATATATTCTAAAGTTTTTAATCATGAAACAATCATATGACATTCTAAAGCAGGCAAACTGAAAATGAATGTCAGAACATCAACTAAAAATGACACTAACCATTTGCTGCCTTCGCTGACCCAGCATGCACCTGGAGAGCCTGACCTCTGTATCCCAGTGTGGCGGATATGTTGACAATGGAGCCACCATGATCCTGAGATAAAGAGAAAAAAGACACAAGCTATGAGACACTGACAACTACTGCTTAATAAAGAGAGGTCTCTACATGTGACAAAAACAACCAGGAACTAACATACACTATATTGCCAAAAGTATTGGCACCCCTTCTAATGAAAGGTTTGACTACTTTAGTAATTTCCATGAGTACAAATCTTAATGTTTAAGCATATAATGATATTCTAGGGAATTGTGTGCTTCTCATGTTATAGAAACAGTTTGGACAGAACCCTTTTCTATTCTAACATGACAGTGTCTCTGTGTATAAGACAAGAATCAAAGAGAAATGATGATTCAGTCAGTGTGGAAGAACTTGACTGGTCTAAACCCAGCTGAACACCTCTGGTGTGACTTTAAATGAGACACAAACTCATCACCAAACACCAATGACTTGAACATATGGGTACAGTCCTTTCATTACACTTCAAAACTGTTGCCACAGAGGTGGAAATAAAATGTATAAGTACATGAATTATGTTTCGATCTTTGTTGGCACAGTTTGGAAGTGCCTTTTTCTCTTCTAAAGAAGGGGTGCCAGTACTTTTGTCCATATAATGAATGTACAAGTCATTAGTGTTTGGTGATGAGTTTGTGTCTCATTTAAAGTCACACCAGAGGTGTTCAGCTGGGATTAGACCAGTCAAGTTCTTCCACACTGACTGAATCATCATTTCTCTTTGATTCTTGTCTTATACACAGAGACACTGTCATGTTAGAATAGAAAAGGGTTCTGTCCAAACTGTTTCTATAACATGAGAAGCACACAATTCCCTACAATATCATTATATGCTTAAACATTAAGATTTGTACTCATGGAAATTACTAAAGTAGTCAAACCTTACATTAGAAGGGGTGCCAATACTTTTGGCAATATAGTGTATATTTAGGTAATAATGTATATTTATGTAAAAATGTATATTTTTACCTTGAACCATTTGTCATAGATGACTTTACTGGTGTTGAAAGTTCCCATAGTGTCAATCTCCATTACGGTCTTGAAAGCGTTAAATGACAATGATGTAGCTGGACACAAGAAATTACCTGCAGCATCTGTGAAATAACAATCAGAAACCACAAAACTGTCAAACTATTTCCAGAAGTACATGTGCTTGCATAGTGTGTAATCATACATTAGAGGATGATCAAAAGAAACCTGAGGGTGTTAGTTGATCTTTGACATCATTATATCTACAGAATCAAGATCTCTTTGATAATACGCTGCAAGTTTTTATTACAGGTTAAGGCGCTGTGTTTGACCGTCTTAACCTTTGACCAACTTAAGCATTACTGTTAATAAGTATGTCAACACGTCTAAATGTCTTCAAGGTTTCTTCCACGGCAGCAGAAATCATTTCTGGTTGACGCACATCAATGGCAATCGGCAAACACCGTCTGCCTGTAGTGTTGGTTAACTGTTTTGCAGCCTAAAACACACACACACACACACACACACACACACACACACACACACACACACACACACACACACACACACACACACACACACACACACACACACACACACACACACACACACTAAGATGAATGACTCGTCAAAGTAATGAATGACACAAGTGTTTTGTTGGAGATTCGTAGAAACAGTACCTCAGAGAGTTTCTCCAGATTTCTGCTGGCAATGACCGTGTCACAACCATGCCTGGACACAAAATAAATAAAGCTTCAAACGATTTTTGCAAGATTATAAACAAACAAACATATTGAAATTAATTTGAAGATGCAGGCTTGAGAAGACCATATGGTTAAAGACACAAGGTTAAAGATCAATGTGTACGTACGTCACTATAAAAGGCAATTTGTGACTGAAAAGGTCAATCTAAGAGGTTCAGTCATGGACAAAGTGTTGAGAGAAAAACACTGACAACTCACCTCATCAGAACCTCTGCTATACGAAACCCAATACCTGACCCTCCACCGGTTATAAAGGCCACCTGATCACTGCAAACACACAAAAATAAGACTGTCTCTATGTACACATGCGTATTGAACAATGCAGGGATTTAAAAAATGGAAACTTCAGAGTTTATTGTGCTTACATGAGCAGATCAGGGCTGTAGACATGTGTATAAGTGCTCATGCACTCATCAGTCTCTACGTCCTCTGGTGAATTATTGACCAGCTGAGGTTTCTCTGCCATGATCCTTCGAAAGCAGCACTTGAAAACCACCAAAAGATCATTTGCATGTTAAAACCCATCTTTTGTTGACATTGCATTAGCAGACGACAGTCGGATTACTACAAATCTACATCTAATAATTACTAAAACTATTAGATATGTGATTTTGCAACCATTTCGCTTTAATTACTTCGTTGTTTTTACAATGCGACAGAGAGAAAAACTCAAACAAAGCGTGAAATAAAGTCCAGAGTTACGTTACCCAAAATGTGAATCCGTTTGCACATGCGACCAGCTTTCGCGTTATTAATGAAGTTTATGCAACAGTTGTTTTCATTTTATACGATGGACTTCGGACCTGGCGAGATGCGTGTGACGTCAAACGAACGCGCTCGCGTATGGCATTATGGGAAATGTAGTCCGCTTTTTTAACGTTATGATAAAAAACAAAAACTGTTCTCATTATATAAAAAATAAAACAAACTGCTTTTTCTTAGACTTCAAAAAAAGTAGAGACGGCATCAGAATGATTAGCACTCAGACAGTCACATAATGGGGCAACAAAGGGCTGAAAAAGGAAGACATTTTGAAAAGATTCAGCTGGGAGAACATCTAGCAACTAATTAAACAGTTAATTGACATCAGTCTGTAACATGATTAGCTATAAAATGTATGTCTTAGAGAGGCAGAATCTCTTGGAAGTAAAGATGGGAAGAGGCTCTCCAATCTGTGAAAGAGTGCTTAAAAAGATTGTGGGATACTTTAAAAACAATGTTCCTCAATGTCAAATCATCCACAGTGCATAACATAATCAAAAGATTCAAAGAAACTGGAGAAATCTCTGTGTAAGGGACAAGGCTGAAGACCTTTATTGGATGCCTGTGGTCTTCGGGCCCTCGGACGACACTGCATCACTCATCGGCATGATTCTGTCATAGACATTACTAAATGGGCCCAGGAATACTTCCAGAAACCAATGTCTGTAAACACAATCCGCCGTGCCATCTGCAGATGCCAACTAAAGCTCTATCATGCAAAAAGGAAGCCATTTGGTCCAAAAGCGCCGTCGTGTCCTGTGGGCCAAGGCTCATTTAAAATGGACGGTTTAAAAGTGGAAAAGTGTTCTATGGTCAGATGAGTCCAAATTTGACATTCTTGTTGGAAATCACAGATGCCGTAAAGAGGAGGGAGATCTTCCAGCATGTCATCAGCATTCAGTTCAAAAGCCAGCATCTCTGATGATTTGGCGGTGCATAAATCTATACGATATGGGCAGCTTGCATGTTTTGTAAGGCACTTTTTAATGCTGAAAGGTGTATATAAAGATTTTAGAGCAACATATGCTCCCCTCCAGATGACATGTATTTCAGCAGGACAATGCAAAACCACATACTGCAGCTATTACAACAGCATGGCTTCGTAGTAGAAGAGTCCAAGTGCTGAAGTGCTAAATATATTTAGGCAGTAACGCAATATTCTAATGCATTACTTTTAAAAGTAACTTTCCCAACACTGTCAGTGAAATTCTAAAAGAAAACCAAACCTATCTTGTTATAATTTTAAACGTGATTAAAAAAACACAGCATAGCCTCTTGGTAGATAAAAAACCACAGCAGTCATTTAATGAATGAAAACGTACAATGACAAATTCATACAAGCATCAAAAACAGTTCATTTTGATGATTTGTTCAATATTCTGATCCATCACAGCAACTGCACGACCTGTTTGGCTCTCTGTTTTTTCTTTTCAGCATCCACTGCATCTTCCTCTTCTGCTTGTCCTTCCCAGCGCACAATCACTTCAGCTTTCTGCAATGTGATGACTCGTGACGATCCACGCAGACCTTCAATATACGCTAGCAACTCTTTGAAATGATCGTCAGTCACCTGAAATAGAGAGAGAAAAGCATGCATATGCAGTGAAAACAGTTGATAATGAAAAAAGGACAACATATGCATGATTTAAAACACAATCATCAGTAGAAAAGTGCTAGTTTATTACTGTAATAAGTGTGTAAAGCTGTAGAGATCGATGATGATTAGGACGTTTCTGTACCTTTGTGGTGTCATACATGTGCTGCAGTAACCATATTTGCCTGGTTTTGTGAAACTTCCACTCCTCCCGTCTCTCAGACCAGCTAAACAAGCACAGAAGTACATGAAGTACATCCATTCAAACACTGTTTGACAATCTCTGGTAGGCCTGGGAAACATATACATGCATTAAAATAACAATGTTTGTCTCACCATGTGAGGTATTCCAGCGCCTTCTTCTCTGCAAGGTTTGGCTGGACTGTGACTTTTTCTATGCTTTTGCCTTCTTCCTTTAGTCTCTTCTTCTCCTCCTTTTTGCGCATCTTCTTCATCTTTCTCTCCAGCACTCGTTTCTCCTCCGGACTCAGATCTTTCTCATCATCCGAGCCGTTTGCATCTTCTGCTCCAGATGGTTCCTGCTGCTGTGAGGTGTTCATATCTCCAGTACGCTAAGACAGAAAATCATACGTTGCTTAATATTTGCAGCTTTCCCCAAGGATTCAATGAATAAAACGTTCCAATGAATTTTTTTTTTGAAATACAAATCTTTTGCAACCATGTCTTTACTGTCACTTTTGGCTAATTTAATGCACCCTTCTAAAATAAAAGTACTAATTTCTTGAAAATAAATCCATCTTTCCCTCTGACCATCACACACACAAATACACACGTTCTCCTTCATTATGAAACTCTATATCTTCCGTCTGTCTAATTTTCCAGCCAGCAGAGGAGGTAATGGAGCATTTCTCCATCATATTGTTTGGGGTAAACAGAGTACATGTCTGCTTGGCACAACCTGGCCCTCCTGTATTTACATATTTACATGTACATGAGACAGCAACACTTCAACAGAAGAGACATCTGCTTCTTCAGTATGGCGAACAAATCAAAGACTTCTACATTTATATCTTAATGACATTTAAGGACCTAAAGGTGCAAACAAGATCAAACCAGGACAACATAATACACACAGATAAGCTTGGACAATACAATAAGCAAGGTAAGATCTTCCTTTTGAATGCTTCATTGCAAACTATCAGCTGATTACCAGGAAAAATACACAGAAGATCCTATTATAAAATAACATTGGTAAGATTTAATGTTCAAAAATTACGGAAGACAGAATTTCACAAAAAAAAAATATGGCTAGAGATTGAACTTTTCTAATTTAGGTTTACATTAAAACAAGAAAAGTGAATATACCGTTAACTGATACAATGTTAATTTACCAAACCTACTGAAGTACTCAAATCTGTTTTGTACCTTTATAATGCACTGACAACCAACAAAAACACAGGTGGTAAAAAAACTAAGTATATCACAAGACGTGTTTCCACAAGCGGAGGTAAATACACATACAGTCAAACCCACATTGATTCAGACACCTTCGACATTTCGCACAGTATCAGTTTATTTGCTATAGTTTAGAAAATGGTAATAAAATATGACAAGAACTCAGAGTTAAACTGCATCAGAACAAATTCATCTTGAGAATGTCAGATAACTGATAGAAAGGTATGTAATTAATTTGATTGAATAGCTGTCAGCTGTTACATTTAAATACACAATTAGATAATAACAATTTAGCTCAACCAATTACCAAGCAGAAGAAGAAGATTTTTTATTTGTCACATACACAATTATACAGAGTATAACCAGCAGTGAAATGTGTTCTCTGTATTTAACCCATATCAAGCACACACACCTGGAGCAGTGGACACACACACACACCTGGAGCAGTGGACACACACACACACACACACACACACTCACCTGGAGCAGTGGACACACACACACACACTGGAGCAGTGGACACACACACACACACACACACACACCTGGAGCAGTGGACACACACACACACACACTCACACACACACACCTGAGCAGTGGACACACACACACACACACACACACACCTGGAGCAGTGGACACACACACACACACCTGGAGCAGTGGACACACACACACACACACACCTGGAGCAGTGGACACACACACACACACACACACCTGGAGCAGTGGACACACACACACACACCTGGAGCAGTGGACACACACACACACACACACACACCTGGAGCAGTGGACACACACACACACCTGGAGCAGTGGACACACACACACACACACACACACACCTGGAGCAGTGGACACACACACAGCAGTGGACACACACACACACACCTGGAGCAGTGGACACACACACACACCTGGAGCAGTGGGCTCTTCACATTTGATGGTTTTTCACTTGTTTCTTAGTTTTTTCTGATCAGATATAATTTGATATTTTTTACTAGTGGGTGCAGGACACTATAGTTAATTTATGTAAGTGAGGACAGCAAAATAAAGTAAACTGTGAAAGTAAACATTTAAGATGACTTTTTAAGATGACAGTATTCCATTGTAAAATTACTTGAGATGTCATTGGATGGATGGATGGATGGATCAAATGGCACAGAAATAATTCTAGGTGTTTTTTATTATGTGTGTCAAACTCTGGTCCCGGCGTTCTGCCGTTTCGCTCCAACCAGCTTCAGAACACCTGCCTGGAAGTTTCTAGCAATCCTGGGGCGGTTTCATAAAACAAGTCTACCAGATAAGCCAGGTTTATTTCAGTTAGTCTGACATATTGTCAGTTGATTTGGTTCAAAACAAGTCAGACTAACTGAAATAAGCCTGGCTTATCTGTAAACTTGTTTTATGAAACCGGCCCCTGAAGATTAGGTTCAGGTGTGTTTAACCAGGGTTGGAGCTAAACTCTTCAGAACAACGGCACTCCAGGAATTTAATTTGACACCGCAAGTGAACTTAACCACCAGTTAACCAATTAAAGGTTTGTACTGTAGCAGTGTTTCACCAGTAAAACTACAATGATTTTAGAGCAAGCGCTGAGATTCTTACTGGAACATGCATCTTTCTGTTTTTTAGTACTTCGAAGATTCAACAACATGCAGAAAACGTCATATTTCCACACAATGTGACAACGGAAGTAATGGAGGGGAAGATGATGGAAGATCTGCTGGCTTTCCGACCGAATTCCTCCAGCCTGCACTCGTCCGTTATTAATGTCAACGAAACGAACTCCACCTTCTCGGACGCCTACGTCATAAGCCTCCTGCTCTCCTGCATCTACACCATCCTGCTCTTCCCGCTCGGCCTCATGGGTAACATCCTGATCCTGCTGGTGAACTTTGACCCTCGGCAGCGGATGAGCACGCCGGACCTGTACTTTACTAACCTGGCCCTGGCTGACCTAGTGTTGGTTCTGGACTCACTGATTGAAGTGTTCAATCTGAGCGCGCACTATTACGACGATGCGGTGTTGTGCTCATGCATGGCGATTTTCCTACAGGTCAACATGTACAGCAGCGTGTTTTCCCTCACATGGATGAGTTTGGACCGCTGCCTTGCACTGACCAGCCTGAGAACGCGAGCGCTGCCTGAAAACGCCTCCATTTCGCATCGTTTGCACGTTGCACGCAGGGCTTGCGCGACAATATGGACGGCGGCCACCTTGTGCACTCTGATTCCATTCGTTACGGCGCATGTGCATCACGGATGGGGGCGTGGCTTCTGTTTTGCGGGCGTGGCTGAGGTGCAATGGCTGGAAGTGACGTTGGGATTCGCTTTGCCATTTTGCTTGATGGCGGTCTGCTACACTTTAATCGCGCGTGTGCTTTTGCGCTCTGAACGGCCGCAGCGAACCAAAGCCCTGCGCATGATCATCGCAGCCGTGAGCGTGTTTTTTGTGTGCTGGCTGCCAGAGAACGTCTTCATCAGCGTGCATCTGTTGAACGGTGACACGGACGCCTCACGCAGACGTGGAAACCATACTCTGTGGCAGCGTTATCCGCTCACGGGACACATTGTGACCTTAGCGGCCTGCGCCAACAGCTGCCTGAACCCGCTCGTCTACAGCCTGCTGGGAAACACCTTTAGACGGAAACTGCAGGTGTTTGTCGCGCACCACGTGCCCTGCCTGCATACGCAGAACGCAAGAGCAACACCTCCCTGTCCGTGCGTAACATGCACAAATGTGCACCATTCGTGCTCGCACGAGAATAAAGAAGAGGAAGAACGTGACCTTCGAAGCGGCGAGGAGGGTCGAGAGTGTGTGTGTGACAGAGTGGGATAAACATGGTCATGTTGTAAATTATCTTCTGTTTCGTTTTTTAAGAAATTAACATTTTTATTTAGTAAGGATGCATTAAATTGATCAAAGTGACAGTGAAGATATTTATTTAAAATGAACTTTCTATTTATAAAGAATCATAAAAATGTAAATGTGTTCTGCAAAGATACTGTTTTCAACATTAATAATAATCAGAAATGTTTCTTGAGCAGCAAATCAGTATATTAGAATGATTTCTGAAGATCATGTGACACTGAAGACTGGAGGAATGATTCAAAATCAGCTTTGCATCACATGAATAAATTATATTTTAATATATATTTAAACCGAAATATTACGTTTTACTGTAAGGGAAGAAAGCTGATTATTTTGACTCACCTCCGCTTTACTTTTCTTTTTCCTCTTGGCTTTCTTTCTCTCTCCTGTATCAGCGAGTGTGTTTGTGTCATCGTTCGGTGGCGTCAGCAGATCTGATTCAGGAACAGCTGCTTTGGACTCCTGCAAGTTCAAAATAAGAATTTAAACAAAGTCACTCTTTGCATTCAACTTGAGACATCATCAAAACACAGCAGCTTTACAATGGAGCGGAATTTAAGATCTTGATTTGATCCTCTCTTTTAGCAAGAAAAATAAATATTTGAATACTATAAATACATTTATTCTACAAGGATGCAGATTAGATTGATCAAACCTAATACAGACATTTTCATGTTGTAAAAGATTTCAATGTCAAATAAATGCTGTTCTTTTTAACTTTCATTTATTTATTTATTTTAATCCTGAAAAAATGCCAAGAAAGATAATGGTTTCCACAAAAATAAGAACTGTTTTTAAATTCATTTTCAAAATTTAAAATAATAAGAAATGTTTCTGATTTAGGAGCAACTGCTTTAGAGAATATAAGATAAATAAAATTAAAATATACACTTTATGCATTCTACAGACGACGTCACTGAACCAGCTCTAAACACTGAGCAGATTATGAGACACTGTTGATTATAGAACAATAATGATATACATGACATAACCGTATATTGATAGTGACATACTGATCTTTTTCACCAGAAAGAGTGTTTCAAAAGTTACATGTTATAGAAAACATTATGCATGTGTTATTATAATAAATGTAATTCTTCCAGACATCACACACCTCATCATTAGACTTTCTCTTTTTGGCCTTCTTTGGCTTTTTCCTCTCATCTTGAACATGTGTCATTTCATCCAGATCCTTCATCTAGACCACGCTTCTTCACTTTCTCAGACAATCTGGAAGAAAGAGGTAGTTATTGAAAGTAATTCATGTTTTTATTCAGCAAGGCCGCGTTCAATCGATCAAAAGTGACCGTAAAGACATTTATAACAATGTTACAAACGTGTTCTGTTCTACAAAAGAAATGCTCTTTTGAGCTTTCTGTTAATTTCCACTGAACATTAATAACAAAAGCAAATCAGCATATTAGATCTATTTCTGAAGGATCACGAGAACATAAGAGACTTCTTTGAAAAACAATGTGATTTATTTAAACGTATAATACAGCAGCAGAGATGTAGTCATGCACTACGCACTAAGTTACTCAGCACACATAAATTAATTGTACTAGTTAAAGAGTCATCGTAATTGCGTATAGCGTTTATAGATGTATAAACATGACTTACCTAACGAAATATAAAGATCTTCCAATATTTCCTTACAGTCACGTGTGGACGGACAGCGCCATGGAAATGGAATGGAGACCAGGTTTGATGACGTTGCTAAGGCTGTGTGAAATCAGCTTCTCTGATTGGTTGGTGCTTAGACTTCAGGGAAATGTAGTTCTTAAATGTATTGTCACGGAATCTTAGAATAGGATTCTCGCGTCATACAAATTAAATATTTGTAATATAATATACCACTATAAAATATATATGAATGAGATGATAAGACGATAAAACGAACAATTTAAAAACGTCTTTAAAAACGCCTAAATATGAAAGCGGAACTAGATGTCAGTTCTGTAGTTGTCCTTCCGGTCAGAATGTACAGGAGCGCTCGTTACGTGACCTGAGAGAATCACGCCGGTTAAGAAACCCTGAAGATGTCAAAAGTCTGCGTTCGTTTATCATGGTTTTCTTTAGGTCACAGTGTTTTTACAAGAAGAACACATGCGAATTTAAGGTAAGCGAGTAATTTTTATTTTATAGAGATTAAATAACAATCAATAGAGGTGAGTTAAGGTGATTGGGACAGTTCCGACTTGTGCAAGGTTTATTGCCATAATTTAAAAACATCAGCCCAACACATGATCCATTTCTGTAATACTGAAGATGTTAACTACTAATTTGAAGAGGAAAAATGTGTATATTATAATGAAAGGGTGCGTGACATACACTTTTCTGTAAACTGAGCCAAAACAAATATTTAGGTAACATTTGGGTGATTGGGACAGTATTTTCTTCATTGATTTAGGGTAGTGTAAGACTATTTACTGTATTGCACGGGGTAGTTCATACTTTGATATGCAATATTTCCTTTTCTCATCATCAAGAGTCTTTGTTTATTTCTGTTCAACTTCATTTCTCAGGTCATAAATCCATTCACAAAGTCATACAACACATGTAACCGAGGCAAAAGAAGTCCAAAAGTCATTGAAAACATTTAGTAATCAAATAGACAAGAAGTGCTAAAGGTCCATATAAATAAATAAAACTATGTTGGGTGTCCTCATCACCAATTAACAAACACATTTAACCTTTGACAAACACATTTAACATCCATAAGCCTTGAAAAGACACATATATGCTTAGTTACTGCAACAAAATCAGTAAAAAAATTTTATCTATAATGCTTCTATTTCAGAGTTTTTATTTTAGCTAAATCTAGCTTGTTCATGAATATTTTTGTGGTTGATTAATGATTAGGGCTTGCGCAAAATAAAAAAGTTGGAAACATCTGATTTAGGGCATACAGAGGACATACAATGGTTCTCTATTAAAATGTCAATAATTATTTTAATTAGCAAAGCCTTTAAGCACTCCCAATCACCCAAAATCATGCTGTCCCATCCACTCAAACTGTGTTTGGGACAAAATTAAACAACATAATTCTGAAAATAGAAACGTGATATTAACCCATTTTTACTGATTTTGTAGAAGTAGTGCATCATATTTATATTACCATCAAAAGTTTGTAAAATATAGTAGCTATGACAATTTTAGGACCTTATTATGAAACCTAGCAAAAGCTTATGTCATTTTCATGGTCAACTTCCGGTTTGATGCCTGCCCCGCCCACCTACATGATGTCACACCAATGAGGGCATCCCATTTTAATTGTCTTACAACTAGGGCTCAACAAAAAAGTTTTTATTTTCACATTAAATGAGAAAATAAAGTTATACGGTCCCATTTGACCTTATGTCCCAGTCACCCTCTATTCACCCACCTCAGAAGAATTTATGCAACCAATTAGCTTTGTATGGTACATTAATTAAAACGTATTCAAATAGTTTGTGAACAGAATTCTGACACTTTAATGATCTCTTAAATTGGCAGCTGGCCTTGGCTTGAGGGATCTCTGTGTAAATGGCATTTTAATTATTGTTTTAGCAATTGCTCCACAGAATATTAGAATTAAACCATGCTTTTTCTGTAGACCATGCGCCACAAGGATGCTGTCCGTAACATCACAGCGTAATGCAGAGTCCAGAAAACCTCCAGATGAAGCATCCAAGCCCATCCAGTTCTCCAGCAGTAAAGCCAGCCACCGAGCCTGGAAAGTGGACCGTTCCATGGGCAGCACCTACCAGAGGCCCTGGTGGAAAGTTCTGCCCATCAGCCTCGTTGGAGTGGGCTTCATCGTCTGGTGCATCTTCAGGGGAGAGACGGAGATCGATGACTCTCTGGAGAAAAACCTCTATGAACATTTACCAGGACTGCTGTCTGATGAAGAACAGGAGGAAGTCGACATCAAAAACAAACCCTCATAGTGGCTTAGAAGGACTCTTTCGATTTGGAGTTTATTTATTGTTCAATGCATTCAGAATAGTTTCTCTCTCCAAACTGAGACTTATCAAAGCGACCGTCCTCAGTCTGTGCTCTTCAAAGAGGCTGTATTAAACCGGATCTGTATTGAAGATTTTAAAGCCTGTAGCACTGTATTGAAAGCATAAAGGAGAAAAGTCTGAATTGTAATTGTGGTCTGACTGCTAGTTTAAAGGTAATCATTATTGGACACAAAGTCAACATTGAAAACCTACTTCAGCTGAAAAATCCATTTTAGCATTACATAAGAGGGCATGTAAAAGTTACTTAATATGTTTACAAACCATAGAAAGTGAAACCAAATTACATTTTTCTAAACATGACTTGTGTAAACAAGTCAATTTTGCACTTCAAGCATTTCAAACAGGTTTGCCTTGTTATTTATACTGAGACCAATGTTTAAATTAACTTTCTTCTACCTTCGGTCACTAAAGCTGCACTTTAAGTCAAATAACAAACAGCACCTTAAACTGCCAAAATAATGAACGGCAAACATTGAGGTAGTGGAAAGTTTATTTACAACCAAATGGCCACAATAGAAGAGAAACCCAATATAACAATAGAAATAAAAGGACACTTTCTAATTAATCATGAAGCATGCAGAGCTATATGAAAGTCTAAAATACAAACTTTAAAACCCTGAGGAGCTCCCGGAATGTTCTGACTATGCCCCCCCTACTATCAACTTTAACCACAAGATACCCCTTCCCTACCGCAACTACCCAAAAAAATACAAATCTTAAACTACACAGGCATTTATACTCCGAGTAAGAACCCTGATGTCCCTCCCACCCGACACATCAAACCCCGCTCCCATAGATTCCTCCACACACACAAAAAGAAAGAGAGTAAATAGTAAAGAGTTTAAGCACGCTCTCCACGGATTCGACGTGCCAACTGGATGTCTTTGGGCATGATGGTGACACGTTTGGCATGGATGGCGCACAAGTTGGTGTCCTCAAACAGACCCACCAGGTATGCTTCGCTTGCCTCCTGCAAACCAGAGCGAGGAAACGTCATTAGGCGTGACCAAACAAAACCAAAGTGAGGTAGATCTATAAACAACCCAGAACTAGAAGACATACCTGCAGGGCGCCGATGGCAGCGCTCTGGAAACGCAAGTCGGTCTTGAAATCCTGAGCGATCTCACGAACCAGACGCTGGAACGGAAGCTTGCGGATCAGCAACTCTGTGGACTTCTGGTACCGACGGATCTCACGAAGAGCCACGGTTCCAGGACTGAGGGGACACAAGCAGAAAACCATAAACCGCTGTAATGCACGGAGGAGAAACCCAAGTAAACTTGTTTATTTAACAATCATGTATCTAAAAAAATTATTTTATGTATTCAGTATATGTATGATATAGATGCATTGGGTCTATACACCATACAAATACAGTAAATGCAACAATATAGACATATCTTAACAGTATGTACACAATGTATATTATGCATCTTCTGAATATGTAGAGCAGGGATAGGCAACGTCAGTCCTGGGGTGCCGATGTCCTGCAGAGTTTAGCTCCAGGCTTGACTGAATAAAGCAAACACACCCGAAGCAGTGGGCAGCCACGTATGCTGCGGCACCCTGGGAGCCGATACCTGGCTCAAGGGCCCCTCAGACGTGGTATCGAGAGTGCTGTACATTCACTCCCCCCCCCACCTACAATTCCTGCCGGCCCGAGACTCAAACTCACAACCTTTCGATTACAAGTCTGTCTATATACCTTTAGGCCACCTTATAGAGTACACTAAATAACATTCAGTACATACACTATAGAGTATATACAACCTCCAGTGTTTACAGGAGATCATGTAATGAACAATTATCCATCCATCTACTACTACACGTGTTCAGGGTTTCTCACCGGTATCTGTGGGGCTTCTTGACTCCACCGGTGGAGGGCGCACTCTTCCTGGCCGCCTTGGTGGCCAGCTGCTTCCTGGGGGCTTTACCGCCGGTGGATTTACGGGCGGTCTGTTTAGTACGTGCCATGGCACTCTAATGAAGAGGTCTGAAGAGAGACAAAAACCGATAAGAACAACAGCCGCGGGGAATTCCGCGCGCCGTGACGTCATCCACAACAAATGTCATGCAGAAACATTTATGTTTAGGAAAAGGACACCATGACAACAATATCCTAAAAAAGCACTTTAGGGGGCGCCATTTAGGAGATTAAAGCTAAACGGATACTTAAAAGATAAATGAGCGGGTATAATAAATATACTTCTATAAACGCTGAATTTTGAAGAACATACGAAGTCGCATGTGTATACAAGCAAGTATAAACGCGTGTTGCTGTGGACAATCAATAATCTGAACAACTCACAGTGGGACACTGGGTCACACACACACGCATATCCGAATCCCATTCAACACACACACACACCAGCTGAAGGCAAAAATACTCAACGGCATCGACTTTCATTCAACAACTAGTACTACATATACATAACGTTACACACGCTCCCTTCAATTACGGCGAAATAGATAAAAAACACCGGTAAATCGAGCTGTGGAAATTCTGATTAATGCAGTAGAAGTCCACCATCTCAGGATGAGACCGACACGTTTCTGCCTTTATGTGTAACATGGCGCCCAAGAAACCCAATTACAGCCTTTTCTTTGTCTACACCGACAATTCAGTGACTGTGGACTGAAAGCGGTTGAATCAAAAACGACGCGTATTGTGAGACAACGTATTAAAAGCAAAGATTTAAAGTCAAAAATAGTGAACGAACTTCTGAGATAAAGCAGAAGTAAATGTGAGCTCACCCTAGTCAACGTTAGCTTAGCTTGTTGCTACCGCGACAAAAGTGATATGAAATCGCCGTATATGAATTTAAACAAAACGTGGACTAAAGAGATTTTCAATGTTATAAAATGTCTTAAAACACGATTCTTAAACGAATAAGCACACCATAAGATAGTTTCTGTTGGTTTAAGACCTGTTGTTGACGATACTTACTTGTTATTTGTTTCGGTTAATCCGTCAAACCCAAAACAAGGAACGTCGGTCACGCTCAGAACGAACTGCCCACATTTATACACTCAGTGACGTCTGTGCGCGAGTTAAAGCCACGCCCACGCCGACTCTCATTGGCTGGAGTAGCGAGGGGCAGATTTAATCTTATTTATAATCGTTTCAGCGCGGTTTTGATGTAATTGTAAACGGCTTTTCGGTATGTTTCTGCAGATTGAAACAGTTTTTAAGTTTCAAATGGCGTTATTTGAACGTTTAATCAACAATCTTCGTGAAACATCTGTTAGATGCTTTTAAAATCATTCCATTTTGATTTGGGGGGGGGGTCCTCCTCAACCACCACCAGCGTGCAGCGGATGATGCGACGGCAGCCACAGTACAACGGCACCGTGTATTCACCACTCATCAGCTACAGGTGGAGAGGAGAGAGAGTCATAGAGCCAATCAAGTGTATGGGGATTATTAGGAGGCCATGATTAACAAGGGCCAGTGGAGGTTAATTTGGCCAGGACACCGGAGTTACACCCCTACTCTTTACGAGAAGTGCCGTGGGATTTTTACAAGAATTACAGAATTTAGGATGGAATTTGTTTTCAATCTGCAACATATTAAACACAAAACAAGGATCTGGTAAAACAATAAAGACAATCTTAAAATTCATTAAGAATAGTGGATTTAAGAATAGAATATCATAACATACATCTAGACGGAAATCACTTCACACTCCAGCACAGGAGGTGGCGCTATGCACCTAAAAAGCTGGTGCGACCCGCCAATAAATCCACAGAAGAAGAAGACGACGTGCCAAAGCTCAAACCGAGCATCAGAATGGGGAAGAAAGGGGATTTAAGTGACTTTGAACGTGGAATGGTTGTTGGTGCCAGACGGGCTGGTCTGAATATTTCAGAAACTGCTGATCTACTGGGATTGTCACGCACGACCGTCTCTAGGGTTTACAGAGAATGGTCCGAGAAAGGGAAAATATCCAGTGAGCGGCAGCTGTGTGGAAGAAAATGCCTTGTTGATGTCCGAGGACAGAGGAGAATGGGCAGACTGGTTAGAGATGATAGAAAGGCAACAGTAACTCAAATAACCACTCGTTACAACCAAGGTATACAGCATGCCATCTCTGAACGCACAACACGTCGAACCCTGAAGCAGATGGGCTTCGTCAAAAGTCTTGGGTAACGTTGGTTTTATATTCACACATTGCCGCGTTCAATTTATATGTGCAATAAAGTTATTTTTAGCAAATTATAATCAGCGACATCGTCAACCTACTTAAGTTTTCTTTCCACAATCGGTCAAAATGGCCAAATATTGTTTTTATGGCATGTTTACTTGTGAATATTCAATGTAGTGCGGGAAATTCGTTAGGGACTGTCTAAAAAGTTTTAATTGTTTTTCATTGTGTGCAAACAGACAACTATGTTTTAGCCAACTACAGATGTGCAGGTGTCTTGACATTTTATCTACCCGTCAGATTTTCCTACCTCGGCTTACTGCGCATGCGCGCATCAATATTGCATCCTTTTTCTCACGCTGAACAACAATATTTAATGTATCTGAATTACTGTAAGGGAAGGTATAGGGTTGGGGTTGGTGTAGACGTTAATAAAACACAATCTAATAGGTAGAAAAAATATATATTGTTAGTTTCCGGTACTAGATGTATCCCTTCTATCCACAACCGTGAATATAACACGTAATTACTGTAAGGGTTGTTTTAAGGTTGTGGTAGGTGTACACATTAATAAAACATAATTTAATAGGTCGCATTTTTCGTTTTTGAATTGTACTACCCATTGTTTTAATGGGGAAAATCTGACAGGGTAGGACAAATCGACAGAACACCGGCAAATATCACTTACATTATGTCTTCTAATGCTATAGATTTTCCTTTAGCAACCATACAAATTGCCTTATAATGATGGTGTTTGAAAAGATGTTTAGGAAATTAAAAAGAATGAATATGTACATGAAGTGTAATTTGAAGTGGAAAATCACGTGTAATCATCCACATAGTTAAAAGAACTGTTTTTATTTATTTGCCTCAAAATGAACAAGAACTGTGTTGTTTTTAACAATGACTTGATTTCTTTCTATAGGCTTTGAAAGCATGGGTCGAGTGCTCCAAAGCAAGCTGGAACATCTGGTCTGGACCCTACAGAACATACTACAGCCATGTCTTGTGGATTTATTCACCTCTGATTTTAAGTTGGATAAAAACTTAACGGTGTAACAGTGTTCTCCAGGTGTCGAATGGAAAGGATGGCTAAACTATGTATAGTTTTCCTGTTATGACATCTTTGAAATGGGACATGTTGTTAGATATATGTAGAAATTGTTAAGTACACTTGTTTTCACTTTACACAAGTAGTCAACAGGCAGAAATGGCATCGTGAAGTGCTTTGCTCCTCGGTTTGGCCTTTTTCTGATTTTCCACACAGAGCAGTACTTCTCTCTTGACACTGCAATCATTAGAATGTAGAAAGGATTATAATTCATATATCTATGTCTGACATATAAATAAACTGTTTGTTCAAAGTGCTTTATACCTGATGCCAGCAAGATGTCTTTGGCCATATTTCTCCTGTAGTGGCACATCATCTCCGTGCTGGGTGTTATTAATTCTGTCAGGGATTTTGGGGAACTCTTCAACCACCCATTTCGACATTTAGACGTAAAAAGTAACAGACACCGTGTCATATGGCAAAAGGCCAGGACAGTGTTTACTTAAACCATTTACCAGCATCACAAAGACACCACAGCTGGAACCAGTTTGATTCTGCCAGGTTTCCGCTTCTTCGCCCAGTCTGTCTTATTATACTTATGACTTCTCATTTGGAAACAAATCTCTGTTTTTGGAGAAATGCAGTGTGTGTGTGTGTGTTTATGGTTGTCTTAAGCAACACTAACTATGCTAATTTACCATTATCAGTGTTTGGAGGTAAACATGCTAAATAACGTTTTAAAACAACAAACTGTCATACAGACATGTCTCTTGGGCTTTTTCCATTTCATTTGTACCCATTTGAGAGTCAAGTATGAATATGGTGTCACATTTAGCATGTAGATACTAAATTGGAGACAAATAAACAAGGACATTATAACTTAAGTCACTTCTCACAAATCTCAGTGAAAAGATTAAACATTTCTATATGGGATTATCCATGTTTACAGTATATGTACTAGCTTAAAATGTATATTTGCAAACTTTTTACTTACCACAAACCTCCAGTGGTTGTTATTGATATTTATGAAAGTGATGAGCCCATCATATTCCTCAAAGTTGACCTGCTTATCAAAAATCAGACAGGTGTCTCAGGTTGGAGTAATAGCTTTTGAGGAAGAATATGCTTAATGATATTCTCTGTATATCTTACTTGCAGAGACTGATGCATTTTTCTTATGAAGGTTCTTGGTTTGACCTTTTTTTTCTGCATTATGAAATGTTTGACATTTCCAAACCACTTTTCTACGTGACACTTGTGGGTTTTTTGTCACCAAGTCCTGTTCATGAGATTCATACCTACTCATGTCTCCCAACAGCAAGCCACTCCAAAGAGGAAGAATGGCACCGTAGGTATCAGAGGACAGTGAGGATGGCTGAACAAAAGTATGGGTTGTCCTCTTACCGACCAGGTCTCATCACCTCCCACTTGCTCCTTCACCTCTTGCATGACCTGCTGAAAATAAGCAGAGAATGGTGATCTGCCAATGATGGTGTTGCATGTCTTCTTTCTTCACTTTCACACATTTCCCAGTCTTTAGGTTGGGTAGTTTCTTCCAGTGAAACCACATTGGATCTTGAAATTACACTCTCCAAAACACACAGATTTTCTTTGACAAGGTTTGTGGTGCTGTGAGCGGGGCACATAATGCACGGAACACAATTCTTGACATTTTGACGTCTTTGCGAAAGCAAATGTGGCAAAGTCTCTCGGTCCTTTGTCAGCTGTTTGCCTAAATGTGTGCAGAGCAAATCATTTCATCCCATGACCTATGTCTCTGTTGAGGTAAGTGTTGATGTCCTCTTTGTTGAAAGCAAGCATCACACTTTCTAACGGTGAATCTTTATTTTCACTATAATACACAAAATAATTTCCAGAAACAGCCAGAATACTGGAAAACAAGGAAAACACAGATGGCCAGAGTGGCGAGGACCCCAAAACAACAGCCCAAAATACTGACACTCCTACCCATGCTAAAAAACACAAGAAGAAGAAAAAGAAAACCGGTGACGGAAAAGATAATCAACAGAAAGGGGTAAAAAGCAGCGAGGAAACACCCAAACAAGACACCACAGAACTGGTAAACACACACATAGTCACATACACATATATATTATATATGTTTACTATTTATTTACTGTTGTTTATATGTATAAGCTGTGGCAAAGTCAAATAAATAACTCGACTTAATAACTGTGTGTGTGTGTGTGTGTGTGTGTGTGTGTGTGTGTGTGTGTGTGTGTGTGTGCTAGACTCCTGATCAGCAGCTGAGTCAGGAGTTAGATTGGTGCATCGAACGTCTCGAGCTCGTACTGAGAACTCAAAAAACCTCCAGCAAACAACGTGAGTGAGACAACACAATATGTATAACATCTATATATATATTACACAAACCTAGGGCAAACGAAAGTTGTTTTAATTGTTGTGATTGCTGTTATTGTTGGTTTTTGTGTAATAGGACCTTTTGAAAACGAATTGATGCATCGCAAGGGATTTACCCAAAATAATAAATGTTGAAAAGAAACCCTCAGCTTCTGTTTTCACTTTAGGGGAAGAAACAAGCCGTGCTCTGAAGACGTTACGCAGCTCCAAAGCTCCCTTGGTGAAGAAGAGGCAGGTAATGCGAGCGATCTCTGGAGACTACAGGAAGAAGATAGAAGAGGAAAGAGCCAGACAGTTCAAACTCATTCAGTCAGGTAAGGCAGTGGCGTAAATGTACATTCATTTTATTATTATTATTATTATTAAAGGGCTGCTATCTGTTTTCATGAACCAGTTAATACTGTGGAAATTAGTATTATAAAAAAACTCTTTCAATATTCTGACAAAAATCACTTGCTCAATTCTCACTAAATGTCTGTCTCTATCCACAGCAGTGACCTCCGCCCGGGTCACCAGTGTCTCTGAGTGTAAACCAGTGTTTCACCGGCGAGCTGAGAGAAACACACACCCCACAAACAAAACAGACCAATCTCAAGAGACACACACACTGCAAGGGCCCCAGGAGACAAACGAACACACAAAGACTGATGGAGACACAAAACCTTTTGTTTTCACTAAAACACATGAAGAGTTCTGCTTTAACTTCAACTTATGATTTTTCACTGTAACATCAACCAACAGGATTTGTGCCAAAATGAAAATTTTGTCATTAATCACTCACCCCCATGTCGTTCCAAACCCGTAAAAGCTTCGTTCGTCTTCAGAACACAGTCTAAGATATTTTGGATAAAGACCGGGAGGCTTGTGACTGTCCCATTGACTGCCAAGTAAAAATTGACTATTTGTCGACTAACGAAGCTTTTACAGATTTGGAACGACGTGGGGGTTAGTGATTAATTACAAAATGTTCGTTTTGGGGTGGAGTAATTCTTTAAGTAGATGCATAGTAAGATGTTTTGTACTTCTATTGCATAGTTTTGCGAAATGTTCTCTATGCATACATTATTGCTAGATTTAACTTTTTTGTAATGTTCAAAATGTTTGTAGAAAACACTTGAGAAAAAAACAAAATAAATTAATTATGGCCAAAACTTTGCTGTTTCAATTTTTATTATATTATTTATTTTAAATTGTATTTATTGGGTTTATTGACTAATACTGATGATAAAAATTGTATATTTAGCGTGTAACTGATTTATTGTAAGAGTTGCTATGGCAACCTATTGTCAGCTTGTTCTCAAACAATTCATGCGCATTATTTCACTCAAATCAATGCTCTCAGTAAAAACATACCTTTTATTTGTAGATATTTTATCATGTGTATCATTCTTTTGCAGTTTATCAACAACAAACGTGTTGCTGTATGATGTCGTCAGGCATGTAAGCTATGAGTGCTGACGCAGGGGCTCATGGGATATGTAGTCTTATATTGTACACTAGCCGTATCAATTATATCACGAGAAGCATGCAAAAGACTACAACTCCCTATAAAACATTTAACAACACGCCCCGGCTGGAACACATAACTTCCTTTGAGTTGCCGCTGCAGTTGCAATTTCTGAACAAAACATTGATTTACCAGTTTGGAAAGTTATAATTATTTCAAGGTTTGTACGCTTTTAATTTATTAGTTTACTGGGTTATGCGTTTAGGGCATGAACGGTTGTTGTAAAAGGCTGTAAGTTCATTTCGCATGTTAAGAGTTTGGTTATAACTTTAGTAATTATAACTTTTAAGCATCATCACTATGTTATAAACATATGAATAAGAGTATGAGATAACATTTATCTGAGTTGAACTGACTGATGGATAATAGTCATGATAACAGATAACGGAAAATAATTCCACTGAATAAATTGGTTATTTTAAGAGGGATAAAATAAACTCTTATTTTGATATACATAAGTTTTAGCAAATTGTATCGCTTATAAGTGTACATATGAAATATCCAAGCTCATTTCCAGAGGAGGATGTCTGAGCTGAGCGACGAGGCGAGCAGTGAGTCGGATCAGTTAAGCGCGAGTCTGTCCGTGTGGCTGGCCGACGGAGGAGACGCTCTGATCGGCCCGGAGGAGCTGAACGTGCCGCTGGATCTTCACACCGCCTGCTCCATCGGACAGTATGATGTGGTGGCCGAGTGCATCCGCAGGTCAGATGGAAGAATCTGCTGTTCATTCTGTGCATGTCTCCCTCCAACCGTTTTGGACATGTTTTATTTCAGTATGCTTGAACGTTTTAAAGAAATACGCCTCAACTAGAGACTATTTATACATAGAGAGAGAGAGATGAACGGATGGATGGATGATAGATTAACGGAGAGACAGACAGACAGACGGTTGGATAATATATATTTATATATATATAAATGTGTGTGTGTGTGTGTGTGTGTGTGAGTGTGTGGAGAGAGAGCGATAGATGGATGAATACAGGTGCATCTCAATAAATTAGAATGTTTTTGTTAAATGTGAGCCAAAATCATCACAATTTACATTTATGCATTTAACAGACGCTTTTATCCAAAGTGACTTACAGTGCATTCAGGTTATACATTTATTGTCAGTATGTGTGTCCCTGGGAATTGAACCCACGACCTTTTGCGCTGCTCTACCACTGAGCCACAGGAACACTAAATTAAATAAACCAAACCAGTAAATGAAAAGAACCAAAGACTTAAACTACTTCAGTCTGTGTGCATTGAATTTATTTAATACACGAGTTTCACAATTTGAGATGAATTACTGAAATAAATGACCTTTTCCACGACATTCTAATTTATTGAGATGCACCTGTACATCTGTTTCATAAGCAATAACAGTAACACATACTTTAGTTTGTCTCTGATGAATGGTTATTCAGGGGAGATGTGGATTTGGATGGGAAGAACATCGGCGGCTGGACTCCTCTGATGTACGCTGCATATATCGGTCACGATAACATCACTAACCTGCTGCTGGAGACGGGCGTCAGTGTCAACGCCACCACGTCTAAAGGACTCACACCGCTGATGCTCGCCGCCAGCTGCGGAAACGAGAGCATCACCTACTTCCTGCTGCAGGTCAGGTTTACATGAACCATTCTTATCAACGTGTTGTTAGTTGTTTATACAGCAGCGCAAACAGCCAGCGCTCACCACACAACACTGAATGAAAGCTCTCTCTGTACAGCAAGGCGCGCAGCTGGAGTGTAAGGATGTGTGCGGGTGGACGGCTCTGCTGCACAGCACAGCTACTGGACATCAGCAGATGGTCAAATTATTATTAGAGCATCACGCCAATGCAAATATCAAGTGAGTTACATTTGCATTCATTTATACAAAGCAAAACATGAGCTCTTCCTATGTTCTTGAACTCACATTCATCCTTACACAAACAGACTCTGTACATTAGCAGCCAAATTTGGAATAATTAGGATTTGGGATTTTATCCGAGATGATAACTGGCCGCCACTCATGTGACAACATCACAGTTTATATAATAACAATACCGTATTTATTACTTAGCATGCAATAAATGCTAGTATTTCATTCAGGGCATAATCTTGTTTAAACAGCTAGTGAACATGTTAAATCTTTGACCTTTGCCCTCACAGAGAGCCGCTGTCAGGATTCACGCCGCTCATGGAAGCTGCTGCGTCCGGCCATGAAATCATCGTTCAGTACCTGCTCAACCATGCAAGTGTGACCTTACTCTGGAATGTGACTTACTTTAAATTAAAAATCGAATTCTATTTAGAATAATTATGGATTTGCATCAATATGACAACTCAATCAGCATCAACTAATAGTAACATTATTAACATTAGCAATTAGAAAAACAAGATTCATACCTGATCCAAAACTACTTCTGGGTAAACTTACTTAAAGCTTAGTTTTAAAAATAGCTGTAAACTTAATTGTGGCCAAAAATTTCGGATTTTCATAATCCCTAATGTCATTTACTACAAAATCATAACTGAATTGTAGTCAGAGCAACTATTTTCACCCCTAATGTTAAAGAAATGCTTGAGTGTTTTTGGTTCTGTGTATGATTCAGGGCGTACGAACGGAGGAGAGGAACATGAAGGGAGAAACGGCGCGAGCTCTGGCTATGATGTACGGACACACTAAAACCGCCAGCCTCATCGACATGCACGTCATGAGAGCCAAATCATGTCAGTCACGCACCCTGGCTTCTGTAATTGACCTTCTCTGTCGTGAATACAGAAAAACCCAAGCTGTTCTGTGTCTGTAGCTCTGTATGAGGAGCTGAGCTCGTCTGAAGAAGAGAGCGTGACTCCTAGAGTCCGAGCCAGAACCAGAACCAGAGGACGCTGTATTTTCAGCATCATTCCTCCAGTCTTCAGTGTCACATGATCTTCAGAAGATTCATATTTTGGAGTTAAGCATTTATATATTTAAACACACACACACACACACACACATATATATATATAATTATGTTCTTTCATTGCATTAAACATATTTAATTAAATAGTTATTTTAAATATATTTACATTTATCTGAAGGGAAATATAAAAAAAACATAATGCTTTTTAATGAAATTAAATAGTGGAAAGGGATGTTGAATCTATATTTACAGAAATAAAAGTGTTTTTTTTACTGCATTAAAAATATTTAATGAAATGGTTATTTTTATGAAATTTTAAATGTTTACAGTTTTTTATAAATATTGACATTTATTTAAAGCTAAATATTAAAAAAGGGCATTTCAATAAAATAAAAATACTTAATTAAATGTTGTTATTTTATTAAATTGTAAATGTTGAAATGATTTGATAAGTATAAGTTAAATATAAAAAATATTTTTTAATGAAATTAAATAGCAGAAAGGGATGTTGAATCTATATAATGTTCTTTCATTGCAGAGGCTCCTGTGGCTCCGCCTGGATACGTGACGTTTCGGGACGCTGGCGATCAGAGCGAGGGAATCTGCAATCGTGATGTCACTTCCCCCATCACCGAGCTCGACGGACAGAGCAACAGCAGTAGAGGTGTGAAGTTCAGCAGCATGTCGATCATTCTTACCAATGCGTCTGCTGAGAACATGCGGTACAATGTGATTCTGTGTAGTGATCGACCGATACCGATTATTTGTACGTTTATGTACCGATAACCGATATCCAGAACCGATATTTATTTACTGTTATGCATTTTATAATTTTTTTTTTATGCATTTTTAGCAGACGCTTTTATCCAAAGCAACTTATAGTGCATTCAGGTTATACATTTTTTTGTCAGTATGTTATACTGTTATAAAGTATATTATGTTATGTTATAAAGTAAATAAATAACAGAGTGAAGTCCAGTCTTCGCTTTGGTTTTTCCTCCTTTCAGTCATCTTAACAACAACATTTTCATGTAAAAATGTGTGTGTGTGTGTGTGTGTGTCCACTGCTCCAGGTGTGTGTGTGTGTGTGTGTGTGTGTGTCCACTGCTCCAGGTGTGTGTGTGTGTCACTGCTCCAGGTGTGTGTGTGTGTGTGTGTGTGTGTGTGTGTGTGTCCACTGCTCCAGGTGTGTGTGTGTGTGTGTTCACTACTGTGTGTGTGTGTGTACTTGGATGGGTTAAATGCAGAGAGCACATTTCACTGATGGTTATACTCTGTATAATTGTGTATGTGACAAAAAAAAAGAACAAAAAAAAAATATCGGTTATCGGTTTTTTTCAAAACCGATATCCGATTATGGTAAAAAATATCGGTAAACCGATATATCGGTCGATCTCTAATTCTGTGTCCATTCTGCATGCAGATGAGCCGTTTGAGAATGACATGCCCACCATGAGGAGCAGCAGCAGCAGCAGCGAGGGTCTGTCTCATCTCCTCGGACACAGCAGGGAGGCGTCGCTGGAGAGCAACGAGGTCCGAACCATCATGCATCACTGCAGCTCACAGCAAACGGTTCTCTCAACGTCTCTTCATGTTTGCAGGACTCTGATCAAGCAAAGAGGAGTTGTCCACGTCGATCCAGTAAACTCCAGCACTCCAGAGGCAAGAGTCCCGGTAACAGCAGCGGCAGCACAGGTTCTTCCTCTGGACCCAAGGTGTGTGTTCTTCCAGTCACTTCAGTGTGTGTGTGTGTGTGTGTGTGTGTTGTGTGTGTCTGTGTCTGTGTGTGTGTTGTGTGTGTGTCTGTGTGTGTGTGTGTGTGTCTGTGTCTGTGTGTGTGTGTGTGTGTGTGTGTGTGTGTGTGTGTGTGTGTGTGTGTGTCTGTGTCTGTGTCTGTGTGTCTCTGTGTGTGTCTGTGTGTCAGTGTGTGTGTCTGTGTCTGTGTCTGTGTCTGTGTGTCTGTGTGTGTGTGTGTGTGTGTGTGTGTGTGTGTGTCTGTGTGTCTCTGTGTGTGTGTGTGTGTGTGTCTGTGTGTGTCTGTGTGTGTGTGTGTGTGTGTGTGTGTGTGTGTGTGTGAGAGAGTTAAATCACCTGTAAAGAGTATGTATACTGTAGCAGGATCTCGCAGAGTTCCTTCAGTCGATCGGGTTCAGTAAATACCTTCCCCTGCTGGAGGAGCAAGACATCGACCTGAGGATCTTCCTCACGCTTACGGAGAACGACCTCAAGGAAGTTGGCATCACGTGAGTCTTTGCACTATTGTTTTATTGATTTTATACAAAATTGATCACCTTATTAAAAAGTAATTTATTATTTAGTGTTTTATTCAAATTTTAAAATCGTTACTTTTTTATGTTTATATTTTATTAAAATTACATTTTATAAAAAGTTATCACTACTTTGTCATTTCATTAAGATTTTTTTTTATACAGTATTTAATTTTTAACCATTTGTTTATCACTTTCAGTTATTTTTATTTTTGTAAATATATATTTTTATTTCATAATTTATTGCATTTTATTTATAGTTTGTTTTCTGTTATTTTGTTCACTTTAAATTGTTTGTTTATTATTTAATTTTTTTAAATCCCATTAATTAACTCTATTTGATGTATTGTTATTTATACAATGTTTATTTATTTATTTTTACAATTGCAGCACTTTATTTTATTTGTTTTATGTATTTTTTGGTGTTATTTAAATATTTGTGCTTTTCCTTTGATAGTCTGTTTGGTCCTAAGAGGAAGATGACGTCAGCAATAGCCCGTTGGCATAGTAACGCACGGCCACCCAGTGATGCGTTAGAGCAGGCGTATGCGGACCAGCTGGAGGCCGAGATGCAGGAGATGGCCATTCAGCTTCATAAGGTGCTGACTGCATCATCTTCACCTCATGAAGCTCATTTGCATGTGAAGTCAGGGAAGAGAGCTGCCATGTAACCGGCACCTAGTTTGGGATTAAGTGTGATCTGCAACATCAACACAGAATCCAAAAATGAAGTCTTTTTAATGTACACAAAGTGACAACACTGATCTATTTCCCAGGGAACACACATACTGACAAAAAAAAATGTTTTTATAGCCTAAGCTTTGGATAAGTGTCTGTTAAATGCGTAAATGTAAATTTCACAAAATAAAGTTTTAAATGATTTTATATGTTTAAATGTTATCAGGTAAAGTTTTTCCTTTATACCTTTTTGCATTTAAATGTATAAAATCAAAGAGCATTACTGGACTTTATATCCATTTGGTTGTGTAATAGGTCACAATAAAATGAACAACATGCTATAAAATCAGCCCATCAATATAGTTGAGCTCAAGGGTTGCCATGCATAAAACTGATGTTGTAAAAAACAGCACAACATTGTCATAAATGTACCACATCATAACTGCAAGTTTGCAGTAGTTATTGTGGATCTCTTAAATGTGCTTTATGTAATATTTTGACTGTAATAAAGCATAAAAACATAATACCTTTGCAGATATTTAGGAAACATGCTACACTTGTTTCTCTAAAAACAGTACTGGCCAGTTATTCTAGTTAGTGTCAGAATGTCTGTTTTTGTTTTGGTCTGTGACTCCGCCCACTGCCGATTTACCCAATAGTATTTCAACAGTCCGGGTTGCCAGTTGGTGGAAAACAGGACTCTAGCGATGGATGCCAGCAAACGAACTGGGTCAGACATCGCAGATTCTATCCGACCTAAAAACCCTTGGCACCCATCTAAAAAGCTTAGATAAGAGACTTATTAAAACGCGGCTACATCAACTCAACAACTTAGTGTAAGGCTCGTTGCCTTCCATTGTCAATTACACTCGGTTCCGTGTCCTCAATCTGGCAACCCATGTGAGCGCTGAGTCTGAAGAGGAGGGGTGGAGAAACAACTCTGACCGATATTTTGAATTCTGACCGCAGTACCCATTTCAACCACTAGCTGTCCATATTACATACTTTTCTTTGTGTGTAGCGTTGTGTGGAGGTGGAGTCTCTGCAGGGTCAGGTGACCCAGGAGAAGGAGCTGCGTGCCGTGATGGAGGGATGTCTGATGGAGGAGAAGATGGCGTGGAAGAGCGTTCAGGCGGAGCTGCAGGAGAACAGCAAATGCATTGAGACGCTGAGCGGGAAACTACACGCTCTACGCAGCACTCTCACGCAGGAGGACGCTCCAGGTGTGCTGAACCTGCCAGTGCTTTTATTTGCAGGAAAAGGGAATTCACGTATTAATTCCCAAAATGCATTGCGAATAATGCAGTATAACCAGCATCATTAAAAGTGCAGTATTAAGTGTCTTTTAAAGAAGACCCTAAACCCCCCTAGCAACACCTTAGCAACCATACATCAACTCTCCAGCACCATGTTTAGCACAGGCAAACGTTCTTCAAAAAAACAACACAAAACACAAATATATCAACCCTGTAGTGGACCTTGTGGTTCCTACAGTTTGACATTTTGTGTCGGTCTTTAGTGTGCATTCAAAAATGCAATTAAAAATGTTTATTAAAATTAGCCCTATTCATTTTTTGTTTTAATAAAATCACATTTACATTACAATTACAAACATTTTTATCATTAGCACTAATTAACAGTAGTATTTTAATGTTAATAAAATGTTAGTTTTTTTTCACCATTTGAGATGCAGACATGCTGTCATTTTTCTGGTGATCTGTGAAAACTGTTTTAACTAATCGGTGTGTTTGATGTCAGATCTGGGAAATTAACAAAAGTCACACTAGTTCAGATGTGAATGTCACAGAATGTTTTCACAGGTGAATTTTAACATTGTAGAATACTTTCCAAAGTCTCAGATGGAGAGAAAAACACAGTGCTGGTGAAGACAAGCAGGTGAACCTTATTGAGACACATTTTAAATACACATTCAGATGGAGATGATTCACAATAGTATGAATCAGGAAAATATGAAAACGACAGATGAAAACATAAAAACCTGTGCTAGTAAATAGTTCAGATGGAGATGACGACAGGCGTGAAAATGACAGCAGGTGAACCTCTGTTTCTGTCAACCTTCAGATGGAGAAACGACAGTGCGTGAAAGAACAAGCAGGTGAACCTCTCGCCTGTGCTGACGAGTTCAGATGGAGATGACGACAGGTGGATGAAATGACAAGCAGGTGAACCTCGCCTGGCTCCAGTACCGAGTTCAGATGGAGATGGCGACAGGTGGATGAAATGACAGCAGGTGAACCTCTCGCCTGTGCTCCAGTACGAGTTCAGATGGAGATGACGACAGGTGGATGAAATGACAAGCAGGTGAACCTCTCGCCTGTGCTCCAGTACCACGAGTTCAGATGGAGATGACGACAGGTGAAATGACAAGCAGGTGAACCTCTCGCCTGTGCTCCAGTACCGAGTTCAGATGGAGATGGCGACGACAGGTGGATGAAATGACACAGGTGAACCTCTCGCCTGTGCTCCAGTACCTCGAGTTCAGATGGAGATGACGACAGGTGGATGAAATGACAAGCAGGTGAACCTCTCGCCTGTGCTCCAGTACCTCGAGTTCAGATGGAGATGATGACAGGTGGACGAAATGACAAGCAGGTGAACCTCTCGCCTGTTCAGGTACCTCGAGTTCAGATGATGATGACAGGTGGTGTGACCGCAGGCAGGTGAGATGAAATGACAGATGATGACAGGTGGACGGCTACAGTGTGTCTGGTTCAGATCCAGATGACGACAGGTGGACGAAATGACAAGCAGGTGAACCTCTCGCCTGTGCTCCAGTACCAGTTCAGATGGAGATGATGACAGGTGGACGAAATGACAAGCAGGTGAACCTCTCGCCTGTGCTCCAGTACCTCGAGTTCAGATGGAGATGATGACAGGTGGATGAAATGACAAGCAGGTGAACCTCTCGCCTGTGCTCCAGTACCTCGAGTTCAGATGGAGATGATGACAGGTGGACGAAATGACAAGCAGGTGAACCTCTCGCCTGTGCTCCAGTACCACGAGTTCAGATGGAGATGACGACAGGTGGACGAAATGACAAGCAGGTGAATCTCTCGCCTGTGCTCCAGTACCACGAGTTCAGATGGAGATGACGACAGGTGGACGAAATGACAAGCAGGTGAACCTCTCGCCTGTGCTCCAGTACCTCGAGTTCAGATGGAGATGACGACAGGCGGACGAAATGACAAGCAGGTGAACCTCTCGCCTGTGCTCCAGTACCACGAGATCTGACCAATCACAGACAGAGGATTTCTACTTCCTGTCAGGAATACATGTGTGGATACTGCGAGCACAAATACTGTTTATTACTGTACAACGAATCAAACCTCTTATTAGATTAGATTTAAAACACGCCTATTTAAAGCCTGAATATTGAAGCAGTGTCTTGCATAAATCAAACCTCAGATGATCTTTATTCTCAAGTGTTAATAATCTTCTCTTAACTACACTTATTCATTTGTCAAAACCGCTGTTATGCAATCTGCCATATTCAGTCCAGCTCATTCAAATAGCTTTATTGGTATGACTAAGTATGGCCAAATATATGCAAAAAAATAGTATATTATTATTATTATTGCTACTCTTACATGACAACTCAAGATAATCAATAACAAATTAGAGCATATTTATTTCAATCCGATGAAAACAATTACACAGAAATGAATTCTGCAGGAGTTTCATGATTAAGATCCATTTCATGTCCAGATTTATGGTAATATTGTTGGAGCTAATGTCAATTTATTATTTGTAAATAATTGTTTTTACCTTTTTCAGTTTTAAAAGATTTATGTTAATCAGCTTGTCTGTCAATTATGAAAAGAAAGTCGTTATTGTAATTGTGTCACATAAATGTAAAAAAAATCAATTTTTTAAAGGTCTGTAAATAAAGCAAATGTAGTTTTTTGTATTTTTGTGACTTTGGAGCCCCCTACAGTTCAATGAGTGGAATCCACTGTCGTAAATATATCAGTCGTGCGTTTGCTGCTGCCGTAAAGCAATATTTCGTTCAAAATCTTCACAAAACTTCAATAATACAGATGTTTGAGGGGAGCACGGGAAATAAACAGAAGTCACTCGACTTCTAAGTCAATGTACCATCAGAATGTTTTTAAAACTGTATTTTTAAGGTAAAAAAATACTTTCCTGAGGTGAAAAACGCAGATAGAAAATAATCCCGTGGCTCAAATTATTTAACCTTAGACACTTGAGACACATTTTAAAACATCAATGATTCATTACATACCGAATGAACTAGTAAAATATGAAAAGAAATGGCATCTACAAAAAAAGATGGCAGAAGTTTAGCGATGACCTTTGATCAGCTGGTGTTTGGGAGATTTTTCAGTCAGTCCTCCTCAAGTTCACACAGGTGTAGAGAACAACATCAACATGATCTTTTGATATTAGCATTTCAAACCTTTCCTCAAATATTTAGAAAAATCCATTATCTTTAAAAAATATATTTTAGCAATACAGGTAAATGACACTTGGTTTAATATTATGTAACTAATATATATACACACATACAATCAGCTTACATTTAGATCAAATTCTGCTTGTTTTTGATGTTTTTGTGTCTTCATGTATTGTACACAAACCCACAGAGATGATTAGTAAAGACTGGCTTTATTGGCAAACACCAGTGTTTCTTTTTAAATCAATCTGATTTCAATGCGATGTGTTTCTCATTTACACACTTTTCAAGAATATTTTCAAGGTGAATGAATCACATTCCCGAAGCAAGTGCATCTCTTATGTACATGTTAATAAAACTAAATCTTCAAAAAAAAAAGAGTTGTCTGATTGTTTTTAGCACACATTTGATTGTGTACAGATTCCCTTTGTGTTTGATTATCATCTAATCATTAGTTATATTATTTTCTCTCATAAGTAGCAGCCTGAGTGTGTGTGTCTGTGTCAGGTGTGTGTGTCAGGTGTGTGTGTGTGTGTGTGTGTGTGTGTCAGGTGTGTGTGTGTGTTCAGGTGTGTGTGTGTGTGTGTGTGTGTGTTCAGGTGTGTGTGTGTGTGTGTGTGTCAGGTGTGTGTGTTCAGGTGTGTGTGTGTGTGTGTGTGTTCAGGTGTGTGTGTGTGTGTGTCAGGTGTGTGTGTGTGTGTGTGTGTGTGTGTGTGTGTGTGTGTCAGGTGTGTGTGTGTGTGTGTGTGTGTGTGTGTGTGTGTGTGTGTGTGTGTGTGTGTGTGTGTGTGTGTGTGTGTCAGGTGTATTCACACAGGTGTCCGCAGCCGGCCGGACAGTGTTTGGACTGTTTAAGCCACTCCATCACATGCTCCAGGTGTCCTCCGTGACTGCATCCCTGACACCACACAAACAAGCCCTTGACCACGTGATGACACACCGCACACACGCTCGCACACTGGTGGCACCTATCAAGGGTTCAAATACATACACAATACACAATCAATACATATATCACACTTTTCCTTCAAATGATAAGATTTCATTCATTTATAATATATATATATATATATTTAATTATTTTATTATTATTTTCTATTTTAAATATTACAATCAAATATAATTTAAAATTAAATATATCCATTTTATTTATTTATAAAGTGGACCTAAAGTGTGTGAAATTCTCTAAACTCTTAGCAATTTTTCCAAATTATATTTTAATTTGATTTATTTAATTTATAATAAATTAAATCAAATGAATTAATAAGTGACATAATAATACGAATATTTATAATAAATTATAATTATTGTTTAGAAATGTATATATAATAAAATAAATCATAATGACAAATAAATACAAAATATTTTATTTACTTATAAAGTGGACCCAAATAGTGTAAAATTAAAAATATATATATATTTTCAATTGATAATATTTAAATTTAATGTATAATAAAACTAAATATATTAATTTTACTGATGTATAAAGAGGACTAGAATTGTGTACAATTCTCTAAACCTTTAGCAATCTTTCCAAATATTTGTATTTATAATAAATAAATAAAATAATATTACATTTACATTTATGGGAATTGAACCCACGACCTTTTGCGCTGCTAACGCAATGCTCTACCACTGAGCCACAGGAACACACATGTTATACACACTATAATAAGTGATATAATAGTACATAAATGATCATATATTCATGATATATGAATTATACAATTTTATAATAATACATATATTTTTTTAATTAAATATATTCATTTTATTTAGTGGACCCAAATTATATATATATATATATTTTTTTCTAATTATATTTTTATATAATGAATAAAGGATATCATAACAAATAAATTATAACAATGCATTTGTAAAAAGATTATAATTTCAACTTAAATTGTATAATAAACATATATTCATTTTAGTTGTTTATAAAGACATATGTAAACATTTCCATAAATATTCAAAGAGAAAATAAACAAACCTTTAAATGAACTTTAAACACATTAGATAAAGGACTGAAGGACTGAAACTCACAGCTTAGTTGATTTTTGACGACATAGGAATAAAACACAGATAAAAGTCAGCGATTGGAGGTGGTACCTGTCACAAATCCAGCCCTTGTTGCTCATTGGCCGCTTGCAGTTGCTGCAGTTGATGTGTAAGCTGGTGGAGGCTTGATTCAGACACATGATGGCGCCGCACGTGCTCAGTTTGATCACCTCGTTACTGACGTTCCACAGCTCGAAGCGCTGCAGCAGGTCGATGTAGGACATGTACCAGTGCTCCTGAAACACACACAGATTAAAACATCTCGGCTGTAGCTCAAATCACCCCCTGTACCCGCATTCACTATTCCCTACACTAGTCCACTCATACAGCTCACTTGAAGGAGTCAATAGACACAATGACACTGAGTTTAATTATTGCTGTTTCATAATCATTTTATACGTCCAGCTCCAGTAGTAAGATAAAAGGATTTATCTTGAACTCTGTCATTAAAAATGATGTATAAAGCCAAGTTAAATAACTGAATAGTCAATTTATAATGAATTTGTAACTGTGTTGTATTACACCGTGCACCGCTTTAAATGATGATTCAGCTGCGTGCATCATCTTCTGGCGAGACGCGGGAATTAATTCGGCGCGCCACTCTCACAGTGCATTATGGGTTATCTCTAGCTGTTGAGTGTACATCGGGTGTACACTTGTTTTTGCAGTGCATTGTGGGATTGAATAAGAGTGCACTTGAGAACGTCCAATATGGTTTCGGACACCACAAATAGTGCCATATTTGAGGGTATAGGGGGCGATTTCTGATACAGCTCACATGAAGAAACCTACACTTCCTGTCAAAGTGAGCGTTTTTTTTCACCTGAGTGAGCTCGTCGATCTCCTTACGGATGCGGTCGCCCAGTACGATCAGCACGGACACGGCCATCTGCACGTCGCCCTGCTCGGCGTAGTAACACAGCATCTCCTTCACGATGGGGCAGAAGAACTTGGGCGGCAGGTGAGGCGAGAACAGCAGCTGTGAGACGGAAATGAGGCTGAAGGACTCCATGGGAGTCAGACACATGCTCTCGGCTTCGTTCCCGCTGACGTGGGGCGACTCGGGCTTCTCCTGCATCGGCTCCGGGGCCGAGGGATGGTCCATGATCTCGTGCCGTAACGGGAACGCCTCCTGAGGGAGCAGGTACTCGGGTTCCTCTGCTGGAGAGACCACAGTTTTTAATTTGAATTTTTACACCTATACCTGTGAATTGTGTTTGGATGTGTTGACTTGACTTAATTTTGCCACATCAGCTTCACAGGCTACTTCATGGCAAACAAAGATTATCCATTAGAAAATCAATACAGTAGGACACAATACATAACACACACATTTAAAGCAATTGTTTTGTACATAAAATTCTATAAAAGATTCTAAACTATGAGTTTTTCTAGGTCCATCTTATAAAACAATTCCTTAAGAGTTTGTCCTGATAATAACCTTTGACTCATGAAATATTGAGCAGACCAAAAGCACATTTCACACTCAATATTGACATTTTGGTGCTTCTTCCTTGGATGTGTTGACCAACCTGCCTGGTTGTCATGCTCCATGCTGTAGAGATCATCGTCGTCCAGCTCAGCGTCTCCAAACAGATAGTCCGCCTGACCCTCGCTGCCCTCCGTCTCCTCGTTCTCTGCACACAGAAACACATCTTTATACGCTGTTTGTACGGATGTCCTGCCAGCTAAACATCTGGACTGACAGCTGAAGACCGTGGAGACACTGGAGGAGTGAGTACTACAGTACATATTATTACATAATCACAAACTTTTATAATAACTGTAAGCGTAATCTTGGTGTTTAAAGGACTAGTTCACCGAAAAATGACAATTCTGTCATTACTTATAGGTCATTCCCAATCTATGTGACTTTATGTCTTCTGTGGAACATAGAAGGAGATGTTTAGCAGAAGTTGAAAATGCACCATAAAAAGGAACCCATATGACTTGTGTAGAACTGTATATTCCTTCTTCTGAAGTCATACGATTGGTTTTCTGGAGGAATAAACTTAAACTGCTCAATGTCAATCATATAGTGTGGAACTATACAAGGCTGAATGATGAAAGAATCTCTTACAAATGCTTTGTGTTTTCCTGAGACACTTTGCATTCGCTTGCAAAACTATTGAGTTCTTTGCGAGCAAAGTTTAATGGGAAAACAGAATGGTTATGAGAGCAAATGCAAATGATCAGTGAAACGCAAAGGTTTGCAAGGAAATGCAACGTTTCTCTGGGAAATTGCAAGGTTTTGTGATCGAAGGCCACATTTCTTTGGGGAATGCAGACGTTTTGAGAGAGCAAGCACAAAGTTTGCTCTGTAAACACAATCTAGCTGATTGTATCTTGGCACAGGTTGTATTTCTCTGACTGGTCTCATCAGGATGTGCTGTGTTTTCTGCGTCTCACCGTCGTTGTTGTTGAGGTTGGTCTCCAGGCTGTGGAGGTTGTCTTGTCTGTTGTCTTTGTTTCTCTCATTGAGAGCGGCGCTCATCTCCTTCATGCTGAAGCTGCAGTACAGGATTCAGGTAAAAGATAAGCGTCGATGAACGATGTTAGAGTTAGGATTCAGAAATGAAAAATCAGGACCTGTTGACGAGCGGGAGGTTTCCTGATTTATTCAGATTGTGATTGGTTGACAAGGACGGATTAGCCGGCTCTGAAAACATGATTCGCAGCATTGTCCATGTGGTTGATTCCTGAATAGTACAAAAACATAACATTAAAAACTTGTGTTGTAAGGAAACTGCAGGTTTGTGAATTAATGAAAAGCTATTCTTTCAGTATTAATCATAAAAATATGTATTAAATTAAAAATAAATAAACATGGAAACCTACATTAGATCATTTTATTCTGGTCTTATGCACTATATCAATGTGTATTTATCTATTGCGAAATGTATTCATTTAATATTTAATTATTTTACTTAGTTAACTTGCATGTCAGGAATATATATATATTTTTTTATTTTGTATTAAAGTTTTTTAAGAAAGAAAACCAATAACAGAGAACCATAAACATGCAAATGTGGTCTAAAATCATTGAGATATTAACTTAAAATATCACGGGGGGATTTCAATAAAATATTGCAGGTCAAAGAAGTTTAGCTGACAAAAATACAAACGAACCCCGTCAAAACGGATCCGTACCTGCGGTCTGTTGAGTCTCTTGGCGACTTGAGCGTTGTGTTCACAGAGTTCGGTGAAGGGTTTCCCGCTCAGCAGGTAACTCTGCGCGGTGTTAATGAACCAGTCCATCCCGACGCTGCTGCCCGCTTCACTCTCAAACACACTGAGCGCACTCGACACCTGCGCAAACTGCTCCGTCACATCGGGCTTCTTGAAGAAGAAGATGGGGTACCGCCGATCGCTGCCCGGGTAGGTCTTACGCCCCACGTCCCCTACAGACTGGGGAGCTATGAAGAAAGACAATGTTCTGTTAAGAGATACAACGTAGTATTAACAAGCATGAGAAACTAATAATTACACACTTACAAGGGTTTGAGAAAAAGACACTAAATAAAGTACAATAAATAAATAAACATCGTAACATAACAAAAAAATATCTTGAATCTGTGCAGCTAGTTTAGAACGTAAAAACATGTTGGTCAAATCACACCCTAACACAATAGAAATAACACAATAAAATAGATGGGAATTATATTTCACATTTGAATTTTAGATTTCTAAAGAAAAAAAATTTTTCACAATTGTGATTTAAACTCGCAATTCTGAGGGGCAGATAAAAATGATTTCTCATAAGAAAAAATTTAAAAAAGTCAATTGCAAGAAAAAAAAAGTCACAATTGCAAAGTCAAATTTTCGGTGACCTGCATGGAAATCAATGTGGTTCAATTTGACCCACAACACAAAAAGTGTACCCAGGAGGGGTTACTGCAGTTCACCCGGGTCACTCACCGGTCATCAGACTCTCTTTAGCAGCAAACGCCAGGTCTCCGAACAGCCCAAAGCAGAGTCCCTCAGGATTGGCGCGGTCCACGGGTCTGCTGGCGTCTTTAAACATGTGCTGGTACAGCGTGCTGTCCTTGGACCCCGACAGCAGGAAGTAGGGGTCGTGTTGGTGCCGCCACACGATTCCCGTGGTCACGTCTTTGTGCTCCTCGAAGGTGGCGAAGGGGATGAACGGCCGGCGGACGTCCCACACGTAGATGTTGTGGTCCACCATCATGGAGCAGGTGGCCAGGTGATACCGGCGCTCCGGACGCCACTTCACCCTGGCCACCGACGCTATGGTCTGAACGCAGTAGATCTCCTTCACGCGGTTGGTCGACATGTCCCAGACTTTCACCATCTTGTCTCGTCCGCCGGTGGCGAGCCAGCCCCTACAAGACAGAGACCAGCGTTATATATACAAAACGTTTGGAGGAAAAATCCAAGTGGATGAAATATGTGTAACATTTACCAACTAAAATTAGTCTTTTAAAACAAGTTATCTTTTGAGTATTCATTAAGTAGAAGGTTTCGTTTTATCATGACTTTCTTATTTCATCTTCCTTTTTTAATTTTCACTTTTCTTTAAGATTCTTTAGTAATTATTTAGAATTGGACAATTGTTAATATTGCTGCTATCATTATTATTTAAACGATCATTTCAAATCTTTTTTTAAATGTTCACTATTTATGTTTCATAAGTCATTCATTATTTAGAAAATTCTTATTTATTAATTTTATTTTCCTTTTAAAATATTCAAGTTTAGACTTTTTATTTTACTATAATATTATTATTATTATTACAGTAAATGGTACCTTATAAAATATTCACGTTCAGTTATTAAGTTGTTATTGATTTTATTATTATCATCATTAATATTACTAATATTATTATTTCCTTTTCATTTTATTGTCCTTTTACATTTTCAGTTTCTGTTTTTTTCTTAAATTGTAGTAATTCTTTGAGCTCATATTATTATATTTTATATTATATACTTCTCATTTCATTTCTTTTATAAATTAAAAATGTTACTTTATTATTATTCTTTTTATTTCCTTCTCATTATGTTATTATCGTTTTATTGCATCATTTCATTTCAAAATCTTTTTAAATGTTCACTATTTATGTTTCATAAGTCATTCATTATTTAGAAAATTCTTATAAATGTATTAATTTTATTTTCCTTTTAAAATATTCACTTTAAGTGTAAGTTTAGACTTTTTATTTTACATTTATATTATTATTATTACAGTAAAATGTTACCTTATAAAAATATTCACTTTCGTTAAGTTGTTAAAGTTTTCTATTGAGAGTTTTTATTATTATCATCATCATTAATATTACTAATATTATTATTTCCTTTTCATTTTATTGTCCTTTTTAAATTTTTAGTTTTCTCTTTTTTCTTAAATTGTAGTAATTCTGAGCTCATATTATTATATTTTATATTATATACTTCTCATTTCATTTCTTTTCTAAATTAAAAATGTTACTCTTTATTATTATTTCCTTCTCATTTTATGTTCCTGTTTTCGTTTTATTGCATCATTATTATTTAAATGATCATTTCAAATCTTTTTTTAAATGTTCACTATTTATATGTTTCATAAGTAAATCATTATTTAGAAAAGTCTTATAATAATGTATTCATTTTATTTTCCTTTGAAAATATTCACTTTAAGTGTAAGTTTAGACTTTTTATTTGACTATAATATTATTATTATTACAGTAAAAATGTTACCTTATAAAAATATTCACTTTCGTTAAATTGTTAAAGTTTTCTATTGAGAGTTTTTATTATTATTATCATCATTAATATTACTAATATTATTATTTCCTTTTCATTTTATTGTCCTTTTTACATTTTCAGTTTCTGTT
>CM050436.1:22077764-22087764 GCA_027564155.1 Gymnocypris eckloni scoliostomus | reverse complement strand
TGAGCCACAGGAACACACACACACACTCAAGGCATGCTCAAACAAAATCTATTTTATGTTCATTTCTGCATTTATATATTAATAATAATGATATAAATTACAAATGGCTGAATTTATCAATTTAAAATAGCTTGTTATATAAGTTACTTTGTTAAATTGATAAATAATATACATGTAATTTAAAAAATACTTATTTAAATGTTTGCCTATTTATCAAAATGAGCCATTACCATGAGTTTAACAGAGCGTTACATGCAGCTTGATTAGCATTGTGTCTATTTGATACGTGAACAACTACACAAATATTCAAGTTCTCTCACAAATTAATACATATGTGTTTTTATGTTCATTATTGTATTTACATCAGGATAGGATTGAATATTAATAATAATATAAATTACAAATATAAATATTAAATACTAAAATAATAGTTAAAATAAATTACAAATATAAATGCTAAAATATATCAATTTAAAATAAATGATAAAAATAACGTTTATATATAATCATAAATTACTAATTTAAATATTAAGATATATATACATTTGTAAAATAAATAATAAATTGAATTATTGTTAAGTAATATACATTTAAAATGATTGTATTAATTTTACCCTTTTAATTTTACTTTAATTAATAATTGCTGCCTACTCATCATAATTAACCATAAACTTGCAAATTGACAAAACTTTATATGGGCCACATGTAAACACCCAAAATGTGTTTTTATGATCATTACTGTATTTGTATCAGAATATAATTTAATATGAATTTATATAGTAATAATCATACATTTCAAATTTATTGAAACATAATAAATTATAGAAATTAATATATTGATACATTTTAAATTATATAAATAAAAAAGCTAAATAGATTAAAGTCACAGGAACAATCACAAAAAATATATATATGAGTTCTCACAAACACATTAAATTTTTTACAGATTATTGTTTTTGCATCAGAACAGATGTTATAGATCTTAATGACATCATCTCCGTCCTCTGTCAGGTTTCAGGAGGAGCTGCCAGCAGCGCTGTCAGCCCGATCCGAGTGTTTCCTCACACACGCTGAGCTCGTCAAGATCATGGAGTGGAAACTGACTGTAAGCGCAGAAATAGATTAACGAGAACCATGATGCTGGAAATAAGTGCGTGGTTCACTGGTTGCATGCGGTGCCGGTCACACTTATGACATCAGATCAGTTGTGCACAAGTGCGTTTCTCTCTGATGATTGATGATGGATACTCTCTAACAGAAAGGGAAGTTCAGGCCTCGTTTGCAGCAGCTGATTGGCTCAAACAGCGAGGAGGCGGTTCAAAGCTCGACCAGCAAAGCTTTCGGTTTGTTGCCTGACGTCCAAGCAGCGATTACAGAGCTGTGCAAACTCAAAGGTGTCGGGCCAGCGACGGCATCAGGTAAACACTCACCCATCAAATCACACATGCATACAATAACTGTATTAATATGCATCTAAACTGTCTCATCAGCCGTGCTGGCGGCCGGAGCTCCGGGTGAAGTGGCCTTCATGGCTGATGAAGCAGTGGAGAGCATCGCCGAGCTCAGACCGGTCGTGTACACGGCCAAACATTATGCCCTTTTCCTCCAGAAAATACTGAACAAAACGTCCCAGCTTAATAAAGGTAAGAGGTTTAAGATGCATGTTCAGCTTCAAGCGCTCTTCGTGGCGATCTGACTGATGTTTGCTGTCTCAGCGGACGGCCGGCGGGACTGGACTCCTCACAGGGTGGAGCAGTGTTTATGGGCCTGGGCCGTAGCCAATCAGATTCAGCCCTCATTAGTACAGGTGTTTCGTCTGATGGATGCAACACACACTGTGGCCAATCAGAAGCCAGAGAAGAGGAAGACCGCTAATGAAGAGCCCTCGAAGAGACAGAAGACGGAGAGATCCTGAAGAGCAGCACTTCTGTTATTATCTGGAAAATATTACATTCAGCAATTTCCTTTCGCAAAAGCATGTCTTTTTGAGATATTACTCCAAGATGCACTTCACAATTGCTTTTCTGAATTAGTAATTGTTTATGTACGAATGTTATAATAAAGCAATAAAACCTTTGTAAAGATTACAACCATTTAAGTGTTTTTCCTAGTGTTTGGAATAGGAATGATATATCTATCTATACATACAGTGGATATAAAAGTCTACACACCCCTGTTAAAATGCCAGGTTTCTGTGATGTAAAACTAAACCAAGATAAATAATTTCTGAACTTTTTCCCCCTTTAATGTAAAATATAACCCGTACAACTAAATAAAAAAAACAAGCTGAAATCTTTTAGGAAAGGTGGAGTAAAAATATAATAATGTGGTTGCATAAGTGTGCACACCCTTAAACTAATACGTTGTTGAAGTATCTTTGATTTAAATACACCACTCAATCTTTTTGGGTATGAGTCTATGGCACATCTTGACTCGTCATATCACCCCAGACTCTGGCTGGGCCATTCCCAAACTCGAATCTTCTTCTGGTGAAGCCTTTCTTTTGTTGATTTGGATGTATGCTTTGGGTTGTTGTCGTGCTGAAAGATGAAGTTCCTCTTCAGCTTTCTAGCAGAAGCCTGAATGTTTTGTGCCAGTATTGACTGGTATATGGAACTGATCATAATCCTCCACCTTGACTCCACCCGGTTCCAGCTGAAGAAAAACAGCCCTAAAGCGTGACGCTGCCACCACCACGCTTCACTGTGGGTATGGTGTTCCTTTGGTGATGTGCAGTGTTGTTTTTGAGCCAAACATAGCTTAGAATGATGGCCAAAAAGTTCAACCATGGTTTCATCAGACCAGAACACATTTTCCCACAAGCTTTTTGGGAGACGTATGTGTTTTTGCTAAATCTAGCCGGGCTTGGATGTTTTTCTTGTCACCCTGCCCCATATCAGAATCAGAAAGAGCTTTATTGCCAAGTGTGTTTGCACACACAAGGAATTTGTCTTAATAGTGCAGACCACATATAATTAAGGTGATAAAAAAACACAAAAATTAAGAGAATAGACAATAATTATGAATAACAATAGTAATAAAATAAAATATACAGAAAAGAAAAATGACGATAGACAGAACTGTGAATGTGCTTGTGTCCTATGTACAGATGAAGGTTTGAGGAGTTATTACAAACGTACAGTACTGGGGTGTGTTAGCCTAAGGTGACCAAACAACAGTTTCTGAAGGATAAGCAGCACCTCCTGATAATTAGATGGAAGGTTAAGCACCTCCTTCATACTCTGTACACCATCAGTGGAAGGTGTTACTGTGGGCACTGACACACACACACACACACACACACACACACATCTCCTCACAGTATGGTCTTTATTTCATACAGCTGAGAAATGAAAGCAAACACAAAACCATACAAAAACAAAATTGCCCCAGGTCCCAATATTTCAGAAGTACAATACATCATGAAATGATAAAGAATTTGATAGAAACTACCAATATTTACATCTTTTTTATCATCATCTGATCAAGAGAAAACTATTAGCTTTATACTATATTTTCAGTTTTAGCTTCTTTTTTGTAAACAGAAACTTTTACTGTAACGAGTAGTCATCTCTCGTCTTTTGGCACCATTTTGAAATCTGTAAATGGACTACGATTCTCAGTAGGACTACAGTTGTGGAGGCGACACAGGGTCTCACTGGAACCCAGCATGAGCTCAAAGCAACACTCTTGTGACCTACACCTACAACATCATGGAGAAAGTAAGCGCACGACACCGCGATCTGTGCTGATTGGCCAGCTGCTGATGTTAAGCATGAGATTCGATAGCAGCTATTGGCTGGGACGTAATGTGGGCGGGATTAAGGGGAGGTCCTTGGTAAATGGGTTTGTTCCTCGTTTTAAGTAGATCGAGTACATTTCTTCACCCAGGTTATGTTTGGAGTGAAATACTACCATACTAGTTTTGCAGTATGCATACTGACACATTATGCAAATGTTTAGTATAAACGGCATACATTTGCCAAAATGTGCAGCATACAACAAAGCACACTATGTAAAAAAACGTATCCCACAATTCAATGCGCTCGACCTTGCATGAGTTGTTTTTGTAAATTTAAATAAAGTCGATATAAAAATGTTTTATATTAGATGAAAAACTTTTATTAAACTGCAAAAAAAAAAAAAAAAAAAACCTGAATAAATAAATATATACAAATATTTATATATATAAAAAACCTTACAAATTACAAAATAACAAGAAAATAAACATTAAAGTATATTATAAATGTTGCTTTGGCAACTAACAAATAAAATAAGTTGAAGTATTAAAATAACAATGGCAAAACTAAAATAAAAAAAATGAAGTACTAAGATGATTAAAGCTAAAACTGAAATAAAAAAGCAGAGAAAAATATAACATTTAAACATTGAAAATATAAAAATAAAAGCTATTTCAAAATATAAATAAACACTGTTAGTATATATAATTCTAAAATAACAGTTCTGGTAATAAATTAACCACATGATCAACTTTTAACATTTAGTTTGTCTTATTATTTGAATGCTACAAGATTTCATTTTACTTCATTTTTTTCCTCAAAACGTGATTCAAATTGAATCAAACATGACAAATATATGCCTTTCTCTGAATTAATCAGCGACGTCACATGATCATCTTGTATACTACTGTTATAAACGTCTGGAATTGCAAAATGCATACTGCTTCACATTGTGTTTGTATATATTAGGCAGTATACAGTATAAACAGCAAAGTTTGCAGTACGCTAGTATTCCACTCCAAACACAACACAGCTGTTTTAGACCGAGGTTCAGTGTTTCCCACACTCACGTACACACAGACTACAGAGTGTGTGCTTATAACAGTCTGAAAACCCACAATGATCATGCGACACATTAAAGCATGTTACACACGCACACACACACACACACACGCACGCACGCACGCATGCACACACACACACTTCCAGCATCCATTTGATGAGTAAAAAAAATAAAAAATACTACATCCATCATTCACTGCTCTCTCGCCATTTTCCTTCATTTGATCAGCTATTTGTCTCACCTCATTTTCTTCTATCACAACATTTCTCTCTCTCGCGTGTCTGATAAATATTCATCAGAGTTTCATTTGTCACCTGTCTAAAAGTGCCAGCCAGCTACATATTACAGGAACTCAATAAATAACACTTTTCTGGATGCTGGATCAGAACATTTAAAGTCAACCTGAAACCAAAATTGACATTATTTACTTTCTTCCTACTGAAATGTATTCACCAAGCCTTTGTTTTGAGCCAGTTCTCCTCAAATATCTTTCCCCCTGCAAAATATGTCACATTATGGCAGTAAAATGGGTTTCGATGCGACTTTAAAATATTCAAATAACTTCCTGTTCCTTGGAAAGCATTACTGTGTTTTGTTACATAAGCGTGACCTTTGGGCACAGCTGAATTTATTAATTAAACATTTGTATTGTAATATTCTTTGCTTTGCTTCCAGCACTTTCTGTTTCTGTGGGTGTAAATGCATTTCATTTCGGGTTATGCATCATCATCATCATCATCATCACATCTCTCAGTTTAAGACAATCTTTACAGACGCCACAATCCAACACCGATAGCCACTCTGAATAAATATAACTGTAGGACTATGGCATAAAAACCCACAACATTAAACTGACACACGGTCTCATTTGATCATAAATCAACTCAGAACAACAATCTTATACACATCTTTCCTTTGAGCAATTCAATGAATTCCGTTAATTATCGTTTAGCAGCTTAGCGAATGATAACTTGGCACTACTGAATTGTGTAATGTTTGCTTTGTCTTAGAGTTAAGGGTCATGAAATACTCATCTCTTGCAGTCTTGTCTCGAGGATTTAGAGTTGTATTTTCATATAAATCCAGTCATAATTATTATCATATTAAGACAACCTTCGCTGAAAATGTAGGCAGATGAAAATGTCCCATGACTGGCGTTGCACAACATTCGGCATTGTTGGTCGTGACACTGGTTTCTATATCAAAAGCATCTTAGTTATGGCAGTTACCATAACAACAGCAATCTGCGCAGCAATACTGAAGTAATCATTAGTGTGTGGCTTGTACTGGCTTGTGTTTGTGTGTTCACTGGAAACAGTGTCAAAGGTCAAGATGAAGGGTCAATTATTCAGTCTGTTCCAAACCAAGTGAGCTCCCTTCTAACACAGGTTTCCACAGATATTATCAAAAACTGATAATAAACAGAAATGTTTCTTGAGCAGTAAATCTGCATATTAGAATGATTTCTGAAGATCATGTGACACTGAAGACTGGAGGAATGATGCTGAAAATACAGCTGCGCATCACAGCAATAAATTACATTTTAAATCAAATTAAATAGAAAATAGCTGTTTTAAATTGTAATAATATTTCAATTACTGTATTTTTATCAAATAAATGCAGCCTTGATGAGAATAAGAGACTTCTTTCAAAAACATAAAAAAAAATCATTTTGAATGGTTGAGCATATTTCTAAAAACAATCTTAATTTTTGGAGCTTGTTGCAATACATTCTGAAGTTGCTTTTTTTAATTCCGTGTTCATGTTTGGCAAAAAGGCAACACTTATTACATGCAGCCAATAGAAAGCCCTCTATGATTTGGAACGGAGTGAATGTTTCTGTCTGTTTACTGCGGAGGAACAAAGTCAAGCTTTTTACCCTTTGAAACAAGTTTTACCTCGTTTCACCGAATCCAATCCGTAATTATCCAAAACCAAACAGCCTCAAATGACTTCAACATCAACCCCTACCTCACTGAGGACGTGTCTTCAAGTGTACGGCTTTGTTTTCAGTCAGCGAGATTCCTGGCGTTTCATCTACTACGGATGTATCTGTAATGCATGACAGGCTTAGATGAGGCAGTCCAATCCAAACAATACAGAGAGGCATCATGAACGAGCCTCGGGCCGAAATACACAACAAATCTGATGTACGTGTGTGTGTGTGTGTGCATGTTTCTAGTGTACGACGTACTGATGGTCTGTTCAAATAAGCTCGGCGGACCCTTGAGCTGCCTCCGAGTGTTCATTAAAAATACCACGCTGCTTCTGTATGGAATGTGAGTATGCTTTTACGTTCACACCACTGAAATGCTTCCTTCTGGTTTTTACGTCCGTTTCTCCGCTGCTGATCGAGCGGAGTAGATTGAGGTCGGGCCTGTGTTGGACAGGGGGGCGTGGCTTTTCGGGGCCACCGGAGGGGGGCGTGTCATCAGGGAGGGGGCGGGATCTGTACCCCGAGCAGCTCGTAAGCGAAAATGTTCCAGAAGATGGCGAAGAGGAGGAAGGTGATGAAGGAGAAGATGAGGACCCACCAGGAGCACTGTTTATGCAGAGATTCCTCATAGCTCCGTAAGATCAGCAGCCCCATGCTGATGCCCACCACCGCGCCCGACAGATGAGCCATGAAACTGGGCTGCGGCCCGGAGGAGGGGAGCGGCGGGGAGAAACGCAGCCATACGGCACGGCCCACCTCTGAACTCACTGCCAAACACGGAGACACAGATTGGCAGATGTTTGGAATAGCATGCTACTGTTTCAAATCATTGCATATTGCACATATAATACTATTTATCTTAATAGTCTGCAGTATCTATTATACACTCTACTATATTCTAGTCTTGCATTCTGAAAATAGCAAAGGAAAAAAACACAATAGTAGACAGTAACGTGCAAGTATGCAATTGTGAATTCAGCCACAGACCTAATTACTAAAGTATGAGAACTACAGTTACTTACTGCAAACAAGTGCAAGAATCATCCGTAGCAATTTGTATGGACACTTCATACCGGCCCAGTTCTGAAACACAAACATATGCGTGTTAAAAGACATCACGGAATGAAAATTCACTTCTTATACATCTTATTCATATTACTGTTACTATTCATCTATGCATGCGTTTTGTGTTTAATAAAAGTACAAATAAAAACAATAATAATCTCTCTGGAGGTTTATGCTGGACTTTTGATTTAAAAGCTAATGTGAAATGCCATCAGGTGGAACTGCACCTCTTTAAAAGTGGATTTTTGCATGTGGAACAAATTAAAATGATTTTGTGTGGTGACTGATGACATCATAGAGCTGCCGAATCCAGAACATTCCTCAAATTCCACACACACACACACAAAAAAGGCACTTTAACAGGGACGAGGAAGAGTTGAGACGCATCCATCAGCACACAGCAGACTCTGAAGGGACTTTCTGTCTCTCTGAGGGCTGTTTGTGTCTGTCTGTGTGCGACTGATTAGAGACTCTTGGATCTTTAAAGCATCCGGAGAGATTTATCCCTCTGCGTTTCTCTATTCCTCTGCCTGATTTGCCCTTTTCATTCATTCTGACGCCATGGCAGCAGTTAGTTTGGGTTACCATGACAACGTTGGCGAGATGTGCTGAGCAGAGTGCATAGACCCCGCCGGACCCCCCACCACCGGAGCGCGCATGTCCGTGATGGACACCGTCAGTGAACCTGAGGAGACACGCGGTTAGAGACAAACACTGGGATCATTCGATAGATTTTGTCCTGAAAATCCCCCATGAGGCATGTAACAAAGCCCCGCCCACAAGTAGTGACTCCATTTGGAATTATGACATCATGTGAATGATACATTTATAATTCTAGTATGAGATACATTGTTTCCTGCGACTCTCATTCTGTGTAAAGATCTTCGTGCAACATTACAACACTTGTGTACGTTTGCTGATTTCAGACAGCCTCTATTGAGTAAAATTGAGAAAACTGATAGACAAATTTAATCATAATATAAGTGCCTCATAATGACATGCAGGGGTCCCCGCATAGGGACTGTGCACCACTGATGCATGCCTGTTCTTTTCCGGATTATTTGAAGCTTAATAGAGAGTGTCTAACTGCCTTATGTGCCTACATTGAAGTTTTTATAAGGATTTTATTCATTTTATTAATTAAACATTTATATATATATATATATATATATATATATATGTGTGTGTGTGTGTGTGTATATATATATATATATATATATATATATACATTCAAAATGTACATTTTTGTAATAAAATAAATGTAATTAAATTCTAATTTCTTTTTCTTCTAATACTTAATTGAATAAATTATTGAATAATTTTTATTTAATTTGATTTATTAACTTATTTTTAATTAAATAAATGTAATTTTATTTAATTTATGCAATTGATTCCTTTAATAGATTCAATATTATTGAATTAATTTATTCATTTATGTTTTATTTTTTTATTTAATAGTGTATTTAATCAATGTAATTTTAATTAACTTTATTGAATGCATTCATGTTTGATTTAATTTAATTATTTTTTCTCCTGTAGGTAGTTTATTAATTAATCATGAAAAATATTATGATAACAAAAGAAGTTTTAATTGTGTCATCAAATGTATTTTATTGAATAATAAATGACTTTAAATGACAGAATTTACATACAGCTCAGGAGGCAAATGATTTAGTCGTTATTGTGTTATTTTTATATAATACAAAAATGAAGACATTAAACTGACGTGTGTAATATATAAGCATATAAACCTGTATTTCTGCACTATCGCCGTCACGATTGTCGACTCATTTAATGAATATAATAAAGGTAATTAACAGTTGTCATGTAAGTATAGGATACAGAGCTGCTCTCTAAACGTGTATTATAGAAACTACTTTTAGACATTTATGATATTTCCCTGAGCAAAACTTGCACTTGTCCGGATTGAGTGGTTTGTAGGGTGCTGTAGATGGTCGTTAGGTGGCTACTCCTAAGTGGACTTTAATTGAATACAGAACATTCAAACTCACAGCGGCACACATCGAGTAATTCTGTCTCTAAACTCAAATCTCCCAGGGAAGAGAACATGCAAAACACAGCAGAAGCGGGAGATAATTGAGTATTGGCATATCCTCTGTGTGTGTGTGACAGATTGTCTATACAGTGCTGCGCTCAGCGCTCTTACTCCACCACCGTCTTCATCATTCTGCTCTT
>CM050436.1:22050264-22065264 GCA_027564155.1 Gymnocypris eckloni scoliostomus | reverse complement strand
ACTGAAATATAAACACTACTGTTCAAATGTTAGGGGTCAGTAAGATTTTTTTATCAAGAAATTAATACTTTTATTCAGCAAGGATGCAATAAATTGATCAAAAGTGACAGTAAATATATTTAGAATGTTACACAAACTTCTATTTCAAACAAATCCTTTCTTTTGAACTTTCTTTTCACCAAAATATCATGAAAAATATTTTCACAAAGTTATGAAGCAGCACAACTGTTTTCAACATTGATAATAATCAGAAATGTTTCTTAAGCAGTAAATCAGTATGAGAATGATTTCTGAAGATCATGTGACACTGAAGACTGGAGGAATGATGCTGAAAATACAGCTTTGATCACAGAAATAAATTACATTTTAAAACATATTCGCATAGAAAACCGTTTTTTTTAATTGAAATAATATTACACAATATTTCTACACAATAAGTGTTCCTGTGGCTCAGTGGTAGAGCATTGCGTTAGCAGCGCAAAGTTTGTGGGTTCGAGTCCCAGAGAACACACATACTGACAAATAAATGTATAGCCTGAATGCACTGTAAGTCGCTTTGGATAAAAGCGTAAATGTAAATAAATGTACATGTAAATATTACTGCATATTTAATCAAATAAATGGATTCTTACAAAAAAAAAATGTTTTAATCTTACCAACTCCAAATCTCTGAACAGTAGTGTGTTTAATTATGATTTAGGGTAATAAATAATAGCATGCATGTAAGTGTATACATCCACATATTTCAAGACATTAGCATAAGCTCCAGGGCTGATGTCTAGTGTACTACTACTACACTAACAGCCACTGACTGAACATGAGGACCTCTCAAACACACACACACACACACAATCCAGAACTCATTCATTCGACTGTCCATCTCACTCAGAAGCACACACACACACACACACACACACACACACACACACACACACACACACACACAATCCAGAACTCATTCATTCCTACTGTCCATCTCACTCCGTATCAGCCTAGAACACACACACACACACACACACACACACACACACACACACACACACACAATCCAGAACTCATTCATTCCGACTGTCCACACACACACTCACACACACACACACACACACACACACAATCCAGTACTCATTCATTCACTGTCCATCTCACACACACACACACACACACACACACACACACACACACACACAATCCAGAACTCATTCATTCCTACTGTCCATCTCACTCCGTATCAGCCTAGAACACACACACACACACACACACATACACACACACACACACACACACAATCCAGAACTCATTCATTCCGACTGTCCATCTCACTCCGTATCAGCCTAGAACACACACACACACACACACACACACACACACACACACACACACACACACACACACACAATCCAGTACTCATTCATTCCGACTGTCCATCTCACTCCGTATCGGCCTAGAAGCACACACACACACACACACACACACACACACACACACACACACACACACACACAATCCAGTACTCATTCATTCCGACTGTCCATCTCACTCCGTATCGGCCTAGAAGCACACACACACACACACACACACACACACACACACACACACACACACACACACACACACACACACACACACACACACACACACACACACTCACACACACTCACACGTCGATGCACAGGAGGATGCAGTAACCATAGCAACCTGCTGCTGCTTACCTGCTCTTGTATGAGCTGAAACAGAGAACTTCTATCCATATACTGGGCCCTGGTGCGCACACAGCCACAGAAAGAAGGACATAGGGGGATATGGCACGCAGAGACACGTACACACACACACGCCAGCGGTCCGTCCGTCTGTCTGCGCGGCACGCCTCCTCCTCGCACACCCGTCAGTAAAGGCCAGTGGAGTAACCGCAGGACGTCCTCCGGTGAGGGAAGACAGCGGAGCCGTCACTCCAGGGTTCGGATGATCCCAGCAGGGTTCAAATCCAAAGTCCCACTCGCTGTCCAGAACACACAGACCCCTGTGGCACCTTCACACCCGCTTCCATCCACCTCAAAATCACCCTTAGCTTGCAGCCGGTCCAGTGTTCTCTCACTTTCCTTCCTCAACCCGTCCGTCCCTCTCCGCTCGCCCGTCTTGTTCTGCTCGTGTCGCCTTTACCTCTGTAAATCTTTCTCTCTCGCCCTCTCTCTCTCCTCTGTCCTCCACAAAGACTGGACTACCTGAATACCAATGAAGGAGGGGAAGGAGGCGGTGGTCTGCGTCCAATCAGAGGCGAGGGGGCGTGTCCAAAGAGCTGCAGCTCTCCATCTACCCTGCAGGAGAGACTAAACACAGAACACACACTCACTGCAGTGCACACACACACACACACACACAGAGACACACACACACACACACACACACACACACACACACACACACACACACAGAGACACACACACACACACACACACACTTGGGTTTCCTAAATCAGACATTAATCACACGCAGCGGATACTAGGACCCTAAAACACATTCTCAGGGTGTTTAATCACTGGTTGTGCTTAATATACTAATGGAATATACTACACTGGAATCTGCTAATGATCATGTATATACTGGAATTTATTAATTAATGATGTCATTTGGCTTGTTTATTGTCTCTGAGGACTGTTTAACTGTAAACATGAAGACGAATCTCTGAAGTACAAAATTATATTTCACGATATGAATACATAAAAGTAATATATTTGATGTAAATGGAAGCATTTTTTAATAACTAGCATGGCATATGGGGTGGATGTGGTCTGGTGAGGAGGTACTGACCCCTTGTGCAAATATGCTGCTCTTCTTTTTAGGAATCTGGGTCATAATTTGAGCACAGTTAGTTTTGGATTGACTCAACCTGGATTAGGAAGCAGCTAGACCGGTAAAATCAATAATTATTTTTACATTAAGACTATGTCTGTATGCATACTGTAAAAAATAAAAGCGAAACTAAAAGTCTCAACAGATTTTCACCCGAGGCGAAACAGGCTGTGCAGATTTCTCACACACCACTCTTTGACAATACGCTCTAATTGTTGATTTTAAAGCTCACTGATTTTGATTTGAGATATCATTCATTCCCATACAACAGCAAAAAAATTATATATATATATATATATATATTTAATATAACAAAATCCACACAGCTAAAATCATTTTTCGAAGTTGTAAATAAAACAAAGATGATTGGAGTCATGTTTAATTCAATGTTTTACTCGCCATTTTTTTCTAATTGTTTGTGAAATTCCAAAAAGTGAGTGAAAACTGCTTCCAATTTTTTTCAGTATATTGCTAATATTGATTTTAAAATATATTTATATTTATAATTATCTTATTGTAATATAATTATCATATCTTTCTAATTATAAATAGAATTGTAGTATAATCATAATGTATGATAATATGATAATTTTGCCATTGTTTTATATATTTGCAATATAACTTCATACATATTGTTCAAAATATTTTCAACAATGTAAATACTTTGCTTTTATATGAAACCTTTTAACATTTAAATTAAAAATATTTACAATTTTAAAAATATATTTACTTAAGCAGCACTATTTACCACATATATTTAGTTTATACGTTTATTGCTTAGAGTTGGGGTTTGTTCAAATCTCTAACCCTAACAACAAACACCACGAACAACTGTGACCGATTTGAACCTGGAGCTAAACGGATTGTGCAGATCTACAAATGTTTATGATAATTGGTGGAGATTTTACAGTTCTCATAGAACACAATCACGTGGGTTCACCGTTTCTTATTCTCTTCTCAAGATCAACATAAACCAGAATTTCCATTATACTCTGACCACGATCATTTCTGTGAATGCATCTGTATGATGCAGTGATTTACAGTAACACCTGGGTGTTTCATCGACAGCGTCTCCATCAGGATCAATGATGCTGACTGACACTTAATCAACTAAAGTGTGAGTCCTCAGATAGATATTTGTAACTCATGATATTCATTCTGATACTCGTGTGCTATAAATCCATCACTGACCTCGTGCTTATGAACTCCATGACCTTTCTACACTGCTTAGCATAATATAAGACCGCACTGACATTGATCAATGAGCAGAAACCTCCCCGAAATCTGTTTTTCCCAGTAAGCATCAATCAATATCATTATTCTGTTATGACTATGAGGTGTGCAATCAGGTGTGGAATCAGCAAAACAGCCAGGTGTCACATTTATAATGTATTTATGTGCATATGTATTCATTTTTGTTTTAAAAGTAAACTAATTAAAGAGAAAACATGTTTATGATTTTTTTATGTCCTTTACAAAACTACAGTCTCATGTACACACAGTAAACAGTGCTGCTCTCTGCTGGTGACACATATGTACAGCATTCTCTATAATCATATATAGACACAGAGACATTTATTCCACACATGCATGCACACATTTCTAAAGACATACAAATATTATCTTGATCAATTCAAACTTTTTCTTCTAATATTGTCCTTAAAGGAGCAGTTCACCCAAAAATTTTAATTAGCTGAAAATGTATTTACTCTCAGACCATGCCAGATGCAAATTAGTTTATTTAAAGTGATGGTTTAAGTGATGGTTCTCACAAACACACAGCTGTAGGCTTCACAAGACATTCATTTATGGACTGGAGTGGATTATTGAGATGTGTTTATCAGCTGTTTGGACGCTCATTCTGACGGCACCCATTCACTGCAGAGGATCCATTGTGAGGATGTCATGAAATGCTACATTTCATGACATAATTTATTTTTGTAAGCACATTTTCCTTTGCTGAACTATTCCTTCAACAAACGTATATGATATGCTTTTGTACATAATGTGCAACTTGAATAGCATATAGTGCAAATGACACAGCACAAAAACATATGCATTCATAGAAAACATTTCATAACTAAAGTTTTGATATAACACATACCGTATTTAACAGGCATCACACGTAAGAGGGATTCAGCCACCTTATAGTTGTGATATAAGCACTGCAGACAAAAAAAAGAAATTCCTGCATTATGAATAGCAAAATACAATAATTCTGACTTTATGTGATGGGAAATATAGTATTTAGTGCTCAGTACACTGGATTAATACATGAGTAATTAGTAGGCCTACTAATGAAACACGTGCATGTAATTATTTCCTTCAGCAACAGTATTATTTTTTTGTCTTATACTGTAATTATGACAACATACAATATGTGCAATAAAGATGCTACTCACAATGTCCAGGAAAATCAATCTGTTATAGTGTTGCCTTAACAAGAAATAAAATCAGTTAATTTTAGTTAAAAAACTAAATATGTACTTCTTGATCTACATTTGTGAAATTAATACATGGAAATAATGCATTGCATTGTGTGGCCACAAACTCATTTCTACAGTGTATAGAAATATTTAAATCACACTCAAAAAGCTACAAAAGCTGTCACATACCCGATATACCTTTGTACCTCTAAATGTGCATTTTAGCACCTTAAAGATGCATGCTAATAGCTAAAGTGTACATATTACATAGATAGTACACATTAGTACATTTTAAAAGAGTACTGCCCTTGTGACAGCTTTTGTACTTTTTAATTAGAGTGCATTATGCCTGATTGTAATTGCAATATATATATGTATCTTATTAATATGGACTGAGTGAGGGAAGGTCCTGTTTTCAGCACTAGACACCTGCAGACACCTTACACAACATCATAAAGAGGAGATGTAGTGTGTATGACACAAATGCGTGCACACACACACACACACACACAGTGTGAGACTGTCATCACAGAGTGTGAGATGTGCTTTGTGCTCCATATCTACTATATACTGACATTCGGTTCAAATCTGCCACAAAAGACGTCTTCAAGAGCCCACAACTGTCTAGCAGACATTATTAATTAATGTAATTATAGAAACAAGAATGAAATAGTGTTCCGCTTCAGTATTATTCCTGAGAGAAAACTGCCAGCTCGCAGGAGTTCAGATGTCAAGCGCGCAATAGCCAACTCGGGCGATAACTTAAATACAACGCTTGATAATCTACTTAATCAACTTGAATTTAATTACAAATATCCAGTAGGCTAATTAAAAGTTCTGAAAAGGGGGCTTGTTGCAGTAGATGTGAGCAGAAAGCCCTTTAAGTGAAGAGATTCAAAATGGCGTTCTGACTGAAACACCATCAAGCCTGAAAATGTGAATAACAGAACAAGCGGGAGCGATAGAAAGAAAACTGTGCACCAGCCCGATAGCAGCCTGAACTAAATTGATGACTTTATAAGTGAACAGTGCAAAAATGAGGGAAAATAACCCGACGGGAAACGCGTTTCACTGCCAACCGAGAGATAACAAAAGAATGCGCAGCGTTTAAAGCATCAGCCCTGTTTGACCAGTCTTAGTACGTCGATCGGATCCATAACGCACAAACCACGGGGAATGTACACACGGATCGATATGATGAACCTGACCACGGTACCGGTGGGTTCTGGTCGGTAAAGCTGGTCTTTGGGTCGTTGGCAACTTTCCTAACAGCCGAGCTCTTCTCTCAGATCACTCAGCATAGGAGCTGCTGGTTTATATACTATAACGTTTTACTCGTTTAGATCTATAGCTCATACATTACACCAAAACACCTTGAAATGTCTGAATATGAGACGCAATATGATAGCCACTTTATTTGGCGCACATTTAATTTATAGAACGTTTAACAATAAATAATCGGAGAAACGTCACGCGGACTCGGTGGCTGGACTGTGTTAGTTCGTCAACTACTTCAGCTTATTAAAAACGAAAACGACGTTTTAAATGAATCAAACCCACCCTGTCCTCGAGTGTGTTGATGGGGCTTTCACAAACAGTCGGTGTTTTCCAGCTCGATGTCGTTGTTTTGGGCTAATTTCGCGCGAATTCTGCAAAATACATCACTGCGCTCGTCGGTTTGGGCTGATTTTCGGGGGAAAAAAGTTTATGGCGCAATGAATTCGGCATAAAACGGCAGACGCACGTAAAGCCCAAAGCCTCCCCTCTCGGACCGTGGCGTTGCGAGGATCGGTACCGAACGAGCCTGGCTAAATTCGGCCTCAGTTCGAGGAGGAAGAAACACAAACCAGCCCGCGCAGATTTCATGGAAGCCCGCTTGATCAGCTGCTGGCAGTTGGTGTTCTCAATCACGTCCGCGTGGATGCTTCATATATAGTACAGGCGCACTTCGACGAATAATATACACACTTTCGGCAGCTCTCAGTTTGTGTTATTCAAATATATATTTTAAGTGGGACCTGAACAAAGACAAAGGTGAGACGCGGTGGTAGTTTAATCAGCTATTACTAATCAAGCTGTTAAAGATTTTATTTTCAAGCACTTTTTTTCGTGAGAGAGTTTTTGACAGTTCGCAACTGTTTTTGTTTGAAATCCTCCAGGACCGACCATGGCTGAGACGGCAGCTACGCCCGCATCCAAGACCAAAAAGACGAAAAGCTCCAAGAAAGCGACGTCGCATCCCAAATATTCCGAGATGATCAAAGCGGCCATCGTAGCCGACCGGAGCCGCGGCGGCGCGTCGCGCCAGTCCATCCAGAAGTACGTGAAGAACCACTACAAGGTGGGAGACAACGCCGACTCCCAGATCAAACTCTCCCTGAAGCGCATGGTGGTCAGCGGGTTTCTGCGCCACACCAAGGGTATCGGAGCCTCAGGCTCCTTCAAACTGGCCAAAGCCGAGGACGCCAAGAAACCAGCGAAACCCAGACCAGCACCCGTGAGAGCCAAGAAGCCAGCAAAAGTCGCTGCCAAACCCAAGAAAGCCCCCAAGCCCAGGAAAGTGGCAAAATCCCCTAAGAAGACTAAGAAAGTCGCCGTGAAGAAAGTGAAGAAGGCAGCTGAGAAGAAGAAATCGCCCGTCAAAGCCAAGAAAGTTGTCAAGAAGGCGAAGGTGGCCAAACCTGCCAAGGCGAGCAAAGCCAAGAAGGTGAAAACGGCCAAACCCAAACCCAAAACAGCGGCCAGGAAAACTGGCAGAAAGAAGTAAATTCACATCGAAATGACTGACTCATTCGAAACTCAGTGTAAATACACTTTTTGAAGCAAATGTTTTTGGTAACTTATATTGTTATTTTTGTAAGGTCTTTGTGCGCGGACTTCAAGCCCACATTTTTACAGCGTGTTTCTCCAGAAACTTTTTGTGCGCATTTGTGATTCTATAAAGAAGATCCCAGACTTCGAAACGGCTAAACTGTTATTTATTTTTAAAATTTCTCTCTGGACATTTTTTTTTTTTTTAAGCTGAACTTTATTGCACACTATTATCATTCAGACATACTAATTAATTTGCCAATTAGATATGTCGCTAGAAGATATATTCCTACTGTAGGTCATTCGAGGACTGTGAAGAACAATAGTAAGATGTTATTGTATGAAGAACGGTGCCCTATATGATGACGATGTACAGAATCAACTTGTGACGTGGGCTGTTGTAGTCTAGTTCCATCGCTGTCCATATAATACTGTCGTTGCGCGTTATTCGCATTACTGTGCATCAATAAACTTTTCTCATTGCAAACAATACTGTGTCTAGTGTTTTATTGCAGCACCCTGGAGAGCACAGACACTTAATGCGAGTTTGAACGGGTACCATGGCAGTGGTCTTCAGGGAGCGCAGAAGGTGAAGCGCATCTTTGGTTTGACTCACTGCTGCCCCGCGGTGTTCGAGCGGAGTACTGCAGCTGTCTGTCACGCGGGGTAATGCAAACTTGAGATGACGTGTCAGTCGAAACATATAAATGAAAGCAATAAAAAAAGATTGAAATATTTCACAATATAACATTTTTAAATCAAAACATCCACATTCATTTGAGTTTAAATATGAAGTCTTAACAACTTGGCTTCATTAAGTATGGATATTATTAAGTAGGCAGTGCTACAGATGCTTCTTAATGATATAGGTACTGAAAATAAAATAAAATTAATTGTAGGCTACCAAACGACTAAAACTTATTCAAAATCATATAACACTGAAAAGGGTCAAATTGAAGGCCATAGAAACAAATAAAAAGGTAAGCTACAACCCTCCGTGATATACTTTACTTTTTAGTACTTTTTATATATATATATATATATATAAGTTAAAACTCTATAAATACTATATATACACATGTAAGAAATGGGAGAAATTAAATAAAATTAAAATGCATACAACAACATTTCAAAACAAAACATTTAAATGAAAACAAAAAAATAAAAATAAAACAATTCAAAATATTAAAACAACAAAAGGTATGAGTATGAAAAATGATTCTAACATATTAAAACTAAAACTAAAGAAAATACCTATAAAGACATAATAATCATACATAATTTATCTAAAATGAAAATATAAATCAAACGGCAGTAGTTTATCAGTAATCCTAAAAAAATCTTAATTATATACTTAATTTTAAATTATTTTCAATATAAAACGTTCATAAAACATGAACTTTTAATTGTGAACTATGACTTTTAAATAAACTCGAAAAAGCGTATAATAGTGAGATTTGAGCAGACGTTTGGACCTCACTGTACAGAACACATGTGATCCTTTATGTTGCACACAAGTAACTGTATTATTTGTAAACTCTCCACCTCACCTCCAGCATCTCTGATCTGCTTTATGTATATTGTATAATGCTCCTGAAGCGTGATGCTGTATCAGTCTGAAGAGTAATGAGATATTACACTGATACAACAGGACCTGTCTGACACATTCATGCATTCAAACTCAATTCATGATACAGCTAAATAATGAGATAAACTAACCTTAACAGAGTAACAGCGTGTGCTGTCTGAGTTCAGTCTATCAGCCAATCAGCTGCTTGGGCTGAATCATGTGATCACGCGAATTACAGGACATTCTCAGCATGCTGACGTCATAGAGCACAGGAAACAAAATCACCCGAAAAAAAGCTTCGTTTATTACAAAATATTTCTATTAGAACATACTGGCTTCAATCCAAGCATCTCAGTTGATGTTGAGGCTGGAAGACCACGGATGATGGGACACAAGCCTTGGGGGGGTAAGTTAATACTGAGCATGAATACTGAACAAAATATTGGAATTATGAAAATGAAATCAATAAATCACAGTCAATTCTTTCTTTTTGAAGGAATATCTTCACATGAATAAGCAAGAAAGACATTCATCCCTGAAATAGTTTTTTGGGTTGCTGGGAGAATGTTAGGCTGAAATAAAAGGTAACATGATGACAATGTTTTCAAGATAAATCCAGTTTGGACAATATTATAAATACAGTCAGCCAGGCCATGCTGATCATATCAGTCCATTATAATGGTTGAAGTATCTATATTTACACTGGTCATCTGTTCTTGTGATGACAGGATGCTCTAAATAGCATCAGAGCAATAAATCATACTAAAATATCATTTAAAATACACTTTTTAATACCATCCATCCCTGCTGCAATTTTAAACAATCTGAAATCATTCATCCCTACAATCAATATAGGCGAACAGAAAAGCAAGATTTTACACGGTCCAGTTGAACTACTCAAAATCATCAACGGGTTTTACTTCGGCTGTCTTAAAAAATAACACATTTATCAGTCATGGTCCATACATAGAAATGTCCATCTGAGGAATATGAAATGGAAATGAATGGGGACTGATGCCGCTTATTTCGCTTTAATTCGGCCAGTTTAGAAGATGCACTTAAGCGGTGTAAAGTCATCTGAAAATCTGTGAATTCAGAGCCAAAAGGATTATTTTCTGCTGACATCTGTAGCATTCAACTCAAATTTAAAGGAGCAGTTCACTCAAAAATGACACATCTGCTGAAAATGTACTTATCCCCAGGCCATCCAAGAAACATAAGCTTCTTTATCAGAACAGATTCGGAGAAATATAGCATTGCATCACTTGCTCACCAATGGATGCTCTGCAGTGAATGGGTGCCGTCAGAATGAGAGTCCAAACAGCTGATAAAAACATAATAATCCACAAATAATGCATGCTTGCTTATTTGTAATAAACAAATCCATCATTAACACACACACACACACACACACACACACACACACACACACACACACACACACACACACACACACACACACACACACACACACACACACACACACACACACACACACACACACACACACACACACTTAGCCAAACAAAACAAATTTAGCCAAATATACATCGTGGACGGCCTGAGTGGAAGTCAATTTTCAGGTAATGAACTATTCCTTTAACTTCTATTCAACCCAGAACTTACTTTAAAATGATAAATTACATTTACGTGCATTTCCTGAACTGGCTGATGTAAAACTGAATAACCGATCCCATCACTGAACACGCTTCATTAACATAACACATGGAATAAATTTATGATCCACATTAATTTCCCAAACTATTAAATACACGACAAACTCTGTACAGTTCAAAAGATCAGTCAAACAGTAAGATCGGGAAGTTTCTGTAATGAAAGCAAAGCGTGTGAGCGATACTTTAGTCCAGCTGAGAAGAAACAAACACACATCTGCTGAATGGTTTTGTTGTGACTGTAACTAGTAGAGCTTCACGCCCTTGTTAAGCCACAGTGACTCGGTAAGGCCAAGACAGAGCGCAGGAAACGAGGGAGTGTGTGTTTATCTGCATGTGTTGTGAGAGTGTCTGCTTCATTTGTGTCGGCTAAAGGCTCTGTACAGAGCGAAGCCCAGCATGGTGGCTATTGTGGCGCCCAGAGTCACACGCAGCCAGAAAGACGTGCTGCTCATGTCTGATCCGTTCAGGTGCCTGCAGACAGGAAGTGACATAGATAGAGAGATTTAAATACACTCGGTATTTCTGCTGACCTTGCTGACACACATCCAGCCAAGCAGGATAATATTAGTCTGGCATCTGCAAACCTTTGAAGTCAACAAGCAACGTTTGTAATCCATAATATTCAACAGAAATATTTACAAGCGGCATTTGATATTCAATGGAAAAATGACATCATTTGATTAAACAGGAATTGATTGGATTGTGAAAAGTGAGTGTAAGAATAAGAAGACTTGGCAACATCAACCCGAAAATAAAAGCAGTTTCAAAGTATATTTGTGACCCTGGACCACAAAACCAGTCATAAGTGTCAATTTTTCAGTTTGTTAGGATCGGACAATATTTGGCTGAGATACAACTATTTGTGAATCTAGAATCTGAGGGTGCAAAAAAATCATAATACTGAGAAAAGCTATCAAATAAAGTTCTAATCAATGCATATTACTAATCATACATTAAGTTTTGATATATTTACGGTAGGAAATTCACTAAATATCTTCATGGAACATGATTTTTACTTAATATCCTAATGATTTTTGGCATAAAAGAAAATAATTTTGACCCATACAATGTATTTTTGGCTATTGCTACACATACCCCAGCGTCTGAAGACTGGTTTTGTGCTCCAACGTCACACATACATATATATATAAGAAATTAATTATATCTTTATACAATAAAAAAAGCGTATGTACTTACGGGTACATGGCAGCCCAGGTGAGCTTGCTGTAAATGTGTGTGTGAGTGTGTGAGAGCAGCGTGGAGAAATGGAGAGGTGAAGGCAGACGATGTTTATAACAAAACTCAGACGGACTCATCCCATGATGCTGTTTGGCTTCTATCAGATCAGCTTTAGAGCCCACAACCACACACGGGATCCCGCTGTCCATGTAGTGCTGCTACAGAGGAACAAAACACAAATATACTTCACTGAAACAGAGTTTGATCTGGTCAACCACTGAACAAAAAGACAAATACAGTAAAAACAGTAATATTGTTCATTTCCATGAGTTATATTAATCTAGCGCAACTAAAAGTGCATGTTAGCCAAACAGGGTTCAGGAGAAATAAATAACCCACATGATATATTATTAACTCATATCAGTGTGCAAGGTCATTATGGTTTATTCAATCATCTGGATGATCTATGTGTAAGGTGTTTGTCACACATTACTCCAGAACTAAAGCATCTTGTGCACGTACCTTATAAATACTAGCGCAGTAGTTGAAGGAGTCCGGGTCGCTGACATCATACATGAGACACGCCACATCACACGCTGCATCTGCTGCTTTTAGAAACTCTGTTTCCACATCCACCTCCTCCAGCTAAGAGAAATAACACACACGTCAGCCGGGAGACAATAAACCGGGGTTTGAGTCAAGCTGGAGGTGGCACTCACGATGAGGTACTTGTCCTGATTGGCTATTGAGACGGTGTTGATGGAGTATATTGTGGGGGGACCGGGGTCGCGCTCGTTTCTCTGGAAATAAACAGAATAGACTTGTAAATATTTGGTAGATCTAATCAAGATTATTGGGAGTTGCAAAGTACATAAATATTACCTAGACAGAATATAAACGGTGGTTAGATAGCAAAACCTCTTTCTACAGAAAGAAACACAAGCACTATTTTGTAACTATATTAATATTACTGTGATTGTTTTACTGTAAAACCCTTATTTTATGTTTCATTGCATAACAGGAAAAATATATATATATAAAAAAATGATGATAAAGCAACCATTTTACTTTTTCACAGCATTTATAAAAATGTCATCGGTAAATAAAAATATTTAAAATAATAAATATTTTCTGATTGGCTTTCACTTGACTGCAGTTTTTAATTGTATTTTATTCACTGAGTTCATAAAAATCTAACTGGTGTGTAAAATATATATATAAAAATATACTAAACATTAAATATGTTTGAATTGTTTTTGATTAGACTGCATTTAAAAAAAATTTTACTCATTGAAATCTCACTGTAATTAGTGCTGTCAAACGATAAATCACATCCAAAATAAACGTTTTTGTTTACATAATACACTCACCGGCCACAACTGCGTGATGCTATTATATCAATATGAACCAAAATCTCTGAGGAATGTTTCCAACACCTTCTGAAGACAAGAGTACTAGCAAGGTGTACTTAATAAAGTGGCCAGTGAGTGTGTGTGCTTTCTATATTTATTATGTATATATAAATACAAACATACAATATATATTTTGAATATATTTACATATTCATATAATGTATATTATATATAAATATATTTCATATATAAACAATATTTTTCTTAAATATATACATGCATGAATGTGTATTTATATATACACATAATAAATATACACAGTACACACACATGTAAACAAAAACTTATTTTGGATGTGATTAATTTCGATTGATCGTTTGACAGCACTAATTGGAATATATATAAATATATGAAACATTACATCTGTTCTGACTGGCTCTGATTTGAAGGCAGTGTGTTTGATTGGCTTCATGTAGTATTCTGTAAAGTCAAATTACAAACAGTGGTTCATTCTCTCACGTCAGTGCTTCGCTGCAGAAAAGCTCGGAGGAAGTCGGTCTTTCCTGTTCCACGAGGACCGATCACTTTGCAGAGGAACACGGTGCGCTGGCTTTGTCTCTTCTCCAGGTCGAAGGCTTTTTCTCTTGTTACTAATATACACACAGACAAAGACTCTTCAGAATCAGTCGGATCAAACAGGACTGTGAGAGGATCTCATTACCTGTGATGCCGGAGGTCTGGGACTCGCGCTCCATTAGAATGGGATACCCGAGGTGACCGAAATGCTCCAAACACCGGTGGACATCCAGATAAGCGGATAACCTGCGGTTTATTCAACACATCAAATTTAATGCCATAACTACCAAATTGGCAGTGTGTATTAATAATAATCCAATTATTTTTAGTGAATCATAAACATACGGCACAACCAGTGAAGTCTGATTCATGAAAAATGACTCGTATGAACTTATATTTGTAAATCATAAACATACGGCACAACCAGTGAAGTCTGATTCATGAAAAATGACTCGTATGAACTTTTATTTGTAAATCATAAACATACGGCACAACCAGTGAAGTCAGATTCATGAAAAATGACTCGTATAAACTTATATTTGTAAATCATAAACATACGGCAC
>CM050436.1:22035264-22045264 GCA_027564155.1 Gymnocypris eckloni scoliostomus | reverse complement strand
ACGATTTCCTCCCTCAACACTTCATCAGACTGTTCACTTTCTGCAGAGAGAGAAGTATTAATAAAATACTACAGGGAAAATATTATGTCATTCCACACACACACGCTCACACACGCACACACACACACACACGCGCGCACGCACGCGCTCGCGCACGCACGCACACACACACCTGAGTAGTCGACTATATGTGTGGGCACTTTCTCAGGCGTGACGTCGGCTGGTATGGTGATCTCCTCGGCCCGGAGAGGAACCTGGCGACACAAACGCATGAGCTTCCTCTTACGGCATCAGTCAAACACACACCAGAGAGGCTCATGGGTAAACTCACCTGCTCGGGAAACTCCTCTCCGACCAGGCACATGATGAGAGAGGTCTTTCCCACTTTGGCTACAGGGAAACCAAGCATAGAAACATATTTCATCTCAATAAACGTGAAACGTCAATCCTTCTTGAGTGTTAATCTTACACGTGATGTGTTGGGGTAAATCTATACTGTACTTCAGGTCTGTTCTCTTATTAATAAGCAAGTTGAGGAAGCACACTACAAGACAACTGGTCACTCACAGGTGTTCACCTTGAGCTTAAAAGGCCAGTTATGAGATCAAACTAGTAAGACTTGAGCGCAGCAGGCGAGGAATAAACGTAACACTAATGCGAAACAAAACGTGTGCGCTGCCTAAAGAAATGACACGTACTATATCCATCTCAGAACATCAGATAAACTCACCAAGACTGCATTTACTTGATTAAAGATACAGTATAAAAATAGTAATATTGTGAACAATTATGAATGAATGAATGATGCATTTATATAGTGCTTTTTGTGTATTGTTGTACACCCAAAGCGCTTTACAATCATGTCTCTCCTCAAACATCACCAGTGGTTATTATTACAATTTCACATAACTATTTTCCATTTTAATATATTTTAAAATGTAATTTATTCATGTGATGATAAACTGAATTTTCAGCATCATTACTCCAGTCTTAAGTGCCACACGATCCTTTAAAATAAAATAAAATTAAAAAATTTAACAAAAAACTTATTTCATAAGGCTGTAAATTGATAAAAATGACATTAAAGACATTTATATATCGCTACATAAGATGTCTACATTGTGATGTATCATGGTTTCCACACAAAAACGTGTTTTCAACATTGATAATATCAGCAAATCATATCAGAATCATCTCTGAAGGCTCTGTTTTATGCGCAGTATTATCAGACAGGCTGAAGCTGTTATTAATACGTGCAGGATCTGTTTTCTCTCCAGACTCATCTGATGTGGAACTAGGCACAAACTCCACACCTTGATAGTTATGTCAACACCTTCATTATCAATCACTGAGCGAAAAACCAATGAACAGATTTAGTCATTCATATACACACAAAACAATTATACATATACATAAATACATGAAATAGATCTGAACAAAATTACTCTTCTTAAAACCTGCATGGAAAACAAATAATAAAGTGTCAAAACAAATACAATGCACACGAAAGCGTGTAACGCGTTTTAATATCTGAATATCTATTAAATAAAGCAGGTGTTTAATTAAACTTCTAGAGTTTGACAGAACTGTCATCTGTGTGAACTTGCTCACTGTATAATAAAGTTCATTTTCGTGTGTTCTGATTTTGTTTGGTGGCAAAAACATACAAAACTAATAAATAGAGCACTAAATGAATCGCTAATTCAAGAGTGCAGCGCGTTTACCTCAGATCATTTCTGCAGCAGCTCAAGGTTGAGGGTTAGCGCTCTCAATCATGCTAACTTTCATTCAACTCTCACATTTAATTCCCTTGAAATGTCAAAGAAATGAAATCTTACGTTCCCCCAACAGCAGTATCCGGACATCGCGTTTCATTTCACTCCGCTCTCTACTGAACTCTTTGACGAGCTGCGGCTATCTTCTCGGAAAACTTCCAAATTCAGTTCAAAGCTCAGTGCTAGTTAGTTTCTGGCTAGCCCCATTCCATCCAAAGAAACTGTCCCCGCTGCACACTTCCGGCTGGAGCCCAAATGGAGCGCCCTCTATCGTGCATTTCCTTCGTTTTTAATTCGCTTTTTCTTTTTTGTTTATTTATTTATTGTCTGCTTTTTCAATTATAAGCACATTAAACATATATAGAAAAATATATATATTTATAAAAATAAATATTAAAATATATATTTTTTACATATGCTAAAGCTTTTTTTATTCTTATTGATTTTACCAAAAAGGGGATTAAATAATATGATTACCTTGGATATATTGGCTCATATTTTTAGCAATTTGTGGAAAATACATTGTAACTACATTAAAAGCATTTAAAATAAAACAATTCATATAATAAAATGTTCAAAAATAAAATGTCTATAGATGACAGATAGATAGTAATGACCTTATTTAAAGCAATGTGAGTACTTCAGTTTTATGAATTTTATTTCTGAGGAACAATGTGCATAACAATTCCAGGGTCTTTTTTCCTAGCAAAATAATTTTAAACAGTGTAAAAGTATAAAAGCCGACAACCGACTTTGTCCAAGTGTGTCAAAAACATTAAAAACTAATTAAAAAATTAAAAAACTCCTATTATTTAAACTTCAAATCATGCTAACTGGATGTAAAACATGGCAAAACTGCTCTACTACATCAATGCAACATTTCTACTAAACAGAAAAACTAACTGTGACAGCAGAGTAACTAGTGCAGTCCAAAATGTGAGGGGTCAAGGGGTCAAACTCTAGCATTAGTGTTGTGTCAGCATTATAATCCGTGTACAGTCCACAGTAAGAGCTCATTATGAGCAGCGGTGAAGAGCTGAGATCCAGACCAGCTGAAGCTGCACACGTGAACCGAGTCACTGTAAGACGTGAAATCCTGAAAACGCCCGCTGGACGAATGAATCAGCTTCAGGACGCGCTCTGAAACACAAAGCATCACTGGTATATGACTACATAACTCACATACACATGACTTTCATGATTTAAAGTACAACAGCACACTAACGGTTTGACCCAACAGCGATCAGTCTTCCAGTCGAGCAGAGACCGAGACAGAGCGCCCAATCAGCAAGAGAGATCGTCCTCAAAACCTGTAAAGCATAAACACACACAGAACCAATGACAGTATCTGGCCAATATAAGAGTGTGGAGAGAATACATGAGGTATAAAGGCTGATAGCGAGTGTTGAAGTACCTGTTTTTTGTAAAGGCAGTAAAAGATGATCTCTTTTTCCACAGCGTAGCCGGTATAAACCACGGTTCCTCTCTCACTGGGGCTGAACGCAGCCAAACTGGGCGGTAATGCCAGTGCATCCTGATTAAAACGACAAAAACGTTATTTACAACTACAATAAACACATGAGTAATCAGAGCAGCTTGAGCTACAAACAAGCTCAGAGTATATTTAATACTCATAAATAATACTCATGAATATGAATCACCTCTGGTGGGCTGGGCGCTGGAAACGTCAGCCAATCAAGCAGCTCACATTTATCATTCGTCCAATCAGCAGCCCAGATGCTGACACGCCTGTCTGCGCTTACAGCCAACCAGAGCTCGTTTCCCTCCAGTCCAAACTCCTTATACTAAAAGACATTGATATCAGCACACGTTAATTCACTCGGCTGTAGTGCTACACGTTTTTGGGGAGCGGGCGGGGGAGAAAATTGAATGGCTGATTAAAAATGATTAAACGTTTTCTGATTAAAATTTAAAATGCAACACAAATATGCTCCAGGCTCGCTGGGCTTGTTTGTAAGGCTGCACAATCTGGTCAAAAAGTATTATATAATCAATATAAATTCATATATTATTATTAACATTAATAATAATACAAATATCATTATTACTAAATAAAAATACAAAACAATTTTTTTATCATAATGACTAATTAATAACAACAATAAATAATTATTATTGCTATTATTATGAAATAATAAAAATACAAATAATAAAAGTATAAAATAAAATAAATAATACAATTTGTAAAAAAAAATTGTTTACTATTGTAATATTTCACTGTAAAATAAAACATGAGTATTTAAGAAAATGTATATATCAATATAACTATAATTATTAATAATAAAAATAATAACCATTTATTATTCATTATAATTATATTTACTATTAATATTAAACAAAATAAGACATTTTACCATTGTAATATTTCACTGTAAAATAAAGCAATGGAGTATTTTATATTTTATTGTACAGTACATCAATATTAATATTTACGGCTTTGCTCATTTCTTCATGTTATAATGTTAAACCGTGTGAGCTGCTTCACTCTGAAACACGCAGCACATATATTTCATTAAACACAGCCTTTACGATACCAGCGCTATATTGTGATCTTGGTTTTATTCTAATTGCATTACATTGACCCTGTAAGTATTTGGACACTTTAGTTAACACATTTTTTTCCTTCACTAAATTTCCCATTTTCATATTTAAGATCTGTCTTTGGATCAAATTCATGTATTTTTAAGCGTGACTTCAGTGTCCAAATATCATGCACAATGTCGAGTCATTTGCCTTGCAAAACAGAAATCCAGAAAAACAAACACACAAGCACAAACCTGTTTGCTGGTGCACTGCACGGTAGTTATGGCCGCCCCCTTGTGATCACGGATGGTGCGTACAGTGACTCCAGAGACGGGACTACTGACAGTAACGAGACCATCACGACCACCAGACAACAGCACGTGACCTACACATACACAGATGCATATAGTGAACAAGCACACAAGCGCTCACACACACACACACACACACACACACACACACACACACACACACACACACACACACACACACACACACACACCGTAGTGCGAGTACTGCAGCGCACACACAGACACTCACACACACACACACACACACACACACACACTCACCATAGTGAGAGTACTGCAGCGCACACACAGACACTCACACACACACACACACACACACACACACACACACACACACACACACCGTAGTGCGAGTACTGCAGCGCACACACAGACACAGGCTGAGGTTGTAGTTTCAGCTCCATCTCGGACGACTCCAGACTGAAGATCCTCACAGTCCCGTCACTGTAACCACCTGCAACACACACACGCCCACTGGGCTCATACACACCCCTCGGAGGAGACCAACACACACACTCACAGCTCTGCAATCCAGACAAACAGAGACACAATTAATCAATTAACTGCAGTGGAAAATGAATTTGATATTTAGAGTTTGACTGGCGACCAGAGAAAGATTAGCCAAGTTACACTACTATTTAAAAGCTAGAGGTCAGTAAAATGTTTTCATTTATAAAATCAGTTCATTTTTTGAATGAAGTCTTACACTCACCCAGCCTGCATTTATTTGATCAAAAATACAGTAAAAACAGTGATATTGTGAAATATTATTTTAATTTCAAATAACTGTTTTCTATGTCAATATATTTTAACATGTCATTTATTCCCGTGATCAAAGCTGTGTTTTCAGCATCATTCCTCCAGTCTTCAGTGTCACATGATCTTCAGAAATCATAATAATATACTCATTTAATGCTCAAGAAACACGTCTTATTATTATCAATGCTGAAACTGTTTAATTTTTATTTTGTGGAAACTGATACATTTATTTTCAGGATTCTTTAATAAACAGAAATGTTCAAAAGAACGGCACTGATTTGAAATGGAAATCTTTTGTAACATTATGAATGACTTTACTGTCACTTTTGATCAGTTTTAATGAATACATGCTAAATAAAAGTATTAATTTAATTAAAAAAACAAACTCCAATGTTTGCATTAAAATGTTTGATGGCTCTATCGCATTAAAACAATGCTGGATAAAAAATTTAATAAAATGTGCAAAATTATAATAACTAAATCAATAAATTGTTGGAAGCATAAAAACCTGTAATTAGGTGGACATGTATTATTTGGCAAGAAGTCATGCACATGAACAAGGATGAAAACACTTTTACCCATTACAAAAGTCATGTGACTGAATATTGTGCTCAGATTGTTGGCTACTATGATGACACGCAGTCATTGATTGAGCAAACATGAAATTGAACACAGTTCATAAAAAAGCCCCAGTGGCTAGATCTTCCTTCTGTTCATCTGTGTGTTTACGCTCACCTGGTTCAGCACCTGAAACTGCACCAGCAGCTCGTGACTCTGCAGCGCCCAAACTCTCACACTGCCGTCCTGCCCACAGGTGGCAAAATGCTGCTCATCTGGACTGCAAACCACACCGTTCACCTACAACGAGAACACAAACTTCAGCATTTATGACAGAAGTAGTTACTTTTAGAACCATTTCAGTGTTCGCTGTTGATGAAAGCTTAAGCGGTTACGTGTCGTACCTTGCTCTTATGGCCGCTGATCAGCCGTATACTGGTGCTGTCGGTCCAGTTGATGTACCACAGGGTTCCTGCTGTCGTACCCACAATCCCCATGTCCATGACATCATCAAACACTGCACTGACCACGGTCCCATCCAACAGTAGCTCTTGTTCCAGCTGCACCTGGCGCTTCCAGAGTCAAAACAAGTGATGCTCTTTTAACTGTTTTTCCCAAAATCAAAGATAAGGAAATTAATTTGGTAATTCGGACAAAATACGGACAGCATGTCACCATGCAAGCCTGTTTCCACCTCGTTCAAAAATAACTTCGTATTTCTCATAATTACAACTTTATATTTCACAATGTGACCATATCTCACAACTTTGACTTGCTTTCTATTGATTTTTTATTTTCATGCAATTGCAACTTCTATAATGTCAAATTACCTTTATTTTACTACATGTTTTACTCTTGAGGTGGAAATGTGTTCATATGTCTTTTACACCAATTTTATGTTTATTCAGATGCTTTAAATTGAAAATGACAATAAATAGATTTATAATGTTAAAAAATATTTTAATTTCACATATTCTATTATATATTCTACATTCTATTAAACAAAGTATCCTAAAAAATATTAAGCAGCACAACTGTTTTCTACATTGATAATCAGAAATGTTTCTTGAGCAGTAAATCGTCATATTAGAATGATTTCTGATGGATCCCGTGACGCTGAAGACTGGAGGAATGATCACAGCAATGAGTTCCATTTTTAAATATATTCAAATAGAAAACAGTTATTTAGAATTTTGATATTATTTCACAATATCTCAGATTTTGCTGTATACTTAATTAAATAAATGCAGTCTTGTTGAGCATATGAGATTTCTTTCAAATTTTTAAACAAATCTTACCGACCCCAAGCTTTTTACAGGTACTATATAAAAAAATATACAACATGTATGCACATGGTTTAACTTTCTTTGGACCTTTAAACATTCTTGAAGGAGATAAAGTGAAGGTAAGCATGCTTACCCATCATCCTGTGTTCTGCTGCTCTTGTTATTGTCATTACTGAGATTCTGGACCGAAGCTACAGACCACAGTCTCAGTTTTTTGGTGTTACTGCCTGTGACGAGCTTATTCTCACGGCAAACTAACACACCTACAAAAAAAAAAAAAACAGCTGGTAATTCTGTTTCCCTGCGACCAAAATGTGATCAAAAAAGCAAAAACCCAAACACACCTATCTCTCCTCCATCTGCTTCCCAGGTCACAAAGCAGCGCTGTGTGTTACAGTCCCACACACACACGTGGCCGCTGTTTGTGCCCGTGTACAGGATCCGGCCAGTGCTATAGCACAGTGACGTCACCTCCGCCTGCCCGACCGCATCAGGTAAGCTTACTTTCTGCACCTGACGGAGGAGGAAAAGCTTATTTTGGCTTCTGTGCAGCAGTGAATGCATACTTGATTCTCTTTCGTACGGTGTCTGTATGTACCTGGAGTTCAGTGCTGTTATCCTGTGTTTGTATTCGAGTAAACACAACAGCACTGCTGCCGATGAGTGTCAGCTCATTAGCAGTGAATGGACAGAAAGAGGCATCATGCAGCGGGACGGATATCTGAACGGTACAGAGCAGCTCAAACGATCGTGTGCTCCACAGCGCCACCACCGGCTCCCAAAAACCACCTAGGAGCAGAATATACCATTATTAAGTTATTCATTATAAAAGACAACATTTACAATCTAGATCTGTATTAAAGAAAGTCATTACTTGAGGTGATTTTCAATGGAATGCTTTGAAATCAATAACATTTATACCATAATAACAATTATTAAATTGAAAAGATATAGGTCTACATTTTTAGTTTTATTTAAACATATTTTGACATGGTTTTCTTTCTAAACATATCTATCTTATTTTAACTACAGTAACCAGGATTATTTTGACCCAGTATAATTTAACTATGTATTTTAGTATATTTTATAAACTATTTTATACTAAAACTGCATAGTATAGATGTGTGCATAATGTAGATGTGTACATACAGTGTATAATGTGTATTGAGAACTAAGCATGTCTTTATAGTACACTGTGTGTACGGAGTATATGTATGTGTATTCTGCACATTGTCTTCTGTATAAGTCTGTAAGTATGTACTGTCTATATGTAAATTGTTTGTTTTGCACTGCCTCAAGAATTTCACTCACCAAGGCACTTGTGCTGTGGTGATGTGACAATAAAAGTGATTTGATTTGAACTATTATACTAACAAACAACTAAAAATATTTGTTTGTTAAACTTGTATTTAACTAAGAATATTCCTTTAACATGGCCCCATAATGCAAAGCATGAAACACTGACCCACTGAGAGCAGGTACATGTCATCCCTGGAAAAAGTCAGGCTCTGCACCGTCCCCTTGTGGTACGAGAGGCGGTTTCTACAGGAGCCATCTGAAGCATTCCATATGCAGATGAGGCTGCTGTGAGAAGCTCCGCCCCCTGACGCAGACGCAACCGTCTGCCAGGCAAATCAGAGAGAGGATTCATTCAGAGGATGCACCTACTTTCTGCTAACAATCATTATTAAAGTATTACTAACTAGTGTAAACACATGAAGATTGTGTGATTTATATAAAGCATTTGCAGTATATACTAAATCATGCATGTGAGCGGTACCTGTGCATCATGGGTGACGGCGAGCGTTGAGATCTCCTCTGTGTGGCCAAACCACTGTTTCTGTGAGCCTGTGTGAAGATCCTCAACGACGACAACACACCCACATGTGTACACAAATAAACCTGCACACACACACAGATGTAGCTACAAAACAATTGCGTACAAATGCCAGGGTCGGAAATTAACAGTGGCTTGAGGCAAAGATGGCACTTAAATCAACAAAAATGGCACTTAAAGATTTTTTAATAAGAGCCAACAAAAGAGATATTTTATGCGATGGACATCATAAAATAATTTATACTTGGTTAGTATTTACCTGTGTCTGGATTCCAGACCATATTGTTACGCCCATTGCCATTATAGCCAATCACAGCCTTGAGACTTAGCCCCGCCTGTCCTGGGGGCGGAGCTACTGTGGTCTAAATACAAAATAATTGTTGATGAAAAAAGTAAGTGGTCCAGAAAGACACATTATACAAAAGTGTTTTAAATATTCATAAACCACAATTCACTTTGAGATTAACATATTAATTAATAATTGATTAAAAATATATACCTGGTCTAACACAGAAGTCTTAAAACGTGGAGTGAAGTGTTTATAACAGTCTGGACGGACTGCTGTGTGACTGTCTTGTATATTCTCCGTCCTTGATTGGTTAGCTGGGAGTGTGGGCGTGTCCTCTTCCTCCACCCACTCTGTCACTCTGAGGAAGGAGGCGTGTTTGGGAGGAGACGAGTGGGCGTGGCCTGTCGTGGGACTGAGCTGTAGCTCAGCAGTGGAATCACATAGGATACCTATAGAAGTAAAGCATTTGGGATGTAATAGTGACTCAATGATGAGGACAAATGCTCATGAACATACCTTCACTGTGCTTCAGAGCACTGGACAGAAAATTCATGACAGGCGGGGAGGAGGGCTGAAACAATGCTTTTCGAGGACTCTCATTGGACAGCTCGGCTCCATTTAGCTCCATCCAACTGTGAGCT
>CM050436.1:21860264-22030264 GCA_027564155.1 Gymnocypris eckloni scoliostomus | reverse complement strand
GATCGTAGAGAACCGCCACGCACACGCCACAGACGTATGTTACCTAAACCACACGACACCATGCTGCACACAAAACACACATTCACTTATAATCTGCCAATATGACAACCCTGTTAATGATCATACTGTACATGCGGTTGCACCAAAACAAAATCCCACTCCACATTAAATCTCAAATATGTTCTGAATGGCTGTGATTTTGTAGGACACATAATATAATTATGCATGCACACCGTGTTTCATCAAAGAACGCTATCTTCATTGTCTGGATGTCCACATCTGTATGAGCTTTAGCCAAGACTGGAACCACACCTGCTTCCGCCACACGCCGAGTGTTCCAAAGGACCACCGTCTAAACAAACAAATCAAAATATGAACACAAACATACACAAGATTTTTTTTTATATGCAAAACACTTACGGTTTTGTTGTGGCTGTCTTTCCCCACGCCACACAGCACGCCTCCACTCTGAGAGAAACTGAAAGAACAAAAACATGAGAAGACCAGCTGGCATTGCACACACAGTGACAGGTCTGCAGATGGGTTGTACCTGAGCAGATTCAGAGCGTGTGTGTGTGTAGGAATGATGGTCTGACACACTCCTCCGCTGTAGCTCCAGAGACGAATCAGACTGTTTGCGCCCATCTGAGCTGATGCCAACAATGTAGAGCTGGTATTTAACGCCAGAGCGGAGACCTAACAAACAACAAGAACACATCAACACGAAAATCAGTGTCAGCTAGCTATAATTAAGATGGTATGTATGATAAGGTGATGACTGTTATTTTATAAACAATGTTTATGTATATTGACTGGACAAAGAAAATCACAAAAAGGTGGTGTTTAACCGATAGAGGCTGTAGCCTTTGGCGTTCCTTGTTAAGCGCCGCATCCGCAGGAGACCGGGTTCGAGACCCGCTCGGTGTGATGGTGCGGAGGTTACATCAACACAAGGCTGGTGCGACCGGTTTATAGTATGAGTCCCTAATGTCATATGTTGCACGTTCTCTTTTTTTTAAAGACATAAACCAACATAAAAAAAAAAGGATGGATTTGTAGCGTTTTGAAAAAAGAAAAAAAAAATACTTTGCATTTATAATCGACAATATTGTTGTTTCATTTAACAATCATTGTTTAACATGTTCAGACTGAGCCAACAGACCATTTTAACAGGATAAATTGAATATTAACAAAATGTATGGGTCTAGGTAAAAAAATGTCATTTTCATGAAAACTATTAAAATGGATTTATAGCGTTTTGGAAAAGAGCTCTTCATATACACATATGCATAAACTGCAGTTTGGGATCAGTACGATTTTTTGTGTTTTTTTAAAGAAGTTTCTTCTGCTCATCAAGAATGTATTTGATCAAAAATACAGAAAAAAAAAATATTTTGTGAAATAATATTGCAATTTAAAATAACAGTTTTCTATTTTAATATACTTTCAAATGTAGTTTATTTCTGTGATGCGCTGCTGTATTTTCAGCATCATTACTCCAGTCTTCAGTGTCACATGATCTTCAGAAATAATTATAATATAACGATTTACTGATCAATGTTGGAAACCTTTGTGCAGCTTCATATTTTTTGGGGGGGTGATCTGTGATATTTCTTTTAGGAGTCTGATTAATTAAAAAGTTAAAAAGAACAGCATTTATTTAAAAAGAAAATTGTGTATTACAATATACATTGCTATTTAAAAGGTTGGCGTCATTTTTTCTTTCTTTTTTCTCTTTTATTCAGGAGGGATGTGTTAAATAAATGAAAAGTCACAGTAAAGACTGATATTGTTAGAAAAGATTTCTATTTTGAACAAATGCTGCTCTTTGTATTCATCAAAGTATCAAAGAAAAAAGTATCACGTTCCAGAAAACAATATGAAGCAGCACAACAGATTCAACACTGATAATAATTCAGCATATTAGAATGATTTCTGAAGATCATGTGACACTGAAGACTGGAATAATTCAGCTGCGTCACAGAAATAAATTATAGTTTAAAGTATATTAAAATAGGAAACCAATATTAGAAATTGCAATAAGATTTCACAGTATTACAGTTTTTTCTGTGTTTTTGATTGAATAAATACAGCCTTGATGAGCAGAAGAGACTCCCTTAAAAACATAAAAATGTTTACTGATCCAAACTTTCGAGCGACAACGTATGTATATATATATATCAATTACATATTCAAATATATGTAATTGTATATATATAATAGTATAAATCAAACAATGTCTTTTTTCATGTTCTATTGTATCAGTTTTGTAAAAGCAATAAGCCCCTCTAAAAGCAGTTGTTTACAGTGACTGTACCATGGTTTATTCCACTTTACATCATGCATCGCAAACACCACAAACACTTGATCAAATGACTGCAATTCTGTAAAACTCTAAGTTAACTGTGTGTGTGTTTATAAAAGAAGACCTTATCTGTGTGTCCAATGAAGAATCTCTGTTGTCCGGAGGAAACGGTCATGCTGACGATAACAGCGTGACAAGGATACACAACTTCCTCTCCATCAGAACTCCACACAGCCTTAGAGACAACACAACATCAGGTAAAGTAATTCAAATCATTGATTACGTTCTATAATCAGTGCATTAAATGTTGATTCCCAGACGGTGCATTTTTGTGTTTGTGTGTGTGTTACTCACACATCTCATTGTAGCTCCTCCGAAGCCAATAATTCTGTTCAGCTTCAGAATGGGGTCAGGATACAACTTCTGAAATATAAACAGAGACCCTCCAAACACACAAAAAGAGCCTAGTTGTACATACACACATCTTGATCATGTAAACCGTGCTTTAACATGCATTGATGCTCTGTTAGTCTGTGCTTTATGTGTGGTTAACCTGAGTTTTCTTCACTGGTTGGTCAGAAGACAGAGAGACAGGCCGAGGAGATGCAGCATTGATGACCTAAGAAGAAAGATTTAGACTGATTCTTCCAAATTCTGTATGCTTTTAAAAGAGCAAAGGCCTTGATATGTTTTCAATTGAGGAAGCTAATCTTATATCGACTTTACTTACTGCGATTTCCTCCTCACTGTCTGTCGTGTGGGTATAGACATCATCCTCGCAATGAGCGTATACATGCACTCCAGCATCATCTGCACGCACTACTGTGACCTGTTCGTCCACCTGCGACCTTTGACCCGGTGACCCCGGGCTCTCTGAGCCTCCAGAGTGTGTATAATTCAACTCAGGCAGACGCTTTGTCTGGTTTGCTGAACGTTGTTTAGTGCGCTACACGAAGAGAAAGAGAGAGAAGAGCCATTAGGGCTTGTAAATGTCCACAATAGTTGCACTGGAACGAAGGTGAATTGAAGTTCACACATAAACACTCACTCGTGCAGGTTTGGGGCTGGTGATCTGCTGGATGAGGGAGACTCGGTCTTGTACAGGTTTACTGATCTTTACAGCACGACTCTCTTCTCTTTGAGGACTTTTTCCGGCTGAGACCGTGGAGAGAGCATATGGTTTCATCAGATAAAATGCACAGTGTTGTCTGCGACTGTGTATGTTTACATGCTGAAGACTCACTTTTACTTTCACTGGATCCTTTTTGTATGGAATCAAAAGGTAACTTCGTTCCATCTGAGGGAAACCTGTCAAGATACACACAAGTCTGCAATAAACATTCTGAAACAATGAAATAACATAGGTATGTGAATTACTGAATTTATTTAAATGCACATTGTTACAATGATGTAGCTATATTCCAATTTCCAGATTTATATTATAGACAATATCCTGACTCCACAAATTCTGGAATATGCTTCTTTTAATCAGAAATGTGTTGCATGTTATCATCTTATTCATAAAATCCACTAAGAGGACCTCAGTTCTTGGTAGTGTTGATGGTAATTTTTTACAATTGAAAAGTGTTTGAAAAAAGTGCTCAACACAAGAATCAACACATCAAATTTAAAACCATAACTACCAAATTGGCGGTGTGTATTAATAATATTCCAATTATTTTAAGTGAATCATAAGCATACAGTGACAAACACATGACTCAAGAACTGATTATTTTTAATGAATCATAATTATACGGCACAACCAGTGAAGTCTGGTTCATGAAAAACTGACTCGTATTAACTTTTATTTGTAAATCATAAACATAGTCATTGTTGAATATCAAGTGAAAACGAGCAGGTTAAATAAATATGGACAACCTATTAACTCCAACAGTGTTATTAAAGGAACAGTTCACCCAAAAATGAGCCTATTCCTTTAAGCAAAGTGTTTATTTGACAGACATGTGTATTCCTAGTTCTCCACAACAGGTTACACTCACCTAATGTAATCATATAAGTCATGCCATCTCTGGCCCTTCGGTACAGGGAAACACATTTCTCTGGGCATCGGTGCAGTGCCATCTGGCAACATCACACCAGACTGCCTGAACTCCGAGAATGACAGACCTACGAATAAAAAAAAGATTATTGTGTAATAATAAATGTAATGTATATAGCACCTTTCCAGAGTGCAAAGACGATATACATTAGCTAGACAATAAGCAACCACACAAACACAATCAAGATAGAAATGTACCGGGGTCAAACAGCAGGTCGCTGGTGATGATGTTTTTAACAGACATATTGGCACAGAGTTTGATGCTCTTTAGGTGACTGTGGGTTCTGTTGAGGTAAACCGAGAGCACATAACGTAGATCCATTGTTAAGCACGTCCACCTCGTGCTCGGCGGCGCTAGGCCCACTAAACCTGAAATGCACAAGTTATCAAGTAACTACAAAAAATGCTTGCTGCATGTAGAAAACATCATAATAAAAGCCAGAAAGTTTGAGATACCTTGTTTAGCAGTACAGGCCGTATTCTCAAACACTGAACCATGTGCAGCTCCACACAGAAACGGGAACTGCAGCCATGTCGCCGTGGACTTGAACTCTTTGAACATGTTAGAGAACGACACACGGATCACCTGACCCTCCTGAACAATGAACAAAACAACAAACAGAGATACGTCGAAAGAAAATCATCACACACACACGTGTAGATCAGAATAATTACATCAACCAGGTACACAGAACAATGTGTTATATTGATAGTTAAAACTAAAGAAACTAAAATCATTTTGGTCATTGAAAAAAAGCTGAAAAATTAAACTTAAAACTTAAAAATGAGAGATTTAACTTGGCGACTGATTGAAACAAGCATAAGTTGAGGAACCACAATGACTAAAAGTAAAACCTTAATAATAAATTAATTTAAACTATGTAGAAATATTAAAAATATATAATATGTCAAGTTACAAAAACATTAATTAAAATGAAAATTAAAACCAATAAAATAAAAGTTCCTGAATTACAAACAAAGTAACAAAGAGTGATAAATCAAAAGAAAAATGATCAAAATATATGCATATAATCATTATAATAGCAATACTCTCAAAGGCCTTATTTTTAAACATAGACCTGTACATGAAAGTCGATATCATTACATAATTATTCACATAAAACTACATTTTTCACCTCAGCAGCAATGTCCAGGTGCACAGTGAAGTGTTTGTTTGGGCTGGGTCTGAACAGCAGGTAAAGGTACTGTCCGGTGAGCCCCAGAGACCGGCTGCTGGCTTTGGGCAGGAGGATGTAGTTACTGGCCAGTATGGAGCCGCGGATCCGCAACACAGAACACTTCAGACGCTTATCCTACCAATAAACAATACAGTACAACATGATTAGCATATGAATACAAAAACTGAATGCTAATGAGATTCCTCTGCAGCAGCAACAACATATTATAGTTTAAGAAAGGAACGACCTCCTACCATGTATGTGGTGACGTCTCCCTCTTTGCTGACTTTCTTCCATTCTTCTATCTTCATGTGTTTGAAGATGTTCACATACGGCTGCTGCCACAGAGCTGATGGAGAGATAGAGGCGCATCAATCACTGCTGTGTGTTTAATTAGATGCATGTGTGCTGTACATAGTTAACGGCATTGTGAGAGGGGGGAAGTTTAGATAAATCAGTGTATAAAAAAAAAGTATGAAAACTAAATAAAATATGAATATAAATGAATTGATTAAAATAAAGTAAATACATATATAGTGCAAAACCCAAACAGTACTAGACTGAGTATAACAATTATATTAATAATACATTTAAAATAAAATAAATAATAATAAATTATATTAGCTATAAACATAACATAATAGAACATAATTATTTTCCAAATAATATTTAACATATTTATAATGTTAATTTTCCCCAGACTAAATTAAGTCTTCATACACGGAAACATATAGCTGCCTTTTCAATATTATGGGGTAATTGTGTATGGTATAAAATCTGTACTGTACTGCTCTGTATATTTTAAATTGTATTATACTGATTTGGACCTTGTGTTCTTCTGCATTGTAACGTAAATGTTACATATTGGGCTGTAGTGTATATTCCATCTTTTAACGAACAAATTAACTCAGTCCAGGTCCGTTTCAGATGCTTATTACTCATTTACTCAAGTGTTGTAAAAGGTAATGTAATCTTACCTCTGGATGACATTATTGTTTACTTCACAGATCTGATTCACCTGTTGACAGTTAACGGACTATTAGCTCACAAACTACACCAGGAATGAACTGACTTCCGTCTCCTACGAGTCCAGAAAGATTTTATCCATCACAGCACCTCATTTTATCGTCGTACAGAGTTTAATTTTCGGTTTTGGTCGCTGTTTTGGGGTTTGGAGGTCTGTGAGTTTGTCGTGTTGTTGATGAGTCGCTCTTCTGCTCGCGCTGCTGAGACCGCCGTGGCCCGCGACGCGTTCGAACGGCATGACGTAGACCGTACGTCATCATGCCCAAAATAGCGAATCACCGAAAGACAGACCATGCAGAAAAATATAATTTTAGATGATTTATACGCATGTTTTAATCATTATGGGAACATTCCATGTACATAAGCATAAATGGGGATGGGGATGTTTAAAACTGTGCACGATTCATCTATTCTCGCAAAATATACGACAGCTTTTGAGAAAATTGAGGGAATAATAATGCAAAGATAATTTCGTTTTTGTTTAATATGTCTTATTTTGTGAAATAACAGTTTATTGAACATTCTAGAATCTAGACGTTGAATGTATGTTTATATATAATATCTAAAAAGAAATGTATGTGTCTTTTATTATATACCTAGGTACCAGGCGTAAATGGCTGTACGTCCTCCGAAAACGCGTTTCCAAATTGCATGTTGTTTGTTCTTCGTGTGCTCCCGTAGCTCCTTATGGCTGCCATAGTGACGAACGCAGCAACAGACGCTTATGAAAGGCAAGATTTCCGCTATTTTATGCTAATTATCGCTCCAGATTTACGATTAAAACGGTACCCGTTTGTTAAAATTCTCGATTAGCAGTTGTATATGGATTTTAGAGCGAACGATTATCATTATTCATCAAACAAGCTTGATGTGGCTTGTTGTAATTAGTTTTTTTTTCATTGAACATTAAGTTATTCTTATAATAATGCATCATTTTTGAGAGGTATTCGCTTTTAATTGGATTAAAAGTCTCATTAAGTGCGTTAACTGAATTGTATCGCTTTTAGTGGAATGTGTCTTTTCTTGTTTAACAGGTGAAAGTTGTGTTTACTGGATTAAAGACAGCAATCATGTCTTTCAGAGATCTGAGGAGTAAGTGAACTAAAAGGGACTCTTATCAAATGTATATATATATAAAACATGTTTCAGTATGTAGTCATAAAGCATCATAGAAACGAGTAGCTGTTGTGTAATCAGATTCTATTTCTGTAGAAAGGTAGCTTATGCTAATGCATGCATGTAAAGGTGTATGATTGAATATTTACACTTACTGTATGTTATGATTTGGACATGTAGATTTTACAGAGATGATGCGAGCGCTCGGCTACCCTCGTCTCATCTCCATGGAGAACTTCAGATCTCCAAACTTCCCTTTAGTAGCTGAAATCCTCATCTGGCTTGTCAAGAGGTAAGATATTAATATATTATATTATGTGTGTTTTAAGACGGAGCAAGGGTGGCAGAGAGACACCATGTTTTCTATATCTGATATGGATGCTTAGCACTTTAAATTATGTTTAAATTCATGATAGTTAGAACAATAATCATATATATATATATATGAAGTGTTTAACCTACATCAAACACTTCTCTTATAGAAAACGACAGACCTGTCTCTCTCCTTCCATTCATAGCCTAAACACTCGAATGAGTTGTCTTCAACCAGGTCTCATTGTTTCTTTCCCTGAACTGGACGTTAAACAGTGAGGTTTCAGGAGTGGCCATTCAACTGAGACTGCGCTACTCTCAGTCACTGAAGCCCTGCGAATAGCAAAAACCGATTCCAAATCATCAGTCCTCATTCTGCTGGATCTGTCCGCCGCTTTTGACACTGTCAATCATCAGATCCTCCTGTCCACCCTCTCATCACTGGGAGTCCACTTTGCTGGTTTGAATCCTATCTCACTGGTCGGTCTTTCGAGGTGGCCTGGGGAGGGGAGGTATCCAAAGCACATAAATTGGTCACTGGGGTTCCCCAGGGATCGGTTCTTGGACCCCTCCTCTTCTCCACATACACTACATCACTGGGTCCGATCATACAGGCATGGTTTCTCCTAGCATTGCTATTCTGATGACACACAGCTTTATCTCTCGGTAGCTGCACGGATCTCAGGCTGCCTGGAGAACATCTCGGCATGGATGAAAGAACATCATCTACAGCTCAACCTGGCAAAGACTGAGCTTCTTGTCTTCCCTGCCACTCCGACTCTACAGCACGATTTCACCATCCAGCTAGGTTCTTCTACAATTACCCCATCAGCTTCGGTCAGAAATCTTGGTGTAATCTTCGATGACCAGCTGACCTTCAAAGAGTACATTGCAAAGACTGCTGGATCTTGCAGGTTTGCACTTCACAACATCAGAAAGATCAGGCCCTTTCTGACAGAGCATGCTGCACAACTTCTTGTCCAGGCCCTTGTCATTTCTAGGCTGGACTACTGCAATGCTCTTCTGGCTGGACTTCCATCAAACACAATCAAACCTCTACAAATGATTCACGACTGGTCTTCAACGAGCCCAAAAGAGCCCATGTTACACCTCTCTTTGTCTCCTTGCACTGGCTCCGGTTGCAGCTCGCATCAAGTTCAAGACACTGAGGCTTGCACATAGAACAACCACAGGCTCAGCACCCACCTACTTCCACTCACTATTACGAATTTACATCCTCTCCAGAAGCCCGCCTACTTCCACTCACTATTACGAATTTACATCCCTCCAGAAGCCCCGCCTACTTCCACTCACTATTACGAATCTACATCCCTCCAGAAGCCCGCCTACTTCCACTCACTATTACAATCTACATCCCTCCAGAAGCCCGCCTACTTCCACTCACTATTACGAATCTACATCCTCCAGAAGCCCCTCCTACTTCCACTCACTATTACGAGTCTACATCCTCCAGAAGCCCTCCTACTTCCACTCACTATTACAGAATCTACATCCTCCAGAAGCCCGCCTACTTCCACTCACTATTACGAATCTACATCCCTCCAGAAGCCCCGCCTACTTCCACTCACTATTACGAATCTACATCCTCCAGAAGCCCGCCTACTTCCACTCACTATTACGAATCTACATCCCTCCAGAAGCCCCGCCTACTTCCACTCACTATTACGAATCTACATCCCTCCAGAAGCCCCACCTACTTCCACTCACTATTACGAATCTACATCCCTCCAGAAGCCCCACCTACTTCCACTCACTATTACGAATCTACATCCCTCCAGAAGCCCGCCTACTTCCACTCACTATTACGAATCTACATCCCTCCAGAAGCCCGCCTACTTCCACTCACTATTACGATCTACATCCCTCCAGAAGCCCGCCTACTTCCACTCACTATTACGAATCTACATCCCCTCCAGAAGCCCCGCCTACTTCCACTCACTATTACTAATCTAATAAAAAAAACACCTTCTCTTGCTAGCTTGTACTTATTTGAACAATGCCTGAGTCTTGGTGTTACGAGCACTTCCTCTGTCTGTTTGCCTCTTCAAGATGAATCGCTTTATGTATTACCCAATTGTAAGTCGCTTTGGATAAAAGCGTCTGCAAAATGACTAACTGTAAATTTTAATATTAGGTAATGTTAAATATTATGCCATTCTATATGAATCTTCCCCTAGATATGAACCTCAGATGGAAATTCCCAGTGATGTTGACACAGAGTCAGACAGAGTGTTTTTCATCAAAGCTGTGGCTCAATTCATGGTAAGCTATATTAATATTATTATTAATGTCAGCGTGAACAAAGCATATGTCAAAATCACTGCATGCTCTCTGTGTTTCTCTAGGCGACTAAAGCTCACGTGAAGCTGAATCTTAAGCGTCTGTATCAGGCAGATGGTTACGCTGTGAAAGAGATGCTGAAAATCACCAGCATCCTCTACAATGCCATGAAAACCAAAGAGAACACCGACGGAGAACAGAACCATGATGAAAACAGCAAGTTCAAGTTTGATCTGGGGTCAAAGGTTAGCGTCAAATGATTGATACAGTTTCATCATGAAGCAGAATTTTCGAGATGAGTTATTATCATCATAATTCATCATTTTTGTTGTATTTTTGGATGTGTTGTGGCAGATAGCTGATTTAAAGGTGGCACGTCAGCTGGGATCTGAAATTACAGCGAAGGGAGCAGCTCTGTTTGACCTGCTGGGGCACGAAGAGGACCTGAGAGAGAGCAGGACGGCTGCGATAGCCCGACCGCTGGAGATCACTGAGACAGAGAGCTCTGAGAGCGGCTGTCAAAGACGTCACGGTAAAACACAAATCCTCACTTCAACCAGCAAGCACAGGTTCAGAAGATCCGGGTTTCTATGATATAACTGCTTTAGTGCAGTGTTTTTGAACCTTTTTGACTTCCATTGTCAAACACAATATAGGAGTAGCAATGAATTAAAATAATTCAGTATAATTAAGTTCCAGACAAATCAGTAACTGAACTTTCTTCAGGACCGTGATATTTTGAATTAGATTTTAGATATTCTGTTTTAATTTTAATTGTAGTTAAAATTTTAGTAATTTTGTTGTTTTTGTCATTTTATTAGTTTGTTAATAGAATAGGTTTTCATTCATTTTAATTTATTAGTTTTAGTTTATTTATTTGAATACTTACATTTAAAATAGATTAAAAAAATCAGCAACTAGAAATTAAATAATAATTTTAGGGTTTTCATATTTTATTTCAGTTAATTATTTAAAAAAAAATGTTTTTTATGTTTTCAGGGTCATTTTGCATTACAAGGATTACAAATTATTTATTTATTTTTGTTCTTACAAATCACGATTTCTACCCTATAAAATATTTTAGAGCTTTACATAATTAGAACAATTTATATTAATTAAAAACTTTTATGATTTACTTAATTTCCGTGACATTTCTAGGTCTAGAAATCACACTTTTAAAATTCCTAATATATGAAGGTTTTCCAAGACCCTGAAAATGCTGGTACTTAAATAAAAATCCCACTTATTGAGGGAATTAATTAAATAAGACACATGATTTCAGTTTAGTTCTCTTGATTTTTGTCTTTTAGCTGATTTTAATGCTTGTTTTGTGTAATTCATAACTCCCCTCGAGGCTCCCTGGTAGAACCACTGCTTCAGTATTATAAAACTGAAAGGACTGCCTGTACTGAGAAATAACCCTGAATGTTGCATAAATGTTCTCGAAGGTTTGTTATGAAAGTCTCTAGAGGGCTACAAGAACTCAGTTTCAGGTCAGTTCTTGAAAAGTATGATTTTAGTGCATTCAGCGAGCGGCGTGCTTGAAATATCTACCAAGCAAAAGAACAGGAGGAGATGGAGGAACGTCTTTGGAGGATTGTGATGTTATTTTGGGCTCTGAATGTGTTTGCTCGTCTGTGTTCAGGAGAACATCCAAATGACAAAAGATCTGCTCAATAACGTATCATCAGATGAGGCCAGTCTGGAGGCCAAAATCGAGAAGAAGAAACAGGACCTGGAGCGAAACCAGAAACGCTTACAAACTCTACAGAGTGTGCGGTGAGCTAATATTATAGAAATACTATTATAGATTTAGTTCAAATATTGAATTAAGATTGACATTTTTCTGGTTTCATTTTAATTTTAGTTAAACTTTTAGGAAATATTTTGTTGTGTTTTTACCATTTTGAATATAAAATTTAATGTTTATATAGTTTTTATTAGGTTTTTTAGTACTTCAACTTTTATATATATATATATGTAATATATATGTTAATGTTTATTTTATTTCATGTTTTTTATGGCTTTAGTTTTACTTTTGGCTTTAGATGCAAAAAAAAAAGTTAGAATTAATGCACAGGCCAATTAGACACTGACATCTCTGACGCGGTTTCATTATGTAGTCCAGCGTTTATGGATGAATATGAGAAGATCGAGGAGGACTTGCAGAAACAGTACCAGACGTACGTGGAGAAATTTCGCAACTTGAGCTTCCTGGAGCAGCAGCTAGACGACTATCACAGAGTTGAACAAGATCGCTTCGAGGTACAATCAGTGCAGATGCATCTCAACTTCTCTCCGGTCGATAAATTCATTTATCCAGCAAAAAAAAAAAGTGAAATCTATCAATTTCACCCAAATGCACTTTTAAAAGCCTATACTGATACTTCCCTGATTAATCATTTTGCCTTTTTCTTCCAGGAAGCAGAGATGGCAATGAAAATGAGACAAAACAAATTAAAAGAGGAGGAGAAGAGACTCATGAGGAGTGGAGGTTGGTCACACACTCTCAAACACACACATTTGAACACGTTTGTCAACGACCTCATGACTTCTCCTCTTCTGTAGCAAGAGATGAAGACTCAGACGTGGACATACCAGAGGATGAAGGCTCTGACAGTGACATAGACGATGGACAGCAGCCCAGACCACGCCATGCGCGACACGCACAGATATCAGGTGATCAGCATGTAGCCCTCGCTCACACGCGGGACACATGCGAGTGTCTGAGTGTACTTGATTTGTGTTTCCGCTGCAGGTCGAGGTGGCGCTCTATTCATTGGCAGTATGGGAGGAGGAGACAGTGAAGAGGTGAAAACACACTTTCACTCTCTATATTACCAACTAAAACAATGATATTTCATTATTACTTATAGACTGTAATGTTTAGAATTAGCTTTTATTTTTATATTTTCCGTTTTCAGTTATATATACAGTATCTCACAGAAGTGAGTACACCCTCACATTTTTGTAAATATTTTATTATATCTTTTTATGTGATCTCACTGAAGAAATAACACTTTGCTACAATGTAAAGTAGTGAGTGTACAGCTTGTATAACAGTGTACATTTACTGTCCCCTCAAAATAACTCAACACACAGCCATTAATGTCTAAACCGCTGGCCACAAAGTGAGTACCCCCCGGAGTGAAAATGTCCAAATTGGGCCCAATTAGCCATTTTCTCCCCCCGGTGTCATGTGACTCGTTAGTGTTCTCAGGTGTGAATGGGGAGCAGGTGTGTTTAATGTAGTGTTATCGCTCTCTCTCTCTCATACTGGTCACTGGAAGTTCAACATGGCACCTCATGGCAAATAACTCTCTGAGGATCTGAAAAAAATAATTGTTGCTCTACATAAAGATGGCGTAGGCTATAAGAAGATTGCCAAGACGCTGAAACTGAGCTGCAGCACGGTGGCCAAGACCATACAGGGGGGTCAGCCTGTCAGTGCTCAGACCATATGCCGCACACTGCATCAAATTGGTCTGCATGGCTGTCGTCTCAGAAAGAAGCCTCTTCTAAAGATGATGCACAAGAAAGCCTGCAAACAGTTTGCTGAAGACAAGCAGACTAAGGACATGGATTACTGGAACCTATGTCCTGATGAGACCAAGATAAACTTATTTGGTTCAGATAGTGTCACGCGTATGTGGCGGCCAGAGCCGATCCTCCCTATACGCAGAGTATGCAAGCTGCGTAGGGCCCACGAAACACCAGGGGGGGCCCTTACTCTCAAATATATTTTCATTTTAGTTTCGTTTTTGAAGTTGGACAGTGGTTATGAAAACATGAATGCTTATTTTTCACTAAGGGGTGTAACACACTTTTGTGGCCAGCGGTTTAGACATTAATGGCTGTGTGTTGAGTTATTTTGAGGGACAGTAAATATACACTGTTATACAAGCTGTACACTCACTACTTTACATTGTAGCAAAGTGTCATTTCTGCAGTGTTGTCACATGAAAATATATTAAAATATTTAAAAAAATGTGAGGGGTGTACTCACTTCTGTGAGATACTGTATAAATATATAAATTCTAATTTTGGCCACCACACATATATATATATATCTTCAAGAAACCTACCCACAAATCTACCTGAGAAACTCTGCTCAAGTGCACCGAGGGAAAAATCTGCTTTAAACACAAAGCATGCTCACACCAAATGTTGATTTAATTTAGTTAATAAAAGGTGAATTGATAAAGAAAGTCTATTTATGATATTATTTTTGACAGCATCCTTATTTGACAGCATTTTCACACAAGTGTCTAAAACTTTTCACAGTGCTGTAGCTTTGCAGGAAGGTTTCTTGAAGCGTCACAGTTCTTCTGGATTGAGTCTCAGTTTGTTCTGTGTCTTCATGTTACTCCAGACGGACTGATGATGATCAGATCAGATCTCACTGGATTATTACAATTAATGGAAAAATGAATGTTTGGAAATGTAAACTGATATTTCCTCCTGACACACGACAGCAACAGATGGAAAAACTGACTTAAAACCATTTTATATCTGCTGAAAATACTAGTGCTCGAATCATTTTGGCCACCACTGTGTTTATATATATATATATATATAAAACTATATTTCAATTAGTTGCCAAGGTAACATTTCTAAATGTTGTTTAGCTTTTTTCGACAATTTTTTTATAGTTTTAGTTAACAATAACAACACCGAACCAACATACTTTCTTAATTTCTTCTGTTGTATTCTTCAAAGTGTTCAGATTATTCAGCCAATCATGGTTTCCTAGGCTTGCTATCTTCATTTTCCTCCATGATCTTGTAAAACTTCTCTACAGTCATTGTGCTTTCGTTTTCTTTTCTCACTCCACCAGCTCTCATTTCATTCACTCCATCTCTCTTTCTCTTCCTCTGCACTCGTTCTTCAAGCCCAGAGTAAAGGAACGAGTTCATCTATCCGGCAGCGGCCGGAAGAAAAAGAGAAGAAAGGTGGTGTGTGTGTCAGTGTTATTTTAGTATTATTATAGTTTTTTTTTTTTGTGCGTGTCATTTTTATTAGTTTTTTTTTCTATTTCTGTTTAGCTTTATTTTCGTTTTTAGTTTTATTAATTTTAGTATTTAAACATTTTATTTCAATTAGTTGCCATGGCAACATTTCTAATTCTAAATTTATATCCAATTTTAATATTTTCTTTTACTCAGCTTTTTTTTTGCTTTAGTTAACAATAACACTGACGTGCGTGTGTCTAAATATGAACACTTGGTGGTTCTGCAATAATTCATTTTGATCATTCTTAATTAGGGATATTGATTGAGCCTCTTTTCAGTTACCCTCCGCTGAGTGCTCTGTGTCTCTTCGGCTATAATTCACAATGTGCTTTGCTTTGCAGTCAGAGGATAGTGAGATCAACGTAGACGATGAAGATGGTGAGGAAGACGAAGATGAGGAGCAAGAGGAAGACGAGGATCTGGATGAAGACAATGACAGTCTGGAGGGCTCCTCCACCAAACCAGGACGCTCAAAGCGATCGCTGCACCCTCAAATCCTTGAGGAGAGCGATAATGATTTTTAATGTGCAACCAGCATGCATTAAAGGAACAGTTCACCCAAAAATGTACATTTGCTGAACATTTATTCACCTTGGGCCATTCAAGATATTGTTTTGATTTGGAGAAATTTAGCTTCATCACTTGCTCAGCATTGGATCCTCTGTATAGTGAATGGGTGCCGTCAGAATAAGAGTCCAAACAGCTGATATAAACATCACAATCATCCACACCACTCAAATTTTAACCAGAATTAATGATGGATTTGTTTCTTACAAGCATGTGGTTTTTTGCTTCACAAGACATTAATTGATGGACTGGAGTGGATTATTGTGATGTTTTTATCAGCTGTTTGGACTCTCATTCTGACGGCACCCATTCACTGCAGAGCATCCACTGGTGATCAAATTACATCTCTCCAAATCTGTTCTGAACAAACTCCTCTATATCTTGGATGGCCTTAGGTACATGTTCAAAAAGTTAATTTTGCATTTGCTTCCAAAAAATGATAATAGACTTAAATTCTTATGTAAATTGCTGCATCGACCTGAATGTGACAATTCACATTAAATGTTTTTTTCATGACACGGAAACAATATAAATATCTGTAAATAACAAAATGTAATTTCCAGTATATATGAATATACCTTCTCATCTGTATTCAAGTGTAGATGCCTGTTTAATAATCGCAAAGTTGTTGTGTGATGTGTTTTATTAAGGAAACATCTTTGTCAGTTCTGTTTTATAAAATAAACATGTATTATTACACAACTTTAATACATAAACTTTGGAAATATTTACATGAATAAGGCTCTGAATAAGCGAGTTTGTGTGTGTGCTAGATATCCACCACACAATCTGGAGCACCAGCTTTGATGGCGTCTGAGACGACCTTTGCCCCGGACTCCCCGATGCCGTTACCCTGAAGACTGAAGCAGAAACAAGAAATCATGACACACATCACAGAATCTCACTCAGGATCAATCAGGCCGAGTTGAAATGATCAGAATCACACCCACAGCCAGTGCTGAACATCTACCACACGTGCCACGCAATCTCGACACACTGGTTGAACCTCACACACACACACACAGACGGCGGTTCACACATAGACCCACACACACAGACTGACTTGATGTAGGTGAGCTGATGGTTTCCTCTCAGCGCAGTAGCGATGAAGATCGCTCCATCCATCCCCAGAGAATTCTCCTGTAGACTACAAACACACCGTTTCAACATTCACGTTCTGTTTCGAGCATCAGAAATATTTCTTCTGAAGATCATGTGACACTAAAGACTGGCGTAATGATGCTGAAAATACAGCTTTGATAACAACAGTAAATTACAATTTAAAATATATTCACGTAGAAAATATATATATTTTTTATACATACATTTTACATGTTCAAAATGTATTACTCTACTGGATTCCAGCCATATTTCTGCAAAGCTCACATCCATTTTGTGATGAAACAGCTTTAATAACAATGTTTTGATCAGAGTATATGATTATACTGGAGAATAATGTGTTCTTTAGACATACTTCAGACTTCTCAAGCTCCTATTCTTCTTCAGAGCGCTGGAAAACGCCTTCGCTCCTTCCATCCCAATGGAGTTTCCACGCAGACTTAACAAAAATGGGAAATATTGAGTAATATAGGAGTTTTAAAGAGAGTTTATCTGGGCCAATTATTAGTCTCTTTTTTTTCTAGTTGTATGCAAACATTATTTTTCCGTTTAAAGGCTTAAGAATTTAATTTTTTTGAAATCAATTAATAATTTTATTTAGAGAAGATGGATTAAAATGATCCAACATCACAGTAAATACATTTATAATGTTACAAGAGATTTTTATTTTAAATAAATGCTGTTCTTTCTAAATCAGCAAATGATAATGATTTCTGAAGATCATGTGACACTGAAGACCTGAGTAATGATGCTGAAAATACAGCTGCGCATCACAGAAATAAATTACATGTTACAATATATTCAAACAGAAAACAATATTTCACAATATTACAGTTTTTGTGTAAATAAATGCAGGCTGGGTAAGCAGAAGAGACTTACTCTAGTGTATGAAGGCTTTGGTTGACCACCAGAGCATCCGCTAGAGAAACGGCTCCTGATTTACCCGCTGATACACCCTGAAGACTTCACAACACACACATGCAAGATCAGACACACTCAGCTTTAGCAAACACAATGAAGAAAAGTGAAGTGAGACTCACTAGAGCACACCGAGAGAAGAGTTTGACCTCAGAGCACTGGCCAGAGCAATGACACCGTTATCACCCAGAGCGTTCTCCTGCAGACTGACAGAGACACACACCACGGCTCATCAACACAGATATCACTACATCACAATATAGATTTAACAATGAGACATGCACATTCATTCCAAACAAAAGTAGCCTAATGCATTAGAGAGCATTTCATTCTGCAGCTCCTTAGTAAACCTTCAGGACTTTCCACAAAAACCAAAACATGGATCTGAAGATCCAATGCGTTCTTGAATATAAAGGCTCCAATCAAAAGAGGGTTTCACAGTAATGAACCATTTTGATTCCTCAAAGAATCTTTCAGTGAAAAGTTCTTAATGGAACCTTTTATCTTAGTGTTGAGAACATTTTTCCTCTATAAAGAACCTGGATGTTAAATGCAAATAAAGAACACTTCAAAATAAAGGTTCTTTATTGGAATTATTGGTTCAATGAAGAACCTTCCATGTCATAAAAGGTTCTATAGACTCTTCAAAGATCTTTTCACTTAATTTTTTTGAGGAACCCAAAATAGTTCTTCTTTGGCATCACTGTAAACCCCTTTTGGAACCTTTATTTTTAAGAGTGTAAGCTCGTATGGTCCTAAAATGCTTCATAGCAGCATTGAAGAACCTTTTAGTCTTATCAATATGGTGTCACTGAGAAAACAACAAAATGTCGGTGATCTGTGGAGATGATTTCTCAGGAAAGGACTGATGCATGAGGATGTAAAGTTCTTACTCCAGCAGCTGAATGCAGGTGTTGCTCATGAGAGACTGAGCTAAAGCTTTAGCGGCTCCAGCCTTTATGAAGTTCCACTGGAGACTGAACACACACACACACACACACACGCACACACACACGAATATATTAGTCATTTACCTGCACATTGAGTCAGTGTGATAGATAGCATGATCTCACATCCTAAAAGTGGCGGTTGGTGCTAAACATGTTTGGGGGGGGCGCAAACAAACTGAAAGTACGGACGATCTGGTCCAAGCTCCTTGATCCTTTTTTTTTCTTCATTCGAACGCCTTGTGAAGGGTATTTTTGTAAAGATAAAACCGAATTGTCTTTCATCTGGAGATATTGCGCTTGCTTCCACATTAATTAGTACCTGTCTGTCAACTGACGAGCTGCTGCTGAGTGGAATGAGAGTCGTTGAGAACGGACCAATCACATGAGGCCAAACATATAAAAACAATATTGATTCGCTCTAACAACAAAAGTGGGAGGAGCCTGCGCCCCAAGGACAATTTGAAACAAGCCAATTAGAGCTTAGCCTCAAATCACATGCTTTTGAGAAGTTTGTGCACCTACATACACACTCATTAGTCCAGCGCCCCGCACACAAATATGAAAGAAATATAGTTTAGATTTTTTGATTTTCAATAAATTATAATATAACTAACAGTAGAATACTATGACTAAATGATTTTATTTAGTTAATATTTTATGGAGCTAATATTATGACAAAACAATTTGAATTTGAATTGTGTAAATTTGAATTATTGACAAGTGTTATTTAACAAAACTGAATATTATATGGGATTTAAAATAGTTTTGAATTTGATTTTGATTTTGAATTTGAATTTTTTTTACTTGAATATTGAACATTTGAAATTTAACACAATTGTTTTTTTTCAAGGCAGAGTTTTATAGGCATGTATTTTCAAACAACATATTTTTTGCTCTGAATTCTTAAACTGCAAATATCCAGTTTTTAAAATACAGCCTCACGTTTCAAGATGAAGAAGAAATTGAACATCAAAATCAATTTTCTAAAATTCAAACGCAGAAATTCAGATCGTACAGAAAGTAGGTCAGAGGTCATCCACAGGAAGAGTAGATGATCTCCGAAAAGTGGAACGAAGCATTTTGGCCAATTACAGAGCTGCAGTAGTTTTCTGGCTCGAGCGTGCGGCTCAGGAGTTCGCCATTCTTCTGCCTGATCATGAATCGCCCAGAGGTAAGTGATTTTTAAGCATTTATGGTTTATATTGATATATTATGTTAGCATTCCCAGTAAGTGAAACATATGTCTAAGTGGTCTCTGGCGTTTGTTTTAAAGTATATTTGGTGTAAAAGTGATTAGCATGTCACAGTGTCTTAAGTTATACGGGACACGACTGTGCCGCGCCGCAACAGCTTAAAGTGATAAAGTGGCCGTTGTAAAGAGCTTGGACTATGTCATAAATAGAACGGGGAATCCGTCTGCTGTTGGAAATTCAGCAAACGGATTCCAATTCTACTGTCGCAGCGTGTCGCACCTCTCGCGTCCAGTCTAGACACGGTAGCGTCATAACTCCAGGGACGGATTAACGCACTGGTCTACTGGTCACGTACTGGGGGCACTAAGCCAGAGGGGGACCCAGCCGAAATACCGCTCCTCCCGGAACGCGATTTCAGCCGTGGCCCCTCATATTTTTGAGCCAAGTGGATTTTGAATGCAGCTTCCCAAAGACCCAAAAAAAAAATGGCCAAATAATATTGTTTTTATATTTAATATACACACCAGTGTGATTAGAACATTCAGTGCGGCACGTCACCAGCTGCTAAATTCAATAGCGTTTTTACAGTGCTGCGCATTATAAACAATCACACGCGGTTCTGTTGAGCTTATGAATGCTATGATCAATCAGAGGCGTTCAAATGAGTCATGGCTGAAACGCTGGTGTTCTGTTTCAATGCGCGCGCTCGCTGCTCTCTGGTGAATTCTCTCATCATAAACAACAAAGTACAGATGTGCATACAATGTAAATAAGAGATTCATTTCAAAGTGTAAACCGCTTCAGTGATTATAATTCGTTTTTGAGAGTTCTTGAACTCTGGATAGACTGAAGTCAATGATAATGTTCTTTGATAATGATTGATTCTTTGCTCTCTTTCTGTACAATGAAACAGTTATAATTAGTAACTTGCAATGTTTTGATTAACTCACGTTAAATATAAAGTCAGTCATATTAAAATATTTTATGACATTGTTAATTTTTGGTTACCATAGTTTAAGTATAGTTTTGTTTTTAACTTGTAAAACCATGTTAATTTTTAAGGGTGTGTTAAGCTTAACTGTCAAAAACGTTTGTAAATGAAGTTTAAGGAAACCGCACAAAAAGGCTAATGGTGTAAAAACGAATAACACTTTACAGTTTCATTCTTTTGTTGTGTGAGAAAGTGTGCATATTTGTAATAAATTACAACAATGAGCATGTGTCAGCTTTGCAAAAGAAGTCCCTTATGAGCATTAACCATTTTGGGCATGTCATTTATGCACTCCTTTTCCTAAGCTAACTGCGGTCTTTATTTTTACAGGAACAGATACTTCTAGAGCATATATGGGGGAGACTTCGGTCACGTTTGGAGCACGCCCTTTCACGGATGCCTGTGGATATGGACTTCTTAGAATTTATCTGTGTTCAGGAGTTGGTTTTCCTGAGTGCTGTATCCCCCCAGGTCATCAGTATTGCCGTTTTATTTTTGAGAATGGGAAACCCCCATGCAATAGTTTACAACAGACCTACATTGGTTTTGAAGCAATTTAGCGCTCCATAGTGCTATGTACTTATTAATGAAACAGTTCCTGAAAACAAACAAAGAAATACACATTTAATGTAATGGTTTTTCCATCAAATAAATTCAGTTCCAGCACTTCAGGTGTCTACTTAATGTGTCATTACTCAAGTGACTGGCAAAACTGCACTGCAGCCATGTAAATGTCTGTCCCGTGGGATTGTGATGGTGATCTTGGATCCACTGTGTCCTTCAGTGCTGCAAGTTGCTCTGGTGTAAGTGGACATTCTACAGTAGGAACATTAACACCAACACTTTCATCAGGAGGCAATCCACTGCTTTCCCCATCAATATCAGCAATGTTCAGTTCCTGGGTTAACAAAGAACAAAATTTCTGTATAAATGGTATACAATCTCAGTTCCTGTAATAGTTCCAAATACTACATTTATACGAGTACTAGAATGCTAATTAAGTGTTTAAATGCCAGTGAAGGAACATTAATTCTCACAACTCTTGTAATATTTCTAAAAATTGAAAACATGGCTGTAAATTTGCATGAACAATAATACCGCTTCATCTTGGGGATCATCAACTGGATAATGAATTTGACCCAATTCCCAGAGCTGGTTTGGAGACATGTTGTGTTCGGTTCTCAAAGGGTGATTATCCCACCCATCTCGGAAAAGATTTAGATCGTCTTGTAGCCTTGGTAGGAATGTGTAGTGGCAACAGAAGAGATGTGTTTGGTCTGCAGTATGAAGGTAGTTGGCTTCCTCCAGATAGTGTAGTACATCATAGTACACACTGGTCACTGCAGTCGTTCTATTCTACAACATAAAGCATCACAAGATAATTCCTAAGCAATCAGTTGGTGCAAACAAGCATTTGGAAAATAAAGCACAAGGTTACACAGTAGATATGTCTGCTACATAAAACTTTCTTTACATACCTTTGATTGTGGACACTTTTTCCTGAAATGAAACTGCTTCTCCCTGTGCCACGAACTGTAAACATTAAACGTGCAATGTCCACGGTCTCCTCTGACCCTGTAATGACCATAAAGACAATGTTTTAATACTTAACATAATGCTCATTTATTAAGCATAATATTATGTTCCTGGTGAAGAACATTAATAAAAATAAGTGGAGGCTACAAAAAAAAGATAATTTTTATAAAATTATCATATTGCTAAATATTACAATTTAAAATAATGTTTTTTAATATACTTTAAAACAATTTATTTCTGTAATCAAAGCTGAATTTACTCCAGTCTTCAGTGTCACATGATCTTTCAGAAATCATTCTAATATGCTGATTTGATACTCTGTTATTATCAGTGTAGGAAATGGTTGTGCTGCTTAATATTTTCTTGGAATCTCTGATTTTTTTTCTGGATTCATTAAGGAATTAAAAAGATTTGGAATGACATGACGGTGAGTCAATTATGAAATTTTTATTTTTAGCTGAAGTATCCCTTTAAAAGGAACAATTCATTTGGGAACAAATATGTTTTGTGCCTTGACTGTGGTAGGACCCTTGCTGTCTATGAAGGGTCAGAGAGCTCTCATTTCATCAAAATATTTGTATTTGTGTTCGAAGATGAGCAAAGGTCTTACAGGTTTGGAACGACATGAGGGAGAGTAAATTATGAAAATTTTCATTTTTGGGTGAAAACAAACGTGTACTTGTATCTTTATTACTCCATACCACAACTTACCTGAGAGGGAAGCCATATCTTTCCACAGACTCTTGGAAGAAGGTTAGCACAGTCAATGCTGAATTGTTTGTGGCAGCGCCAAGGTACATTATCTGTAGAATTAGAAATAGTGTTGTTAGTTCTATTTATCTGGTACATTAACAATTCAAATGTTGCATTATACTGTACAACAAAAACAAAATCACCTTTCGTGAAAAGCCGTCCACCCCTCCAAACAAGACAATGTTATACCCGAAACCAAAGGCATTAGACCAGTGTTCTCAATTCTGGCCCTTGAGATCCACTCTCCTGCAGAATTTACCTCTAATCTTGATTGACTCACCTACCTATTACTTTCTAGTAATCCCGAAGACCTTGATTAGCTTGTTCACATGTGTTTGACTAGGCTTGGAGCTTAACTTTTCAGGAAAATAAACCTCAAGGGCCAGAGTTTGAGAACCGCTACATCAGACAGAAGTTTCCATCTTAAGACAATACCGTTAAAATTAATATGTTGAGTAACAACAACATATAAACTTACCTTATCAATTTGTGATTGGTGTCTATGTGCATCATAGATTTTGGCCCTGGGACTGAATACCTCCTCCGGACAACACAGCTCTGTCATCCTGGATAAAACTCCCAGTGTGTCTACTCGATGCAGCGATGCCCTCACTCGCTCATATTGTACCTTGTGGCCTTCAGCTTTTAAAGCTCCCTTTACCATCCTGTATCCAGAATTTGGCATTCGGGACTTAATGTTTGACACTAATGTGTCTAGCTCATCGCCTGTTAGTGAGCTGTACAGTGATCTCACTGATAGGTCGAACTCTGCCAGTCGTCTGTGTACAGTCCGTTCAGATACCCCCAAAAGGCTTGCAATACACCTGACTGGTAAGTTAATTTCAAGCAAATTGACGAGATACTCAAGCTACAAACGTGACCGAAGTCTCCCCCATATATGCTCTAGAAGTATCTGTTCCTGTAAAAATAAAGACAGCAGTTAGCTTAGGAAAAGGAGTGCATAAATGACATGCCCAAAATGGTTAATGCTCATAAGGGACTTCTTTTGCAAAGCTGACACATGCTCATTGTTGTAATTTATTACAAATATGCACACTTTCTCACACAACAAAAGAATGAAACTGTAAAGTGTTATTCGTTTTACACCATTAGCCTTTTTGCGGTTTCCTTAAACTTCATTTACAAACGTTTTTGACAGTTAAGCTTAACACACCCTTAAAAATTAACATGGTTTTACAAGTTAAAAACAAAACTATACTTAAACTATGGTAACCAAAAATTAACAATGTCATAAAATATTTTAATATGACTGACTTTATATTTAACGTGAGTTAATCAAAACATTGCAAGTTACTAATTATAACTGTTTTTATTGTACAGAAAGAGAGCAAAGAATCAATCATTATCAAAGAACATTATCATTGACTTCAGTCTATCCAGAGTTCAAGAACTCTCAAAAACGAATTATAATCACTGAAGCGGTTTACACTTTGAAATGAATCTCTTATTTACATTGTATGCACATCTGTACTTTGTTGTTTATGATGAGAGAATTCACCAGAGAGCAGCGAGCGCGCGCATTGAAACAGAACACCAGCGTTTCAGCCATGACTCATTTGAACGCCTCTGATTGATCATAGCATTCATAAGCTCAACAGAACCGCTGCGGTGATTGTTTATAATGCGCAGCACTGTAAAAACGCTATTGAATTTAGCAGCTGGTGACGTGCCGCACTGAATGTTCTAATCACACTGGTGTGTATATTAAATATAAAAACAATATTATTTGGCCATTTTTTTTTTGGTCTTTGGGAAGCTGCATTCAAAATCCACTTGGCTCAAAAATATGAGGGGCCACGGCTGAAATCGCGTTCCGGGAGGAGCGGTATTTTGCTGGGTCCCCTCTGGCTTAGTGCCCCAGTGCGTGACCAGTAGACCAGTGCGTTAATCCGTCCCTGGAGTTATGACGCTACCGTGTCTAGACTGGACGCGAGAGGTGCGACACGCTGCGACAGTAGAATTGGAATCCGTTTGCTGAATTTCCAACAGCAGACGGATTCCCCGTTCTATTTATGACATAGTCCAAGCTCTTTACAACGGCCACTTTATCACTTTAAGCTGTTGCGGCGCGGCACAGTCGTGTCCCGTATAACTTAAGACACTGTGACATGCTAATCACTTTTACACCAAATATACTTTAAAACAAACGCCAGAGACCACTTAGACATATGTTTCACTTACTGGGAATGCTAACATAATATATCAATATAAACCATAAATGCTTAAAAATCACTTACCTCTGGGCGATTCATGATCAGGCAGAAGAATGGCGAACTCCTGAGCCGCACGCTCGAGCCAGAAAACTACTGCAGCTCTGTAATTGGCCAAAATGCTTCGTTCCACTTTTCGGAGATCATCTACTCTTCCCTGTGGATGACCTCTGACCTACTTTCTGTACGATCTGAATTTCATGCTTTGAATTTTAGAAAATTGATTTTGATGTTCCGAATTTCTTCTTCATCTTGAAAACGTGAGGCTGTATTTTAAAAACTGGATATTTGCAGTTTAAGAATTCAGAGCAAAAATATGTTGTTTGAAAATACATGCCTATAAAACTCTGCCTTGAAAAACAATTGTGTTAAATTTCAAATGTTCAATATTCAAGTAAAAAATTCAAATTCAAAATCAAAATCAAATTCAAAACTATTTTAAATCCCATATAATATTCAGTTTTGTTAAATAACACTTGTCAATAATTCAAATTTACACAATTCAAATTCAAATTGTTTTGTCATAATATTAGCTCCATAATATTTGCGATATATTTTTAATTTATTGTTAACATGTTAAAGGGGGCTAACTTGAAGGCTATTGACCAGCCACCACTGCATCCTAACATGGATAACATCACATCCTTACCTCGATGGTTTCATCACCTGACCGAGCTCATCTCTTTTGTCTGAATGTATTTGTATGATATGTGTGTTGGTGTTTCTGATGGTTTCAGGGTGTATATTAGTGAGATGATGTGTGTTTTCTCACTGTAAGGATGTTATTGCTCTGTTGACCCTCATGGCTTCGGCGATGGCCGTCACTCCCTCATCGTGAAGAAGATTAGCGGTCAAACTTACACACAGATAAAAGCACTGATAAATGATTTACAATACATTCAACGAAAGCTCAATACACAGTGACACACGGAGTACTACATTTCATCTTAAATGACTCGGTGAAACAAATGCTTTAGTTTTGTGCCAAGAAAGTTAATGTGATTATTTTATAGATTAACAAAAAACCAAAAAAAAGTATAAATTTGATTATATCGCTTCAAAATTAAAAACTGATTATATAACGAATATATGTTAAGTTAATAAAAATTACCATAGGCTATTTAAATAAATAAATATGTATTCAATAAAATTTAATATTTAATTAAACAGTTCATTCGGTTTATTTTAACAGGAAATAAATAAAATAAATGAATTCTTGCATTCAATTTCATTTTCTATTACAATTTCTAATCTATTACAATTAGCTTTTTATATATTTTTAAACGTATTAATTTTAAATAAACACATGATTAATTTATTTAATTATTACATACATTACAAATTTTATGTTAATATATATATATATATTACTCTCTCTCTCTCTATATATATATATATTAATAAAGCTAATTATATTTACTACAGACTAAAAATATGTTATTTTACTTAAGAAATATTTAGAATACATTTACATTTACAATATTTATAAGTTAAATATTTATACATATATAAAATATTTATAGTATTTTTAATAAAGATATGTGAAAAAATACATACACAAACATTGTTTTTAGTCTTCATTAGCTTTATATAAGAAGAGTAAAAGACAAAGGCATGTGTTCACTTTGACATGAAACATGTTTTGTGTACTTACTCGAGTTCTCGAAGACAAGTGTTGACTTTTAAGGCTTTGGCGATGTCTTTGGCTCCAGCGACTCCTATTGAGTTCTCCCTCAGACTGACAAACACAATCAGAATGATTCCTTAGCCAGAACATACATGTTTAAATAGTTTAATACTGTGATGTTTGACTCTGATATGACATACTTGAGACAGCCGAGTCCTCGGTTTGCCTGAAGAGCGTGTGAGAGAGCTTTAATGCCTCTGTCACTCACAGAGTTACTCTGAAGACTGAAAACGGGAGAGAGTTCATTCACATTCACTGGATTATTTCAATGAACTGGCTCATTTAATGTGTTTTACCTGAGCGTGTGGAGTACATGGTTGACCATAAGAGCCTGAGCCAGAGCTACAGTTCCCAAATCACCCAAATGATTGCTGGAGATACTGCAATAACATTGATCCAGACAGAATTATTTTCAGCAGAGTTTAATCTGATCAGATTTTGAGCTGACACTTCAGCCTCTTACTTGAGATCTTGTAGAGTTTGATTCTTTATAAGGGCTTCTCCGATTTTTTTCACTCCTTCTGGCCCGATGCCGTTCTTCTGAACGCTGCGATACATGAAGATTTGTGTTTATGATGCTCTGCTGAAGTGCACACACACGCACACACACACACACACACACACACGCACACACAGACACGCACACGCACAGACACACACGCGCACATGCGCACACACACGCACTCACACACACACACACACACACACACACACACACGCACGCACACGCACACACGCACACACGCACAGACACACACACACACACACACACACACACACACACACACACACACACACACACACACACACACACACACACACACACACACACACACACACACACACACGCACACACACACACACGCACACACACACACGCACACACACACACACACACACACACACACACACACACACACAAACACCCACGCACACACACACACGCGCACACACACACACACACACACACACTCACTTGAGCGTGGTGAGCTTTCGGTTTGATTGAAGAACCTCCGCCAGCGCACGCGCTCCTTCATCCTCTATGTGGTTATTCTGCAGACTGCAGGAAACATGCACACATCCAGTCAAAGAAAAACACACGTACAGTATGCTCATGTGTGCTCACAAGAGTGTACAAATCAAATCATTGATTAAAGGAGTGTTTATTAATGTGTTCAATTCAAAATTTATATATATATATAATGTATTTTATAAATAAATACATTAATTTGATTTATTATAAATATTTTGTACACTTACAGCTGTAACATTTTTATGTAGAATTCACTTGACTGACAGACAGACCTCATTAGTTATTTTATGAAATTTATTACAAATTTATTACAAATAAATTACAAAACAAATCTTAAAAAAATATATTAATTAGAAAAACATTATTATATTAGATAATAATAATTAGATAATATTTTATAAAAATAATATTTTTTATAATTACAAAAAAAAAAAATTAAATGCTGTAACAATTCTATAATATTTGTCAGAACTCACTTGACTGAAATGAGGATCTTATTAGCTCATTTATTATTGCAATTTAATAAATTAGAAATATATATTATTTAAATAATAAATAAATAAATAGATTTTATTTATGATACATATTACAATATAAAACAATTAAGCAGTAACAGTTCTATAATGTTTATCAGAACTTACTTGACTGTCACGAGGACCTGGTTCATTTTAAGAGCCTCGCACAATGTCTTTGCTCCCTTGGCACCAATATTATTCCCACGAAGACTAAAACAAAAGAGATCAGTTTTATTTAACAATCAGTTGTATTTTCTCTTGTTGATTCGGATTATACGGATCAAGGATACATGAAAAGACGCATCACATTAGTTTGCATTATACTATTCAATGACCTTGTAACTGCTAGTGAAAATGCAAGATGATTATTATATTAATAAAAAGCCACTGACTCCAGGGTTGTGAGGGTTCGGTTGACGAGTAGAGCCCGGCTGAGCGGTTTAACGCCTTTGCTGCTTATGGAGTTATCAGCCAGACTAGAAAAAGAGAGAGAAATAGAGTTAAAGGCTGTAATAAAACATACTACCATTCAAAAGGTTGAGGTCTGTAAGTCTCTCCTGCTCACCAAGACTGCACTTATTTCACAAATTACAGTAAAAACAGCTATATTTTGAAATATTATTACAATTTTAAATAACCGTTATCTATTTGAATATATAGTAAAATGTAATTTATTTCTGTGATACAAAGATGATTTTTCAGCATCATTACTGCAGTCTTCAGTGTCACATGATCCTTCAGAAATCATTTTAATATTTCTCAAGAAACATTTGTTTATCAATGTTGTGCAAATGAAAACTGTTATAAATTTGTATCACAATTATTTGATGAATAGAAAGTTCATAAGAACAATATTTATTTGAGATACATTTTTGTAACAATGTATATGTCATTTTTGATCAATTTACTGTAATGCACCCTTGCTGAATATAAGTGTTAATTTCTTGCAAAATAATAAAACGTTTGACGGTAGTGTATATGTGTGTAAGTGTGTGTACCTAAGCATCTGAATATGACACTCTTTAGCACTCAGCAGACTTCCCAACAGCTCCATGGTGCCTTCCTTAAACTCATTGTTTTCCATTCTGCACAACACACATATACAGAGTTAATAGGATACACAAGAGATTTAACATGAAAAATAACCCAAACTTAGGTGCATTTGTCTCCCAAATCAGTAGTAAGTCTTTGGAAGTCTTTAAATATAGAAGTCAAACTGTATATACTAACTTCATGCTATAGAGTTTTGACATTTTAATATAAACATTAGGGCTGCATCTAACGATTATTTTAATAATCGATTAATTGGTCGATTATTCTTTCGATTAATCTGATAAAATAACATTATTTTATTTTATTGACAAACACACTATTCCACATTCTGCTCAATGCTATGACAACATACAGTGCTTAATTTATTGAGACTGTCAAAGAGAAAACTAATATTTTAGGAATCTGTCAAAAAATTGTTTAAATCTAAAAAATGTTATTGTCATTTATTGGGCAAATTACAAACAGAAACATCTAATTAGTATTTATAATAACAAAAATGGCCTCATAACAGCTTGCATTGTTTATGTACTTTTTGACTGTAATTGGGTATCTGAAAAAAACTACTATAAAGTGCTCTGCCTTTCTTTCATAGATAACAGCAATAATTATATTATAGCATTAGAAATACCCTACTACTGTTACTAAAGAGCTTCCGCATATTGGAGGACTAACTAATACAGAAGGCTAAAATATGATTTTGGGAATCACCAATGCTGTTAGTTTAGAGCAGCAGTGGCACAAACCTTACATAAATTTGTTAAAAACCTAACATAAATTTGTTAAGCATTGTATATAGTGAATATAGTTTAAATCTTTTAAAAATGTAAATAATAATAAAGATAATGCAGACTGCAGGAACACACTTTGATCACAGTCTCGTCTTATTTTCATTTCTTTATCCTGTAAAAGTCTCATATTTATATTCAGACAATTACATGCTGTTATCCCTTTAAAGTTCATACTCTCATAAAATATTCACACTGCTTGTTGACTTTTAAACCTTAAATTAACTTTCAACAACAGATAATTCAGCACAATGGATATTTTTGGTATTTTTTGGGTATACTCATTCTGTATTTTAAATTTAACACAGGCTGTCAGGACGGACCTTTATGCAAAAATGAAAAAGCTCGCGTGAATTTGTGACATTTATAGATAAGGATATGACCGTAAACTGTGGCACACGCATGTGTCACGGTGCCTGACAGGGCAAGCCTTTACGAATGCATTAAAATAAATAATTATCATGCTGTGGACAGCTTGGATCACGTACTTCTCCCGCAGCATCTCATTCTGTTTCCTCCACTACTTTTAGATGCATTTTGTCCATAGAAATGCGTTATTCAGTGCTGTAATTTGAGCAACCGGCTGAAGTTGGACGCACACTGTGGGCAGACCCGACTAATTGATCATGAGAATCATTGTCGATGATTTTCATAATCGATAAGTTGTTGCAGCCCTAATAAACATATGCATTTTACCTCAGCTTACTGCAGTACAGCAGCTGTGGGAGGAGCTTCTTCAAAGAGGAGGAGTCTAGGCAGTTGGACAGTTGAGTCTCTTCAGTACATGCGTCAGATACTTGCAACAAGTAGGCGAGAACCGCACAAACTCCGCCCTTCAGCTTCCCCCGCAGGCTGCAGCTAATGAGACCATCCTCTGTGGATCGTAGCCACTCCACCTGCTGCAGCTCCGCCAGACATGTTACCATCGTGACGCTGCGCATGCTAACGGCGTCGCCTCCGGTCCCGGTCACTGCGTTTTGAAGCAAAGTTGTCGCTGTTGTGCGCTGGGTCACCTGCTCTTCATGGCCAACGCCCAGCGAACCGCCTAGCAAAGCAGCAGCCGCTGGAGACAGCAGCCCTGACAGGAAGCGCATAAAGAGGTCGAGGTTGCCTTGCGCCGTGGCGTCTGATTGGTTGGTTTTCTGCAGCGCAGCACGGTAGTGGTTATGGAAGCCGATGCGGGGCCAAGAAACACTGCTTTCGGAAAACAGATCGAACATCCCGCGCCTCGACGAAATGAAGTAAAAGAGCGCCCCGAGGAACTCCTGCACAGACGTGTGTGTGAACTGCCACACCACGCTATCGGACGACCAACTTTGCCTGCGCTGAAGGATGCGGCAGCTGAGCGTCCTGCCCTGAGGTGGTACGTCGACACCGTAAGTTCGCAATTCTGTCTCGTTGAACGTATACCGTCGTCGTAAGAGGCTATAAAAAGCAAGACGACCCAGAGTGGTCAGCGTCTTCCTGATGCCTCCACTGGGGGTGTCTGATCTAGAGAGGTGTGGCCAACAGTAGTGGGCGTAGACTTCTGTTAACGTTCGAGGAAGGGGCGTGGCATCTGAGTCCAACTTTAGAAGGCGCGATAGCGTAGTTACGATAATGTGGCAAACCGCGGGCACGGAAGATAAAATGAGCAATGGTTTCTGGGACTTCAGGTAAGTCCACACTTGGGAGGAAACATCCTCAGGTGTGTTTATTTGAGACTGTGAACTGTCTTGTGATATTGAATATGCATCTTGCATGTTCGTAATACAGTGATTAATATAATCCTTTATTTGGGTTCGGGAAAGAGGCGGGGCTTCCGTCACACGGTCGACCAATCCTGCTGGAACTTTCGCACCAGTACCAGGCTTTGACAAAAGCCAGAGCGTTGCACCTGGCAACAGGTTACCTCGTACAATATTCGCAATGAGATCCGACACGGGAATTTCGCGACGAGGGTCGCTAGTGGGCGGGGCATCTGCGAAATCCAGCGACTGGCGAAATTCTTCCAATCCGTCCAAAATGAGCAAAACTTTACAGGACTCGTTAAATAAAATGACGTCCATGTTATCATACGGAACGAACAGTCGTAGCAAGCGCTCGACCGATAGCCGATCGAAACTGCTCAATTCCCAGCATGCAATGGGGATTGCGAGACTCAGCTCTGGGTAGATTTGACTGGAGCTCCATAGCTGGATGAAACGGCGGACCATTCGGCTCTTTCCGCTGCCGGCCACGCCCACAGTCAGTGTCACGCGAGGGGCATTGCTAACTCTCGTCAAAGAAGAGATCAGCTTGTCCAATCCCAGCGCTCGACCGTGAAGAGGCCCCGCCCCTCTGTTGACTGACACCTGTACGAGGTCGTGCTCTCGCTGCTGAAGGTCAGATACGCACTCTATGAGGAGTAAAGTGGAATTTGAGTTGCTGACGACTTGCGCCAATGAATTTTCATCTTCTTTGAGTCGCTGAATGAAAGCGTCTTTATACGGTCGGACCTCAGATTCTGCGGAGAGAGAAAGAGACAGATGTAAGGAAATTTTAAAATGTTTTAAAAGAACAAACAAATAAATGAAGCACATACACTAACCATGTACAGTTATAAGGTTGTACTCAGTCAGGTGTGAACTTTGAAGATAAGTCTGAAGGGCGGCGCCGTGTGGATCAGTGACAGACAGGAACTCAACCAATAAATGCACTTTATCTTTCAATGACCCCATTTCCTGGATAAGCCCCGCCTCCTGTGCACTAAGCAGGTCTGCCTTTCTCATGTGATGGACCACATTTAGCAAAATGGAGGTGGAGAAGAACCGTTGCAACAAGGTCTGGTGTCTGCGTAACCACCCAGGATCTGAGGAACAAACACATAGGTACACAAACATGTAATTTAGTGTGAGGAATGCATACAATGTTAAAAATGGGAATGCACAGATACTAATTTATATATATATTAGTTGCTATCAAACGATTAATCGCATCCAAAATAAAAGTTTTTGTTTATATAATATATGTATGTATATATATATACATGATTTCATTTTAGTTTCGTTCTCAGCGGTTATGAGAACATGAATCATCAATTCTTTTAATGCGGTGCGTTGTCACCCTCTCTACGTAAAAAGTTAGTCAAATCATGTAACGTGAACGTCGTGCAGTCTCTTGCATGAGACTTTAACACTTTGTATACTTTAATATATACACACACACACACACACACACGCACGCACGCACACGCACGCACACACACACACACACACACACACGCACGCACACAATAAAAATAATAACTTTCATCTATTACTATCCTAGTAAAACTATTGCTAAATGATGGGAATCTAAATAGTAATAAAAATATACAAAAATAGTAATAAAAAATGCATAAAATGAGACTTGTTTGTGGGCTATATCTTCTTATCTCTACCTTCCATCCTTTGGCTAGTCTCTGGTTTTTGAGCATTGGACTTCAGATCCAGGTAGCAGTACTCCTGCCATGGGATATGGGAATGCCTATCCATCCCAGAGCGCTAGGAAATCATGTCCAGCTGTGTGTGTGTGTGTGTGTGTGTGTGTGTGCCAGACCCTCAGTGTCATTCAGTGGCATCCATATCCCTGTAACACAGACAACAACGCATCATCAGCAGCACACATCAATCAAACGGATACGGACAGCATCACGGTTTTGCACAGACAAACTATGCTCATTTTCTTCCAGATGTATATTTTGTAATGTATGAAATGTGGAATTGCATTGACATGCTTTCTAACTGTGTGCAGATTTTTTTTTAAAGTGAAATGTCCTTAAACCATCTAGAGAAAGGTCCAGAGGAGCACATGCCAGTTCTCTGGAAACCAAGACTGAACCTCATTACCCACATGGTAACAAACACTGTGTTACCATGGTTACAGCACAACAGCGGCCCCAAACAGATGCGAGGTACAGTTTATAAGCCTGTAGCAACAAGACAATGACAATTGTACATTTATGCATTTAGCAGACGCTTTTATCCAAAGCGACTTACAGTGCAATTAGGATATACATTTTCAGTATGTGTTCCCTGGGAATTGAACCCACAACCTTTTACCCTGCTCATCCCACAATGCTCTTCCACTGAGCCACAGGAACACATCTTATGCCACAATAAGCCTTGTTTCTATGAACAAAACAACCTGCGTGCCAGTTATGATATTAAACGCTCAGAGGAGGTAGAAACTGAGCATTAGCCTTCCTCTCAAACACATTACGAGTCCCATATGACAGACAGAGCTGGTAGATTACTCACTAATCATTACAGATTACATGATAAACCTGTAGTTAGTAATGTAATCTATGATACACATTTTTGGTAATGTAATCTGACTACTTTTTAATCAAACTTGTTTTAAACGTACCATATCGATATAAAAAGCTAACTAAAAAATAAAAGATAAAGACAATATATTCCATGTTTTGATGTCAATATCATAAAAAGCCTTAAACAATACATTAGTGAATTGAGAGTGAATAGTGAGTTGATAAACACCTAATAATGAATTAAATCATACAAATATCAAATAAAGCCATTTGAACACTGAAAATACAAATATTCTGTTTGTTTACCTGCATGTCAGTGTGACCATTAACCAACATTAGAGAACGGTGAACGATGTGTTATTACATTATAGAAATATTAACAGCTATATTTTAACAAATATTTTATTTTAAGCGGTGACAAATACGTTTGGGAATCCCTGCATTAAACACACAATAACAGCGACACGCAAGTCATCCAGGTTTACAAATATTTTCATCCAGAATCAATAAATTATGAATAATGTATTGTCACCGTGTGAATATCATGTAATCCATAAAAAGTAACTATAATCTGATTACATGTATATCTGACTAAAATGTAATATACTCTAATTAGAAGCACTACATTTTTAGAATATGATTACATAATTCAGATTAAATGTAAACAGTTGCTGTCCAGCTATGATGACAGAAACACTGCAGTCAGCAGAAAGTTTTCAAGCAGACGATATGAGGTTAATGCAGAAAGCCCTGGAAACCTATAGACCTAAAAGAGCTAGCAACATATTTGTATTCATATTCATAAGCATGTAATAATCAAATTACATAAGCTGTCAGTTAAATAGAAAAAGGAGGCTACAGTCATCGAATTAATTCATTCATGGACACGTTTTAATTAATTGTGTGTGTGTATACATATGTTTTGTTTAAATGTTTTTATTTAGTCATTTAGCAGACGCTTTTATCCACAGCGACTTACAAATGAGGACCTTATAGAAGCAATCAAAACCAACCAAAGAGCAACAACATGCAAGAGCTCCTACAAGTCCTGTTAGACGAACGCAGTACACGTAGGAAGGTTTTTTATTTTTGAAAACGAATATATAGAATATAGAAAAAGAAACCTAGTGTTAGTTTTACAAGAAAACCTAGCAAATATATACATATGTATATAAGAAAGATTTCAATATAAAATATATATTTCGTTTTTGAAAGAAGTCACATTTATTTGATTAAAACAAATGCAGTGAAACGGTCATATTGTAAAATATTATTACAATTTAAAATAACTGTTTTCTATATGAATATATTGTCAAATGTAATTTATTTCTGTGATGCAAAGTTGTATTTTCAGCATCATTCCTCCAGTCTTCAGTGTCACATGATCTTCAGAAATCATTTTCATAAAAGGATTTACTGCTCAAGAAATATTTCTCATTATTATCAATGTTGAAAACATATTTTTGTGGAAACCATAATGCATTTTAAGGACACTTTCATAACTAGACAATTAAAAAAGAACTGCATTTACTTGAAATAAAAATCTTTTGTTACATTATAAATGCTTTGCTGTCACTTTTGAATAAAAGTGTTTTTAAAACAAATCATACTGAACTAAAACTTTGTAAATGTTCACATACTGCGTTCAGTTAGTAACAGACCCGGTAACACAGAACAGCAGTGTCAATGTCATGTTACACTTGATGTGTAAACGAGTTCAAACAACACTAGGTCAGCTCCTTTGTGGTATTTTAATAACAAATATAGCAAGAATTATTTTTTCCCATGGTTGGGTTTAAAGCAGTTACTCTATATTAAATAGGATCAAAACTGATTTTTCCATTCCAGATATCCAGAGCCTCTTCAAAACATCATTAACCTTTAAATATAGCAACCAGAATACCCTAGCAACCACCATAATTATCCTAGTAACCACTCAGAATACCCTAAAAACCATCCTAAATACTCTAGAAACCACTCTGAATACCCCAGTAACCATCCTCTATCGTAGTAACCACTCAGAATACCCTAACAACCATCCTAAATACCCTAGTAACCACTCTGAATACCCTAACAACCATCCTAAATACCCTAGAAACCACTCAGAATACCCCAGTAACCATCCTCTATCCTAGTAACCACTCAGAATACCCTAAGAACCATCCTAAATACCCTAGAAACCACTCAGAACACCCCAGTAACCATCCTCTATCCTAGTAACCACTCTGAATACCCTAACAACCATCCTAAATACCCTAGTAACCACTCTGAATACCCTAACAACCATCCTAAATACCCTAGTAACCACTCAGAATACCCTAAAAAACATCCTAAATACCCTAGAAACCACTCAGAATACCCCAGTAACCATCCTCTATCCTAGTAACCACTCTGAATACCCTAACAACCATCCTAAATACCCTAGTAACCACTCAGAATACCCTAAAAACCATCCTAAATACCCTAGTAACCACTCAGAATACCCTAGCAACCACCATAATTATCCTAGTAACCACTCTGAATGCCCTAACAACCATCCTAAATACCATAGAAACCACTCAGAATACCCCAGCAACCATCCTCTATCCTAGTAACCACTCAGAATACCCTAGCAACCACCATAATTATCCTAGTAACCACTCTGAATACCCTAACAACCATCCTAAATACCCTAGTAACCACTCAGAATACCCCAGCAACCATCCTCTATCCTAGTAACCACTCAGAATACCCTAGCAACCACCATAATTATCTTAGTAACCACTCTGACTAACCTAACAACCATCCTAAATACCCTAGTAACCGCTCGGAATACCACCAACAACCATCCCAAATACACTAGTAACATTCATAACACAATAGAAGCTACCCTAAATACCCTAGCAACCTTCCTAAATTCCCTAAATACCCTAGCAACCATCCTCTATCCTAGCAACCATCCTAAATACCTTAGTAACCACTCAAAATACCATAGCAACTATACTTTACCCTAGCAACCATACTAAATTTACATTTAGCAGATGCTTTTATTCAAAGCGACTTACAATCGAGGACAATAGAAGCGATCAAAACCAACAAAAGAGCCACAACATGCAAGAGCTACAAAGTCTCGGTGAGCCTAACGCAGGACACGAAGCAAGGTTTATATATACAGAAAGCTAGTGTTAGAGTTTATTTTAAATACCTAAATACCTTAGCAACCACTCAGAATACCCTAGCAACCATCCTAAATACCTTGGCAACCACTCAGAACACCAATATACATGTATATAAAAACTTTTTCTTAAAGAAAACACACAATTCATTTTGATTTTACAACAGCAATATAAATTAATTTAACCATGTTCAACATTTACAGTTTGTTGAAGATTGTGTGTTAAAAAACAGAAATTCTCCAGCAATTAACTGCATACGGCTCATGTTTAAGGACACACCTTATACACAAATGTATCATATCAAATATAGCTAATCCACTTGATGATGAAAGCAAATACTCACTGTAGATTGAGTTGATCTTCAGATCTGGAGTCTCCAAACACACAAACTCAAGCGCCGGAGCATCAGGTGTGTTTCTGAGCACAGGAAGACTTGCATCTGCTAACCTCCGCTCTTCTCTACCCTACTTCTCACGGACCTCATCTTCATCCTCCATTCGACTCGGTCTCTGTTTGAGTGTCTCTGTCACGCACCGTCTGTCTTTTTCTTTCCCTCTCTTCCTGTCGCACCTCCTTCGCTTCCTGTGCAGCAGGCCACAGATGCACTTTTGACGCGTAGCATCGTCTGACATGGTGTCACTATGTGCACGAAACCACATACATGCACACGCTTCCACGCGCTCGCTTTACATAAGCACTAGGGTGTAAGAACACAAAAACACATTTTCACATGTGACTACAGCCGTGTTAAACGAATAACACAGACAGAAGGCCATGCATGTGGACTCAAAAACATATGCAATACAGAAAAACAAATGCAGGTCAATATATGTGTGACTGTCTAAGGGAAGATGCATCTGATACAGACAGAACAGGAAGAGCTGGTTTCAGAACAGGAAGATAAATGATAGACAGAGATCAGACAAATGAGACAAAGACGCAGACCACTAAAAATAACACACAAGTATATGGGACAGTTTGAGGTCAAGGATGCATTAGATTGAACAAAGATGACAGTAAAGACTTTTATAATGTTACCAAAGAGTTCTCTTTCAAATGTCATAATTTCCACAAAATATGAAGCAGCACAACTGTTTTTAAGACTGATAATAATAATAACTAGATAAAAAAGTTTGTGAACAAACTTTAAGTTGGCTTGCGAAAGCCGGACCAGAAAGTTTTAAAAAGTTTGGAAAGTTTTAAAAAGTTTAAAAAGTTTAAAAAGTTTTATAAGTTTAAGTTTTAAAAGTTTTATAAGTTTTAAAAGTTTAAGTTTTAATAGTTAAAAAGTTTAAGTTTTAAAAGTTTAAGTTTTATTAGTTTTATAAGTTTAAGTTTTAAAAGTTTAAGTTTTAATAGTTTTAAAAGTTTTAAAAGTTTAAGTTTTAAAAGTAGCGAATAAGTTAGGCTAGCATGATTAGCATGTTGTTAGCATGATTAGCACGTGAATAGCATGTTGCTAACATGATTAGCATGTTGCTAACGCATGTCGCGTGATTTTAGCATGATTAGCATGTTCTTTGGCATGTGTTGCTATATTGCTTGTATGATTAGCATGTTGCTGCATGTTGCTAGCATGTTGTTAGCATGTCATGTGATGATTAGCATGTTGCTGGCATGTCGCCAGCATGATTTTAACATGATTAGCATGTTGCTTTAGCATGTAGCATGTTAGCATGATTTATGATTAGCATGTTTCTTAGCATGCGTGATTTTAAGCATGATTAGCATGTTGCTGGCTTGTTCTTGCATGATTAGCATGTTGCTGGCATAATCTTGCATGATTAACATGTTAATAGCATGTCGGTAGCATGATTAGCATGTTGCTAACATGTCGGTAGCATGATTAGCATGTTGCTTGGCATGATTAGCATGTTGCTGGCATGTTGCTAGCATGATTATCATGTTGTTAGCATATGTTAGCATGATTAGCATGTTCTTGGCATCGCTTGATGATTTTAGCATGATTAGCATGTTGCGTGCATGATCAACATGTTGCTAACATGTCGCTAGCATGATTTTAGCATGATTAGCATGTTGCTGCAGCATGTCGCTGGCGTGATTTTAGCATTATTAGCATGTTGCTTGGCATGTTGCTAGCATGATTAGCATGTTGCTTGGCATAATGCTAGCATGATTAGCATGTTGCTAGCATGTCGGTAGCATGATTAGCATGTTGCTAGCATGATTAGCATGTTCTTGGCATGTCGATTAACGATTAGCATGTTGCTAGCATGATTAGCATGTGACTAGCATATTGCTTGGCATGATTAGCATGTTCTTGGCGTGATTAGCATGTTCTTGGCATGTTGCTTGGCATGATTTTAAGCATGATTAGCATGTTGCTGGCATGTTGCTGGCGTGATTAGCATGTTGCTAGCATGATTTTAGCATGATTAGCATGATTCTTAGCATGTTGCTGGCGTGATTAAGCATGTTCTTGGCATGTTTTTAGCATGATTAGCATGTAGCTAGCATGTTCTTGCAAGATTAGCATGTTCTTGCATGATTTTAGCATGATTAGCATGTTCTTAACGTGATTAAGCATGATTCTTGCATGATTTTAACATGATTAGCATGTTCTTTAGCATGTTGCTTAGCGTGATTAGCATGTTGTTAGCATGTTGCTTAGCATGTTGCTGGCGTGATTAGCATGTTGATAGCATTTTGCTAGCATGTTTTTAGCATGATTAAGCATGTTGCTGGCATGTTGCTGGCGTGATTAGCATGTTCTTGGCATGATTAGCATGTTACTAGCATGTTGCTTTGGCATGTTGCTAGCGTGATTAACATGTTGCTAGCATGATTAGCATGTTCAGCATGTTGCAGCATGATTATCATGTTGTTAGCATGTTCTTAGCATGATTAGCATGTTGCTGGCATGTTGCTAGCATGATTTTAGCATGATTAGCATGTTGCTGGCATGATCAGCATGTTTGCTAACATGTCGCATGATTTTAGCATGATTAGCATGTTCTTGCGTATGTCGCTGGCGTGATTTTAGCATTATTAGCATGTTGCTTTGGCATGTTGCTAGCATGATTAACATGTTGCTAGCATAATGCTTGCATGATTAACATGTTGCTGGCATGTCTGGCATGATTAGCATGTGACTAGCATATTGCTTGCATGATTATGTTGCTTGGCGTGATTTTAGCATGATTAGCATGTTGCGCATGTTGCTAGTGTGATTAGCATGTTTCTTGGCATGATTTTAGCATTATTAGCATGTTGCTTGGCGTGATTAGCATGTTCTTGCTAGCGTGATTAGCATGTTCTTGGCATGTTCTTTAACATTATTAGCATGTTGCTGGCGTGATTAGCATGTTCTTTGGCATGTTCTTGGCGTGATTAGCATGTTTTGCATGATTTTAGCATGATTAGCATGTTCTTGTTGTTCTGGCGTGATTAAGCATGTTCTTGCATGTTTTAGCATGATTAGCATGTGTAGCATGCATGTTGCAGCAAGATTAGCATTTTCTAAGCGTGATTAGCATGTTCTTGGCATGATTTTAACATGATTAGCATGTTTCAGCATGTTCTTGGCGTGATTAGCATGTTGTTAGCATGTTGTTAACATGTTGCTTTAGCATGTTGCTCAGCATGTTGCTAGCGTGATTAGCATGTTGATAGCATTTTTGCTGGCATGTTTTTATCATGATTAGCATGTTGCTGGCATGTTGCTAGTGATTAACATGTTCTTAGCATGATTAGCATGTTACTAGCATGTTGCTGGCATGTTCTTTGGCGTGATTAACATGTTCTTAGCATATTAGCATGTTCTTGGCATGTTCTTGTAACATGATTTTAGCATGTTGTTAGCATTTTCAGCGTGATTAGCATGATGCTGCATGATTTTAATGATTAGCATGTTGTTAGCATGTTGCTTGGCGTGATTAGCATGTTGCTTGGCATGATTTTAGCATGATTAAGCATGTTCTTGGCATGTTCTTGGCGTGATTAGCATGTTCTTTGCATGTTTTAGCATTATTAACATGTTGTTAGCATGTTGCTAACGTGATTAAGCATGTTCTTTGGCATGTTTTTAGCATGATTAGCATGTTGCTAGCATGTTGCTAGCATGTTGCTTGCTGGCGTGATTAGCATGTTGATAGCATGTTGCTAGCATGTTTTTAGCATGATTAGCATGTTGCTGGCGTGATTAGCATGTTCTTAGCATGATTAGCATGTTCTTGCATGATTAACGTTCTTGGCATAATGCTAGCATGATTAACATGTTCTTGCATGTCGGTAGCATGATTAGCATGTGACTAGCATATTCTTGCATGATTAAGCATGTTGCTTGGCGTGATTTTAGCATGATTAGCATGTTGCTAGCATGTTGCTAGTGTGATTAGCATGTTTGCTAGCATGATTTTAGCATTATTAGCATGTTGCTAGCGTGATTAGCATGTTGCTTGGATTAGCATGTTCTTGGCATGTTGTTCTAGCATTATTAGCATGTTCTTGGCGTGATTAAGCATGTTCTTAGCATGTTGCTAGCATGATTTTAACATGATTAGCATGTTCTTAGCATGTTGCTGGCGTGATTAGCATGTTGCTAGCATGATTTTTAGCATGATTAGCATGTTGCTAGCATGTTGCTAGCGTGATTAAGCATGTTCTTAGCATGTTTTTAGCATGATTAGCATGTAGCTAGCATGTTGCTGCAAGATTAGCATTTCTTGGCGTGATTAAGCATGTTCTTGGCATGATTTTAACATGATTAGCATGTTGCTGGCATGTTGCTGGCGTGATTAGCATGTTGTTAGCATGTTGTTAGCATGTTGCTGGCATGTTGCTAGCGTGATTAACATGTTGATAGCATTTTTCTTGGCATGTTTTATCATGATTAGCATGTTGCTAGCATGTTGCTGGCGTGATTAGCATGTTGCTGGCATGATTAAGTTATTACATGTTAGCATGTTGCTAAGCGTGATTAACATGTTCTTTAGCATATTAGCATGTTCTTGGCATGTTGCTTAACATGATTTTAGCATGTTGTTAGCATTTTGCTGGCGTGATTTTAAGCATGATGCTAGCATGATTTTAACATGATTAGCATGTTGTTAGCATGTTGTTGCGTGATTAGCATGTTGCTTGCATGATTTTAGCATGATTAGCATGTTCTTAACATGTTGCTAGCGTGATTAAGCATGTTCTAGCATGTTTTTAGCATTATTAACATGTTGTTAGCATGTTGCTTCGTGATTAGCATGTTGCTAGCATGTTTTTAGCATGATTAGCATGTTCTTTGGCATGTTGCTAGCATGTTGCTAGCGTGATTAGCATGTTGATAGCATGTTGCTGGCATGTTTTAGCATGATTAGCATGTTGCTGGCGTGATTAGCATGTTCTTGATTAGCATGTTCTTTGGCATGTTGCTGGCGTGATTAACATGTTCTTGGCATGATTTTAGCATGATTAGCATGTTCTTGGCATGTTGCTTGCATGATTTTAGCATGATTAGCATGTTCTTTGCTAGCATTTCTTGCATGATTAGCATGTTGCTAGCATTTTCTTAGCATGATTTTAAGCATGATTAGTATGTTCTTTGCATGTTGTTAGCATAATTAGCATGTTGCTAGCATGATTTTAGCATGATTAGCATGTTGCCAGCATGATTAGAAAGTGAGTAACATGTTGCTAGCATGTTGCTAGCGTGATTAGCATGTTGCTAGCATATTAGCATGTTGCTAGCATGTTGCTAACATGATTTTAGCATGTTGTTAGCATTTTGCTAGCGTGATTAGCATGATGCTAGCATGATTTTAGCATGATTAGCATGTTGTTAGCATGTTGCTAGCGTGATTAGCATGTTGCTAGCATGATTTTAGCATGATTAGCATGTTGCTAACATGTTGCTAGCGTGATTAGCATGTTGCTAGCATGTTTTTAGCATTATTAACATGTTGTTAGCATGTTGCTAACGTGATTAGCATGTTGCTAGCATGTTTTTAGCATGATTAGCATGTTGCTAGCATGTTGCTAGCATGTTGCTAGCGTGATTAGCATGTTGATAGCATGTTGCTAGCATGTTTTTAGCATGATTAGCATGTTGCTTGGCGTGATTAACATGTTCTTAGCATGATTAGCATGTTCTTGCATGTTGCTTCGTGATTAAGCATGTTGCTTGGCATGATTTTAGCATGATTAGCATGTTGTTCTTGTATGTTCTTGGCATGATTTTAGCATGATTAGCATGTTCTTGGCATTTTGCATGATTAGCATGTTGCTAGCATTTTGCTAGCATGATTTTAGCATGATTAGTATGTTGCTAGCATGTTGTTAGCATAATTAGCATGTTGCTAGCATGATTTTAGCATGATTAGCATGTTGCCAGCATGATTAGAAAGTGAGTAACATGTTGCTAGCATAGATAGATAGATAGATAGATAGATAGATAGATAGAGTCAGTAGATAGATAGATAGATAGATAGATAGATAGATAGATAGATAGATAGATAGATAGATAGATAGATAGATAGATAGATAGATAGAGTCAGTAGATAGATAGATAGATAGATAGAGTCAGTAGATAGATAGATAGATAGATAGATAGATAGAAGATAGATAGATAGATAGATAGATAGATGAAGATAGATAGATAGATAGATAGATAGATAGATAGATAGATAGATAGATAGATAGATAGATAGAAAGAGTCAATAGATCATTTCCTATGTAAAAAGTTTCAACCTATATGCTATTTCATGGGCCGTCCCCTCACCATGTAAGTCTATGGGACAATTTTGGGGGGCTCTTGCGCCCCAGGGTAAAACTTATACCCCACTGCGGGTATGTTCTCGCTCAGCTTGATAGCCTCTTCAAATATTGTGATTCACAAGTTTCTCTACGAAATTCTCGCTCTGCGCTACAACCCGTCGGTTTGCCGCCATGCATTGTCGATCGTTTTTCTGCGGTTTTTCGCTAATTACGATTAGCATAAACCCGATCGCTTAGAAAAGATATAGCAACTCGAGTCAGAATAGTTCGGAGATATGTTGCGAGTTTCGAGTTTGTAGAGTTAAAGCTCTAGGAGGAGTAGCAGTCAGAAATTTAGTCTCGTAAGAATAATAAGTATAAGTTTAAATAGAATATCAGTAAGTTGGCTTTCCCAAGCCAACTTAATAATTAACATAATCTGAAGGATGATGTGACTCTGAAGACTGGAGTAATGATGCTGAACATTTAACTATGAATCACAGAAATAAAGTACATTTTAAAATATATTCCATTTTCAATCAAGTATTTTAAATTGTAATAAAAATGCATATTATTGCTGTTTTTATGTATAATAAATGCATCCTTGCTGAGCAAAAGAGACTTTCACAAATATAAAATCAAATCATTTCAACCCCAAACGTTTGAATGCAAATGTATATATTATAAATAAATAAATAAACACGTATTCAATATTAACAAATAGAAACATTTATTGTGATTTTATTATTTTAGAAAATTGCCTCTTCCAAATGTACATAAGACTGATCATCAAAATCAAAGATGAAAGACTAAATCAATTACATAAAAATATCCTATAAGGAACCACTGATAATGCAACATTTGCAAATTGTATTTAGTTTTGCATAACTGCAACAAAATAAGATTTTCAAAATGGACATTATAGAACACATTTCTACTCTGACAAAAATAGTAATGAGTATTGTACCGTGGCTTCTTGACCCTTTACTAACTGTGTGTGTGTTTCTGCTGTAAACTGTCTGATTCAGTGTCACGAGCGCCGCCAGTCCTACAACCACAGATAAGTGACAGAACACTCTAATGTCTCATTAACAGGCCGTTAAGATCATCTAACGACTGAGAATGGAAATGAAGTGAGCAGACAGTGAACTTAAGTGATCTCTGTCTTATAACGGCACACTAGTTCTACACAGAAATGCATCTGTGGTCACGAACACAGCTCTGACGACCCTGAGAACAACTGATAATACTGTGCAGGTGCATAACAGAAAATCTGTAAACACAACACCTGCAGAAAGACTCACGGAGGAGGAACGATTCTGTACGGCAAATATACAGCAATCCCAAACGGCCAGGCTTTAGCAGGTGCTGATAAACACTGATAAAGCTGTGTGGCAATATGCTAAGATTTAAAATCGCTAACATTAACTTTTTTACCATCTTTACTGCTAACTAATTCAAAGTCACATTATGAAACAAAAATACAATAAAAGAATGATTTTTGGAACATTTGATAAAACACTAAAGAAATCAAGCATCCTGATGTCTTAATAAAATCCTCGGAATATCAACATTGCATAATCAAAGTGTTTCTGATAAAACCGTGAGCCAGCATTAATCTAGTACAAACACATTCATCTTTATATAAAAACTAACAAACGCTCAGACACTCATGATCCTGCATAAATTCATCCACACGCACACACACACACACTCTCACACACGCACACACACACACACTCACACGCACACACACACACGCACACACACACACACACACACACACACTCTCTCTCACACACACACACACACACACACACACACACACACACACACACACACACACACACACACACACACTAGAGATCGAGCGGTGTCTCGGCCTGTTCGCTCAGCTGCATGGAGAGGTAGTCAGCAGGACGCCTGCCAAAAGATCATGCACATAATGAGATACAATGAGCATTTCGACATGATTTATGTTTTTCAAATACTGCAAATGCACAAGGACACATTCATCCTACAAATGGGCCGATCCCACAACAAAGACTTTAAACGCCTTACAAATGATTCTTATAAATAAGGGAATAGCACACCACATGAGATGGTACTTTGATATATACCATTGAACAGAGTGATCATATTCATGAAACCATAGTATTTACCATGAAACTGCAACGTACTTAAAAGAATGCTGTAGTTTTACTGCATGTATTATCTAAAGACTATGGCTATACTATGTCTTAAACGTGTAAAAAGTTCTCAAATGTGGAATCTTTCAAGTATCATTTTTCAGCATTGTTAAAAGAGAGGAGTATTATCAAGATTATTAGATCAAGATTATTTTATATTTAAATAATTTTCAACTGTATATTAATATGAATGCTATTAATTGGCATGAATTAAAATGTATTTAATATTTGAAAGTCAAACAAGGTAAGCTGTAAACTATACTAATATTATTCAATGTATTAATTAGCAGAAATAAAATTACATTATATTTAGAAAATAAAATAGAAAAAGTTGAATTTTTTTAACTGTATTTTGATATTAATTCAATTTATTAATTGGCATAAATAACAAATAATGAATATTTAAAAAACAAAATAAGTTGAATTACTTTTAAACTGTATATAGATATTTAATGGCATAAATAAACTGTATGCTGACTTTAATTCAATTTATTAATTGGCATAAATAAAACTGCATACTTATATTAATTAAATTTACTATTTGGCATAAAAAAATTTTTTCCAAATAAACTGAATGACATCTACAGTATATTGACATCAAATCAATCACTACATTTGCATAAATACACTATTTAATATTTAAAAAAATATTTTGATATAAATTTCAATTTATTAAATGGCATAAAATTAATTACTTAATATCTAAAACATTTTTAAACCTTTGATATTATATTTTAAATAAAAACTACAACTACTTATAAATAGTACACTGGTTCAATTTATTAAATAAAATAAAAGTTATGATTTAACACAATGTACTTTTTTATATAAATCAACTGACAGCCTAACCTCATCACATCATCATCATCATCATCATCATCATCATCACAGAGACTTTCATGCAAAACACAAACACAAACTGATCTCTCCGCACCTTCTTCTGTACAAGAAGACAAACAGAGCAGCACCCAGAGCGAACAGCAGGAGCGCCGCGAGCACAAGCCCGAGCTGCAGAGCGAGCGCCGACCCCGCTGCACATACAAGCACACGTTCCTTCAGACCAGAACATACCCTGAATATCCACGAGAGCATGTATTAACACGTGTGTCCTGTACCTCCATGAACCTGTCGCTCCTGTTCAGCTGCACACGAGAGCTCGTGGTCACTCAGTATCTCATCGATTCGCTCCCTCTGTTGGTCAGAAACGGCCAGAACAGACCCCTGTGCGTACAACCGACCCGCCTCACAGGACACATTCACACCTCACACGGGGGAAAGACAAGAAATAACAGTCATGACCAGATCATTTCATTTAAACACCTTTAATGTGTGTCTTACCTTTAACATGTAAGCTTGAGATCCCACAGTTACACAAGCGCTCTAATAAAACAGCAAACTCCTCCTGGCCACAATCTGAGACAGACAAACGCTTCAGATGAGATCAATTACTGTTGATTTGATTTAAGAAAAGGACATTTTGGATGCATCAAGCGTCCAATAAAAAGAGATAAGGCTGAATATGTGATCGTTTTAAAGCAAGTTATGCGAATTCATAAATGTGAGCTTATGTGCAAAAGACAGGGATGAGAAAAATAATAACTTTATATCACGAGGGATCAAATGTTTCTTGATCTTTCTGAAATGAAAAGGTACACGTAACTCAAAACGCCAGGGTTTTCACACTGTCTGAACAGTTATTTTCCATATCTCTTACAGATGATGACGAGATGAACTTCTTTTACACTTATAGACGGTGAAATAATACAAATGAGCATAGCAGAAAAACACATACAGTGTTACTGAGAAGTTTGGCTCAAGGCTGCAAAAATACAGTAAAACATTACATTTTCATTACGTTTCTTAAAACACCAAGGCAGCAGTAAAAACAGTAATATTGTGAAATAATATTACAATTTCAAATAACTGTTTTCTATTTGAATATATTTTAAAGTGTAATTTATTTCTTTGAAAACTGTTGTGCTGCTTCATGTGTTTGTGGAAACTGATACATATTTGATGATTATTTGATGAGAAGAAAGTTCAAAAGAACAGCATTTATTTGAAATATAAATGTTTTATTAACATTATAAATGTCATAACTGTCACTTTTGATAAATGTAATGCATACATGCTAAAAATATTTTTATTTGATTCTTACTGACCCAAAACCTTAAACTTCTGTGTAAATTGACTCATTTATACATGACTTTAAAGGATTTTATTTATTGTGATGACAGCATAGAAATGTCTCAGTTTTTCAAGACCGTGGGAACCCTGTTATTTCACACCCGGTAAAAAGCCTGACAACCTGAAGGACAATATAAGAGAATAGAAGTCATCCAAAACAAGGAGTAATCTGTCATTGCAGCAGCTTTCGTTCTCTGGGTGTGTTTCTCGTGTTTGTGCATGTATTGTGGCTTTTCTAAAAACATCATTCTTCAAATGCTCTCGATTATCTGTAATGCAAAATCTGATCTGAACTGACACTACAGAGCATCACAAACTAGATGCTACTAGCCGGCATGAGAAAAATCAACTTCAACCTTTCCCACAAACACTGCACGTGATAATTTATGTTCAGAAAAAAGGTGCAAAATCTGTCACTGGGGCAGTACTCTTTCAAAAGGTACTCATATGTATCGTTTAGTTATCAATATGTAGACTTCAGGCACTAATATGTATCTTTAAGTTACCTTATATAATCTTTAGGTGTAAATAAGGTACAAAAGTGTACCTTTTGAAAAGGCAAGTATATTATATACACACATTTTTTTATTTTGTGAAAAAACGGTACATGATGGAAACTTGTGATATTTTTGAACTCAGCCTCATCAAGTGAGGTAATATTAGGCCTTTTTTGCAACCAAGCAGAATGTGTTTTCCAACATGCAGGACTATTTTCCGCTGTGCAAAGATTTTTCAAAATAAGTTTGTGCTGCAGGAAAAAAACTGCAGCAAACCGCTCTTGCAATGACATGAGGGTGAGTTGATGACAATGTTAATCAACTATTCATTTAAAGATCTCTTACTCCCTGATCCGCTCTGCCAGTTGTTCTCGTTCTGCTGCAGGCACAGATCCGCGGAGCAGGAGAAGGCAGGACTCGGGCAGCGGTTCGGCAGGCGTGGAGTCGGCTGGGATGCGATCCAAGGCCCTTCTGATGCACATCGAGATAAAGAAGCCGCACTAATCACACAAAAACACAGACACGCAGTTATGTGCATGAACAAGTACGGTGTACAAACCTGCTGATACCAGCAACAACACACTGGATTCACATTCAAAAAGCTCCCCAACAAACCTGAAGAGTGTGTTTACGAAGTGTGTCATGTTGTGCTGGAGAATACTCTGGAACTTTGGGTCATTGGATAAAACTAGACAGTCCAAATGACGTGAGCTGCTCCCACAAAACCCTGATCCTGACGGCTCAAAACACAACAGCACTGCACCCAAATGACCCAGCGCTGGCAAACCCTGATCTGCACAAACACAAAGATGAACGAGCAAACCAATCAGTTGGACTTGATCTGCTATTCAATTGAAATCACTGATTGTCTTAGACAACAACTGTCTGAAGTCATAATCCAATTCATTTTTCTCTATAGAAAAATGTTATATCAATAATTATTATATTTTATTTGAGGTTGACGATTTATGCTTCAATTTCATAAAATAAATAATGTCCATTAGTCAAATTTTGAACAGTACAAGACATTAGCATACTAACATACCACTCCAAGCACATAATAAAGGCAAAAGATAAAATAATAACTAAGAATACATTTAAGTAGAATAACAAAAAATCTAAAATACTTAAAAATCAAATACACCACAGATAATTAAATTAAATAAACATGATGAATAATTAAATACAAATCTAATAATACAAATAAAACAATTCAATTGCTAAAAGAATTGAATAAAAATCAAATATTGGCACCAATAGCCTTGTGGGCAGCACGCTGACATATAGCGCAGTTATATATATATTTATTCCCTAATACATATTTAAAGTACACAGCCTGGTTCTCAGATTTTCAATCAAATCTAAATATGTAATATTGGGATTCATCTCAGAGCAGGTTGATCTTTACTGACGAATTTCTAGAATGTCATTGAAGACTATGACCAAAGATGATCTTTGGCTGTATATCAAGACACATCTGTCTATTTCTATTCAAACAAATCCAGCTGTGCCTCACAACGAAGACATTCGACCAAGCGCACGCACCTGCGTGAGAATCATTGGCGACCAGATAGAGCCCGTCCCTTCCCGTGCTGCCAGTGAGCGGGACGCTCCGTTCTGAAGCGTCTTCCCCAAAAAACACCAAAACAAGTCCATTCAGTGGAGTCGACGGTGGGCCAGTCAGCTCCACAAATACACTCTCCTGAGACTGGTTTACCACCGAGGTCCTGCCCCATTCATTGATGACGAGACCCTCAGGAGGCGGAGGTATGGTGGGTTTGGGAGGACAGTTATTCTGCTTCCTTGGTGTGGGAGAGGTGACCTGTGGACACATAGAGGGTTAATATGACACACTCTGGATGGACATAAAGTCCTAAAAAAGTAGGACTGGAAAATAAACTCTGATGGGCTACTTACTTAATAGTTTCTTGTTTGGAATGCCATGCTATGTACCGTTTTGCATTATGTATAATCTGCATAGTAAGTAAATGTTATAGAAGACGTTATAGGTTTGTAACCAGCATCCAGCGGGTGGAGGATTGAACACAACCAAATTTGCTCAACTTCTCACACCTGTGATTTTTAACATCTTCAACTTGAAATTGTTTATTACATAATTAACTGCCAAAATGTTTCATTTTTTTAGTCAACTAGAATAAAATGTATTATTTTTATTTTTTTCTTTATCATAAAATTTGACTGCCAAATGGATTATTTTTTCCCCATTACCAATTTTTCCTGTTTGTTTTGTAGCAATCCTTCTGTAAATCCTTTCTTTAAAAGTTACTTTTAAATGTTAATAAAATGTAAAAAATTAATGGATAATAATAATTTTAAAAATAATAATCGCAGCCATAATGCTAGGAAAATGTATACTGTATATAAATATAATATATGACATTATATTATATAATATAAATTATTTTGTATTAAGCATTAGGCATTATAAAATAAACTCAACAGTTCTCAGAGGAATTATGAATTCTTAACCTATTAAAATAAATTATCCTATTAAAATAAAATAAAATTTAATTACTCAAACACGCAAAAATTAAATAAATAAAACTGCAACACACCACAGATACTGAGCTGAACTGAACTAAACTAAAAAATCAGCCGTCATGGGTGGAATTTTGAATTCCACATTTTAAATTGTAAATGTTGCCTGAAGTCTACTGAAGGCAGAGGATTGAGAACCCTGCATGAAGCTCACATGAACAGAAACACTAGATCTCACCCTGAAAGCACTGAGGTTGAGTCTCTCGGGTCCACATCGACTCAGGGTCTCGTCAGCGGGTCGGGCACTGATGTCCTCCAGCAGAGGGAGCTGTCCTGGTGTCAGCGCCTCCGTTAGCTCCGAAACCTGTTTATCAGACCCACGAGTGCGGTAAACCACCGCATCCAGCAAACCGCTCTTGGGAATATTCTGACCCTCTTTAGAGGGCGGAGACTTGCTGCGATATAACACTATAGCGTCCGGTCCGTTCTGAATAGTGTTGGATGGGATTCTAATGTCAGGGCCGACCTTCGAACTGCCAATCTGGAAGAACAGATTCAGAAAGATTAACAGCTGAAACCTTATGTTTGTTGCTTCAACCGTTCAAAAGTATGGGCTCAGAAAAAACTTTGATTCAGCAAAGATGCATCAAACTCAAAAAGCGACAGTAAAGACATTTATAATGTTACAAAAGATTTATATTTCAAATAAATGCTGTTTTTGAACTTTCTGTTTATCAAAGAATCATGAAACAAACATATAAAATGTTCAACTCTGATAATAATAAATGCTTCTTGGCAGCAAATAAGCGTATTATAATGATTTCTGAAGATCATGTGACACTGAAGACTGGAGGAATGATGCTGAAAATTCAGCTGCGCATCACAGAAATAAATTACATTTTAAAATATATTCAAATAGAAAAAAGATATTTGAAATTGTAATAATTTTTTATAATATGACTGCTTTTAATGTATTTTTTGTAAAATAAATACAACCTTGGCGAGCATAAAAGCATTGAAAATCCTACCAACCCCAAACTTTGAAATGCTAGGTGTACATGAAGTGCTAACTGCCTTTTCTTTTACAGCTGACACATACTTATAATCAGAATTCAATCGTTTGACTCATTTGTGCCACAAGTGTCCAAGACCGCATCAGCTCACCAGGAAGTATCCGTCCTCATCCGTGTAATATCCATTCAGCTCCAGCTCATTGTACACCATTCCAGTCTGTCCATTGATCATCACCAGCCAGATGAAATCCAGCGACATACGGAAGCCAGACGGATGCCACAACTCTATAAACTCCTCATCCTCGGCTCCTCCTGGTGAGTCACTGTTGATCTCATTAAGCAGGAAATCAACATCACTATGAATCGGAGGCTGTGTCCGTCCTGACACTGTGACAGAGGCTGAAACGACAAGCCAGATCAAATTAAAAACATGATAGGACACCCAAAAATGTGTCCTTAAAGAGACAGTTCACCCAAAGATGTGTCCTTAAAGAGACAGTTCACCCAAAATGTGTCCTTAAAGAGACAGTTCACCCAAAATGTGTCCTTAAAGAGACAGTTCACCTAAAGATGTGTCCTTAAAGAGACAGTTCACCCAAAAATGTGTCCTTAAAGAGACAGTTCACCCAAAGATGTGTCCTTAAAGAGACAGTTCACCCAAAAATGTGTCCTTAAAGAGACAGTTCACCCAAAAATGTGTCCTTAAAGAGACAGTTCACCCAAAAATGTGTCCTTAAAGAGACAGTTCACCCAAAGATGTGTCCTTAAAGAGACAGTTCACTAAAGATGTGTCCTTAAAGAGACAGTTCACCAAAAGATGTGTCCTTAAAGAGACAGTTCACCTAAAAATGTGTCCTTAAAGAGACAGTTCACCCAAAAATGTGTCCTTAAAGAGACAGTTCACCCAAAAATGTGTCCTTAAAGAGACAGTTCACCCAAAAATGAAAATTCTGTCATCATTAACTCACTCTCAAGTTGTTCCAAACCTGTTTGAAGAATGTGCGTAACCAAACAGTTGACGGTAGCCATTGACTTCAATAGTATGGAAAAAATACTATGGAAGTCAATGGGTACCGTCAACTGTTTGGTTACAATCATCCTTTAAAATATCTTCTTTTGTGTTCAGAAGCTGAAAGAAACTCGTACAAGTTTGAGGATGAGTAAATGATGACAGAATTAAAATTTGAGTGAACGATCCATTTAACATGGAGGAGAAAATAAGTTTTGCTACATGAACTGAAATTCAAACGTACTCATGTTAAGCGGGCAGGACTGAAACCAAACGCAGTCGTTGGGTTTTCCGGGACTCCGGGGCCTTGTTACAAACAGTCCCGGATCTCTCGTCCATTCGGCAACACCACAGCGACTGACACGAAGACCTGCTGTGAGAAAACTGCAGCATACAAACATGGATGAGATACTATAATACACAAATGCCACAATAAATCATCGAGCATTGATCACCTCTCTGTGAGCATGAAAGGTTTTCTCCCTGGTATGAGTGTCTCTGTGAGGTTGTCACTGGGCATGTGTGCAGAGTCACCGTAAACAAAGGCATCGATTGGCTGCTCGTGGCTGAGGGGGCCGTCCTTAGGGAAGTCTGATACTGGGCCTTTATACAATGCCAATGCTGCACTTTGTGACCCTGAAAGATCAAATATTATATTGCAAAATCATTTTAGATTGACAAAGGTTTTTGTAATATTCATATTTCATCACCACATCAAAAGATAAAAAGTAAATAATATTTTACAAAAAGATACACTTAATTTAAGACCACTATGACATTTTGCATTACAGCTTTACTTCTGTGACATAAATCTAAATACTCTGTAGCATACAATAATGAAATATTTATTATATATATATATATATATATATATATATATATAAATGCATATATGGATGTATGCATGCGTGCGTGCATGTATAGAAAGAGAGAGAAATTAAATATTAATAGTGCATATAGTTTACTTAGTATACAAAATAAGATGTGCTGTATTGAATTGAATTTCTGTTTAATAAAAAAATTATATAATTGTATCAGGGCAGGATGATTTTTTTATTCATTACTGCTTTTCTTTCATCACATGATGGGGGGGGGGTATTTGTCATAAATCCCCATGGCCCATCAAGCCCCGCCCCTCAGCACCCCCCAGATACAATATGTTCCATGACAATGAATGCAAACAATCCTAGAAAATTTGTTTAAAATTGTCTAAAAAAATGAGCTTTAATTATTATATTTTTTCTTCTGATTTGGAAGCGATGTGACCTGGACATTACTGAGACTTTTACTCAACAAAATAAAAAATACACTAAATGGTTTAGAACAGTGAGATATATAGAAATATAAAAATGATTAAAAATGATGAAGGCACATAACAATATGACTTAAAACTTAAACTAAAAATAAAATGTATATCATAAATATAAAAATAAAAGCTATACTATACTAGTATAAATACCATACTAGTACACAAATAATAGTAAAAACTATTAATAGTGTCCTTTAATAACTTTATCTGCAATATACAATCAACACTACCTGATAAACTCGCAGTATTCACAGGTACAGCGAATATTCCAGGCTCTGTTGCGATGAACTCCAGACTCGTGCTAATCAGATCCGACGTAACATCATAAAGCACCAAAGAAAACGCTCCGGTTGCCATGCCAACACTGAGTTCTACATTGCCCGACTGGTCCGACCCGCCGAGGTTGACTTCATTGATCCAGACCTCCGCAGGGGTCGGCGGTGGGCAGTGATTGACCCACGCAGGGGTCGGCGGGCCGGTATAGAACGACCACAGGTTTTCTGACTGCCAGCAGCGCTGAATGGACTCGTCCCCCTCTAGAGCCGCCTCATCCTCCACGTACGGGACCGAGCCGGGAGTCAGAACGGACGCAAGGCCGTCAGCGCCGTCTCTGGATTTACCTGAAGTGTATACAACGGCGTCCAGCAACCCCACTCCTGAAACCAGTCCCCTTCGGCAACCGGGACCCAGTTGGGGCCGTAGAGCGCGATGGCGTCGGGCCCGTTCTGAACGGAGTTGGGTGGAAGAAAGATGGCTGGATGAGGAGTCGATTCATAAGAGCCAACGACAAAAAAACCTCGCTGATCCGTGTGGTGTCCACTCAGATCGATGACCCGGTACGCCGAGTCTCCTTTGCCGTTGTAGAACACAAGCGTGTATCCATTCAGAGATGTAGGATTCGTACCTTCATAGTACAGCTCCACAAATTCCTGAGTGTCCAGTTTGGGATTGTCGCAGTTGATCTCACTGATTATTAAACATGAGCTCGTCTGTTTGAAAACGCACATTAACCAAACTAAACTCAGCTCCACACGCATGGCTAAAAACTCTCAGTGTACCATAATAAACAAGGAGTGATGTGAAAAGGACCTGTGAAAGGAAAACAAAAGGTTAATTCCAGATGCAATCACTTTCAAAAGATACTAAGTTTCATCTACACAAAACATTGCTTCTCCAACAGTTGAGACATTGGCTCAATCTCAAGGACTAGCTAGGCATCAAAACACCCAACACGTCAAGACAGATCCAATATATTTCACTCTCTGCATTCATCTGACACAGCCCTAGGGATCAAAACAAAGAGCACGCCTCTCAAAACCAGGGCAAGCCCCATGAAAACAGTCCATTCCAAGTCATCTGGAAAGACACTAGCTTATAAAGAAGTATTTGGGTAGTGAACTATTAAGAGTAGCACATTCTTAGTAACTGAATGAAGTGTGGTTCTTTAGTCAACTTAAAGAAACCATTCACCCAAAAAAGACAATTCTGTCATCATTTACTCATCCTCAAGTTGTTATAAACAATAAACATGTATGGTTTGTTTCTTCTGATGATAATGTTGGTAACCAAACTGTTGACGATAGACATTTAGTTTCAAAAGGGTGGAAAAAAATACTAAGTGAATGGTTTCTGTTTACCAACAGAATTCTCCTTTTCAGAGTAAACTATGTCTTTAAGTATGAACTATGAACAACATAAACTTAAAAAACTTAAATGAAAATTTGAAATCTTGCCTTGACAACTGAACAAAATAAAACAGGCTTCAGTTTAAGAAGTACATGCACGCACACACGCACACACACACACACATACACGCACACACACACGCACACACACACACACATACACGCTAATATACACATATGTATTGTAATCCCCCCAAATAACACTGGTTTAGGATAGTGTACTTAAATCTGTGAGTCTGGAAATCAACACTACCTCACAAATATAGCATATGAATATTTTTAAATAAAATTGAGGGATTAAAGAATTCTGAGAAGCATATTCAATTTTAACAGCTGTGAAGGAGGAGCGGGTCTTCAACTTTAGTTAGAACTGTGCTGCCAATAAAATTTACATCCAAAAAATTAATAAATAAATGAAAATCAGAAAGACAGAAGTGTTAAGAAAACAATAATATAAACATAAAATCTAAATAAATAATATAATAGCATAGAAACACTGGTTTGCAAATAGTCCTTGAATGAGTTTATCTGTGAGTCTTGCAACCAGACAGAGGTTTATAAATGACAAACGTTTGGAGCGTAAGCTGAAGTGTATTCTTAGTAGCTTAGTGTGTTCATCAATGCCAGTAAAGTGGCACCAAAACAAGCACTTACGCAACAATAGTCATCTGAGGCTTCATCAGCTCACCACAGACTCCATTAATCAGCAAATCCAGCTTCGGTCATGAGCTCAGAACTGTTCAGAAAAGGTTGTATTTCAGCAGCATGCAGCGGCTGCAGAGTAGTGTTGGTAATGTATAAAGTAATGTAACTGATTACATTAGTTCACTTTCTGATAAGTTTTCTAGATTTAAACCAGGCAGGCCGTACTCAACACTACAAGCCCAATTCAAGAAAAGTTGGGACATTTTGTAAAACGCAATCAAAAAATAACCTGTGATTTGTTAGTTATCTTTAACTTTTATTTAATTGACAAAAGTACATAGAAAAGACTTCCAAAGTTTTCACTGACCAACTTAAACACATTTTGCTGGCTGCAACACACTACAAAAATGAAAGTGAAAAAGTTATAATCTAATTAAACTGTTTTGAAACAGTCCACAGTAAGCTGGTGATTTGGTAATAGGTGAAGGGATCGTGATTTGGTGTAAAACGGGCATCTCTGACTTTCAAAATCCTTCATGAATTAATATCATAATCATTTCATTTTAAAGCACAGCCACCACAAAATCAGACTTACTTTGAGATCATTCTGAGGTTAAATAAAGATTTAATAACCATAACAAGAAATAGATACTGTTTTTGCATAGGTATAACTGAAATCTAACAATGCCTTGGAACAATAAAGCATATGCATAAACCCAAACAGTCATCGCATGTGTCCTAAACTCCTGAAACATTGGTGTCTTATATTTCTCCGTCACTGCAACTTATGAAAGAAATCAATTAAATCTGCATGTGGGTGTTTGAATGAAATATGTTTCACTGTACAGTAACTGTAATTTCATTGAATTACACATTTTTGCATCTTATTGCAATTATATTAAAACAATTACATTTATTTTGTAATTAAATTACATAATTCCATTTACTCCCCGACACTGCTGCAGATCAAATACTGAATATCGACTAGATCTATTATAAATGAGTCATGAAATAGCCCAAGTGTCCAAGTAGAAAGCAAAAATAAACCTCTAAGAAACTCTGTAAAGAGGCAGGCAAAGGGAAACAAATATAAAACATGTGTTCAACAGTGTCCACCCAGTTTTAGTTAGTTCTGGAAGTATTTTTATAATCGGGATTTTAATCAGGGATATAAGCCATGAGCCAAACCAACCAGCTGGTGCATCATTCACAACATTACAAACTTTAATGTGAAGCAAAAAATAAATCAAGATACAAGACTCAAGAGCTTTAATGAGGAAAAGAACTACAAGCCCATGAAGGATTGCGAAAGACAATGAAATAAACAATGATGGAGGAATATAAAACTAATGGTTTAAAGATGCTGATTATATATGGAAGCAATAGATTTTACATTTATTTTAAAATATGCATGAAGTGTTCGGGCAGTAAAGTGTTGTTTTACCATGTTTTGCTTGATGTGATTACCGGATTGGTGGAGATTTGTCATCGGAATCATGGATAATGTAGTTTTTCAACAGGATTATAACACTATTAAACATGATTATATAATAAAACTGTTTAATAACGCTGGCTGGTGGCTTTAAAGACAGCATATCCAATCGTCTGACAGTCTCGCAGTTTACAATATATCTGTCTTTAAAAGTAACTGTTAAAATAAATGAATGGTATTTTTATGTCCAGAACCTGACAGTCGCACTATAGCATAAATCATAGACTGGACTCTTCTTGTTGCTTTGGCAATGAAGAAGTACATCTTAAACATCTACTGGGTTTTGAGAAGGAGACAGTATGTTTAGACAAGCATGCTACTTTTAATACTTTTGCAGTTATGATATATATTCTGTGCACAGCATACAATTTCTACTATATACTGTAATTGACTGAATAAACGCATTTGAGTATTTTCTACATTTTTTACATAATTTGATAATGAGCAATACTATTATTTTCAACATTAAAGCCAGACTGGTTGAATTAAATCTCCACGTTTCTCAGGTCACGTGAAAAGCATACTAAATGAATGTGTATTTTTGCATACTGTTTTTAAACCAAAGTACGCTCATATACCATTGAAAACATACATCACTATCATCCTGACGTCACAGCATGCATTTAAAGCATTGTTTACAGATTTTGGGCTCCGTGCAGATGAATACAGCAACTTTTTGCACACTTCAGCTTGCATAACACATGCAAAAGAGCGAACGATTAAACATAAAGAGAAAAGTGACGAGCGAGTGAAACTCTGTAAATTACACAGCTCGAGCATCTAACCTCGCACAGAAAACACGGTTCATTTCTGAGAAAAAGCGATGCATTTAAGCTACTGAAACTCCCTAACAAAGACTTCGATTTCGCAACAAACCCAGCAGACTCGATCTCTTTAACTCGCTGCGAAGACGACAAAGAAGACAAGAGAGAGGTCATCGTCGCATGTCGTGTGTTTACTGGAGAAGTGTTGCTTACCGTGACGAGCTGAACGGGTTGAGCGTGTTTTGTGAAGTTTCAGTAACTTGTGCAGCGCGGAGGAACCGCTGAGATCCGGTCAGTCGTGTGGGCGGTGAATCTGGATCAGTACATTCCCGGAGACATAAATCCTGCTTCCCAGAAAGATGCTTTCTCTGCTCTGTGCTTTGTGTGGAGTTACTCCTAGAGTCTAGAATGCTTCACACAGCCTGTTTCTCAATCCACAAACTATTTTGACATTTAATTCACGCTTAAAAAACGTAATTATTTAGTTAGACAATTTAAAAAACCCTAGCAAGAAAAAGTACAACAATGCAATTCAGCATTTATTTTAAAAATATTTCAGATTTGTATTCTGTAAAGTAACGCTGTTTTAAAAATGTTGACCATGTCTTCATCAATTATTTTCGCTATATCAAATTACATTACTGTTTAAATTGTCCCAGACTCTTAATCTGAATATATGATTTTTAATATTAAAATTAAATAATAACGAATAATAATAAAAAATGACCTTTGAACAGTTTTACGCGCAAAACGGTTCAACAGTTGTGACGTCATTTCCAACGGACCAGTTTTTCCACAAATAAAAAGTTTTGCAGTTTAATAAGGACAAAACATTGTCAGTGAAGAGCCCAAGGAGAAGAAAACAAAGAAAAAACAAGGTACATATCACTTGTGAACAGAATGCTTTTAATTTGCGCCATTTTCAATCGCTATATTCGTACTTTAGGGTTTATGTGTAAGGTTAGGGTTCTTGGGTAACGTTAACGTTAATTAAATTACGGTCTGGACACATGATAGCTTATCAGCATTGTTGTTGTCCTTATCATACAAATGCCCGATTAAATCATTCAATTCTTCTCCAGAATTCGTGAAAAGGAGGCGCATTATTTGCATTATTTGTTTTGGGGGTAACGCATTACAAGTTACGTAATAATATTACTTTTCTCAAGTAACGTTAACTAGTAAAGTAACGCATTACTTTTTAATTTACTAGAAAATATCTGAGTTACTTTTTCAAAAAAGTGATGCCAGTTACTTTTTCCCCATTTATTGATGACAGTGCGCTGTGTGAACATGATCTTACTGTAGATCTAATCTAAATATGAATGTGTATTAATTCATCCCTCTCGCAAAAAACAGATTCAGTATTCATCAAAATGAATTAAAACAGTGAAATGCCAACTCAGAATATGATGCAAACCTGCAATTATTAAATATGTTAAACAACACAAATATATCTAATCTCATTTTATTAACCGATGTGTTTGCTGCTGACCTTTGATGATCCAGTTCAACCATAATAATAAGCAAAAATGACTTTAGATAAACTAACATTGTCTTTTTATTGGTGAAGAGTGTTGAATCTTCTTCTTCTGTGTTCTTCTCTGATTTACTCCTCCTTCAGCCTGAGGTTTATTCATTACACTTTTTGGTGTGAAAGGGCTTTTACATTTGCTATAAATAGAACTTCTTGTATTAAAAACAAACAATCAAGCCCTGCTCATATTTAAAAAGTAACGCGAAAGTAACTCAAAAGTAATCTAACGCATTTCTTTCCATTAAAAAATAACTAAGTAACGTAATTAGTAACTTTTTTAGGGAGTTACGCAATATTGTAATGCATTACTTTTAAAAGTAACTTTCCCCAACACTGATTATTTGTGCATACAGTACATGGTGAGGGTTCCCTGAAATGTTAATACGTGTGCATCACTTCAAACTATAACCTGTGTGGGATTATAATTCTTCATGCCGCTGTATGAATGCAGAATAGCAGGCTTGAAATCCCTCTTCACCTTACACAGCTGTACCAACATTCATTCTGCAGCTCAAGGTAGAATATTTCAATCCAAAAGATCATCTTTAATGACATCTCCAAGGGTTCAAAGAAACACAGTCAAATCTACAGCCATAAACTCTCACGTGCAACACCAGAGGTCGCTGTCTTCACAATATTAGGTATATGTTGTATTGGGTTGTGTTGAGAATAGCATACCACCACACTTATTATCACAGCAGTATATAGTATTTATATTGTCCACAGATTATGAATTCTCTATGCATGTTATACCCAGATGACCTACTAAAATTGACAAAATGTGTAGTACACAACGAAGTTCACTAAGTAGAATACTTTACATCACAATGCAATGTGCTCGACTTTCTATTTCTAGTGTGATTTTTAACGTTCCATGCTATGTATGTTATACTGCTAAGTAAGTGCAGTACATATTCTATGCTGCCTACTATTTAAAAAATAGAGTATGAAACCAAACATGCAAACAGTATATCATGAACTGTTGTCATGTGACCCAGTTGTGTTATTTTGTATGTATAATTGTGTATGAACATCATATCTGGATATTACTTCTGGTTCATTCATCACAATGGAGATTAAAAACAGGAGGTTTTTGATAAAAGGTCAAGCCGACCGCATTGCAGGATCCAGCTCAGTGTTTATAGCAGCACCTGTAGTGGGTCAATCAGGTATTCATGCACTATATGTTGCATAAACTGTACCGACTAATAGTGTATGCTATTCTAAACACTCCTGAAGCACAGTTTTGGTGTCTTACTTATCCTGTTCTGAAATGTGAGGTGTCTGCTAATGAGCTGATGAGATGAATCAGGTGTGCTAGATAAGAGACACCTCCTACATCTATCTGTCTCTGTTCTGTCTGTATCTCTGGACAGTATTGTATCTGTATCATTTCCTTGTTCTATGTATCTTGCCGGTTCCTCATGTTCTACAGAATCTGCCAAAAGCTGTTTTTGGCAGACGCATCACACCCAAACCAGCCTACACACAGCCACAAGTAAATACAGCACATGATTTTGCTGGCACAGTGAATTACGCTGAGGTTTTCTAAGGTCGTGCATGACATGTGATCTGTAATTATCACTGCTGCTGGAACTGTTATTGTCAAGTGGAGTAGATCTGTTGAATCTGTTTATATCTTGTTGACCAAGGAATCGTTCGTCTCAAAATGGAAATTTGCCGTCAGGCCATCCAAGATGTAGATGAGTTTGTTTCTTCATCAGAACAGATTTAAAAAATCTTGATTTGCTCAGCAATGGATGCTCTGCAGTGAATGGGTGCCGTCAGAATGAGAGTCCAAACAGCTGATTAAAACATCACAATAATCCATGAATTAATGTCTTGTGAAGTGAAAAGCTGTATGTTTATAAGAAACAAATCCATTATTAAATCTAGTCTTTATGTGTTTTAGATGCATCAGCTAAATTATTTTTTTTAATGTTTCATTTCTATTGCATTTGCATTTTACAGATGTAAAAGTGAAGGAACTAACACAATTTCCAGTATAGTTTATGATAACGCCAACTATATTTGATTGATAATAATTAATATCAAGCTAACAGATTAACAACTAACCCTAGCATACTAATATATTAATATTGAATAGTTAAGCTTTTCTATTTAATTTGATATTATTAATGCTAAAATTACATATATTAAGTTATTATGTATTAATATTAAATCATATATTTTAATACATTTAGTATTTCAAAATATATGTCATTTCAGTCTTAAAAATATTTTTAATAAAAAAAAACTAACTTAAAATACAGTAATATAAAAGGCTAAACAAAATATTTATAATATAACCTAAAAAACGATATTATTTAAAACTGACGTATAGATTCTCAAAATACAGCATTTTCCTAAATGACTCACTTTATTTTATTCTATGTTATATGAACTTGTAATTCTGTTTCATATTGTGCATGGATGATAAAGAAAGCCAGCTCCAGTATCATGAGGTGTTTCTGCATAAATGATGATTATGTCAACAATATTTGTTTTAAATGTTTCATTACTCTGTAAAAGTCACATCCATGACGTTAGGCTGTTGTGGGTGGATGCCAGTGTGTTGCTAGGGATCTTTGTGTGGTTGCTATGTGGTCCCTTACATCTGGACCTGGTTTTTGTCTGTGCTGTCTCGTTTGAGTGGACCTGGTTTTTGTCTGTGCTGTCTCGTTTGAGTGGACCTGGTTTTTGTCTGTGCTGTCTCGTTTGAGTGGACCTGGTTTTTAGTCAATGTTGACCAGTTTGGAACAATTTCTGTCTCTAGAGAAAACGACTCAACAATGTCAGTGTCATGTCAGGCAAAAATCACGGTAATGAGATGTTTTCAGAAGTCATGTAGAGAAAGTTTAAGGTGGTTTAGAGAGAATAAAGATGGCCCAGTTTTTCCGCTTCATTCATCTGGCTGTGTTAAATCATCCTCGCCAGATTACAGATCATATCAGAATGGGTTTGAGCTCCATTGAACTCGTATTGCTCTCTAACACAGGTTTGAGAGCTGATGGCGGGGCATGTTTCTGGAAGATCTCTAATGCTCAGTACTGTTTCTCCGTGTGGTTTCTGCAGGTAAGCTCGGGTCACCTGGGGAGTGTTTGACAGGCTGATTATAAGAAAGTGTTGTCATGTTGAATGGAGAGGCTTTGAGGCATCAGCGGGGGGTATTTCAGGCTCATTCCTCAGCGTGCGTATGCAAGCATCTGTTCATTTATTTGTGAATGAGACGTTGACTCACTCTGGCAGAAAGGATGTTTGAATCATGGACTCAGACGGCTGTAGTGAGACATGCACGCGCTACGCTCTGCAGACCAGGCAGCTGTAGTTACACACATGCATGTCAAAAAATGTTTAATTCATGGAAAACTATAAAGAAAAATAACATAGAAAAACCTTATTTTGAACGTTTTTTCACCAGTGATTATACATGTCACTTCAAAATAATTATTAAACGTCAAACTATATACTATGATATTTGACCGCTAAATATAGTTTCTGACCAATCGGTAATTCACTGGAGTGTGATCTTGTTATGTAATATTGTAGGACCTTTTATGCATAAAATGCAGCCTCACAGAATCAAAAAAAGTGAAATACAATAAAACATAAAATTAATTCTACAAGAAAGAAGGATGTGAGAACTTAAAATATTAACATTTAGGAAAATGTAAAAATATTTAAACACTTATTTAACTTAAAAATAATTTAAAAAGCTAGCATAAACACACACACAATCTAAAATTATTTAGTATTAAACTATATATATTATATACAGCTAACATAACAAATTATATAAATATTAAATAATCTATTTGTAATACATAGAATTTCATAATATTTTAATTATTACATTTAAAAACATAAAATTTAAGAATATCTAAAACATTAAATATCAACATTTGGGAAAATTTAAAATATAAAAACGTATTTAACTTATAATACATAAATGCATTTATAAAATAAATAAAGGTAGTGTATACACACACACACACACACACACATATATATATATGCTAAATACAAATATATTAATATTAAACTAAACATAATATATAGATTATATAAAGCTATAACATAACATTTAAATTATATTAATATGAAATCATATATTTGTAATATATAGAAGTTAAAGTATAGTAATATTAAAGGTAATGTAGAATACGCTGCTCTCCAGAAGTTTGGAAACGCTCTAGAAAAGTGGGCTTTTGGACAATATCATAAATCCTCATCATGTTTTGGTGCAAATACATTAAAGTAATTTGACATTATCATTGAAGACCAGCAATAATAATTTAATGTTGAATAATAATAATGGTAATATATGCATGTCAGAGTCAGACATGCCCCTTTGCCAGCTGTGATGCCTGGTACTGGTTTAAGCGTGGCCCAGGGTTTAAAAGAGTTTTGGGTCAGCACACCTTAAGAGCTTCAATTCAGTTTAGAATACAATCAACTAATTAGAACACAATTTAGGTCAGATAGTTTACTAATCAAACGACTCGTTTGGCCATTTATAGAGCGTTTCCATGGATCAAGTGTTTATGTAATAAAATATGTTTTCATAGTTTGTGTTGTCCCTTATCAGTGCAAAATTATCATATATATATATATATATTCATATTACATAACAAACTAAATGATAGATCTAAATCTATTTATGATAAATCTATCATAAAATTATATTAATAATAAATTATATCTTTTAGACGTTATTTAATGTTAAAAATATTTTTATATTAAATAGAAAACACTAACCCAAAATACATTATTATAATTATAAATGAATCTAGAATATTCATGTTAAATGAAAAGGCTAACTTTATAGTAATAGGACTTTATTAATATATTTACAAAAGCTAACTTGTATAAAAGACTAAAAGATTTTGTTAATAAAAGTCCAGATATTTTTCGATGTGTTTGTAATAAACCCGAACAGTTGGTCTTTTTGTGTAAAACATGAAGCGGTGCTTTTGTGCAAGAATAGTGCAGACGGCTGAATGGAGTGTGTTTATGTCTATTGTTAGTCAGTGTGAGACTGTACATGTGTGTGTGTGTGTGTGTGTGTGTGTGTGTGTGTGTGTGTGTGTGTGTGTGTGTGTGTGTGTGTGTGTGTGTGTGTGTGTGTGTGTGTGTGTGTGTGTGTGTGTGTGTGTGTGTGTGTGTGTGTGTGTGTGTGTGTGTGTGTGTGTGTGTGTGTGTGTGACAGTGTGTTTATGTCTATTGTTAGTCAGTGTGAGACTGTATCGTACACGTGTGTGTGTGTGTGTGTGTGTGTGTGTGTGTGTGTGTGTGTGTGTGTGTGTGTGTGTGTGTGTGTGTGTGTGTGTGTGTGTACACGTGTGTGTGTGTCTGTGTGTGTGTGTGTGTGTGTGTGTGTGTGTGTGTGTGTGTGTGTTATGGGATGTGATTTCAGCACATGGTCTTTGGGTGTTTGTGTTCATACACAGCATATATAGGTCAGGTGTGACATGGTCTGTCGTTACCGTGGAAACTAGGAGTCAAACATGACTGCTGTCTCATCATCATAAACACACGCAGGGGACTTTTTTGTCATGACTATTAATAAATCTATACGAGTTGATTATATCTTCTGCAGCTAGTGCAGATTTATCAGGACACAGCCGGAGCACCGCAACACCTCTTCTCCTCTTTACCTGCACTCCTCTTCCTCTTCTGGGCATCTTCACTGCTCTATCCATCATTCAGATACCAGCTCGGGTAATACATCTTCTGTCTGGCCCAGGTGGCTCATGGGAAGACTGTTCTATTTTACTTCAGAAGGAGAGAAATAAAAGTAGAGCGGAGGAAATAAGGCTATGTCAGGTGTGGGTCTATTACTGGTGTTCAACTTGATCATTTCAGCAGCTATACGAACCGAACCGTGTTGATGAGCAAGTAACATGACATTAGAAACGTGCAGATCTACACAAACGCTCTGTTCAGACTCATGATAACACACAGTGTCTGAAAGGGACGTTATCATCCTCTATATCTCTATTCTATTAGAACAAAACACAAGTTTATGTTGAAATCTCAGATGCTTCTGAAAAATCTATACTTACTGAACGTACAGATTATACAAAGATAAACATAAATACAAAAATATCTAATTTAAATCATTTATTTGAAATATATCATGTAATTTCAGTGAAACAAATATTTATATTTAATAGAAAAGGCTAATTTAAAAATACTTCAAAAATTATAAATATTAACTTATACATTATAAAACACTACCATTATTATATTAATAGTTAATTAAATAGAAAAGCTAAAATATATTATCATAAAAAGCTAACTTAGAATATATTCATAACATGAAATAAAAGTCTAACTTATAGATTATAAAAAGCTAACCCTTGCATAAATTATATTAATATATATATATAAAAATATATTATTATTTTATGATATATGTATTTTCTATATTAAAAATATTGTAATATTAATAGAAAAGGCTAAATTAAAATGTAGTGTAATACTGCATCCTTTTAAAATATGTTAATAAGCCAGCTTAAAAATAAATATGAACATTAAATAAAAAACATATTAAACTTATAGATTATAAAATAGTTTTTATTTTATAATATACTTATTTGTATAGGACCATTTATGTATAAAATGTAGCTTCACAGATCAGGAAAAAATGTGAATGACAATAAAACAAAATGAAATCCAAATAAAAGGAGGATGTGAGAACTTTTTAAAGAATTAAATCATTTTAATTTAAGAATATTTAAAAAAAAACAATTGGAAAATAAAAAAAAAACTATTTAATTTAAAAACAAATAAAAAGCTTGCATAAAGACACACACATACAAAATGAAATAATATTAAATAAACTTAAACTTAACTTTATGGATTATATTAAGTTAACATGTTCCTGTGGCTCAGTGGTAGAGCATTGCGTTAGCAGCGCAAAGGTTGTGGGTTCGATTCCCTGGGAACACATGTACTGACAATAAATATATAGCCTGAATGCACTGTGTCACTTTGGATAAAAGCCTCTGCTAAATGCAGAAACAACATAAATTATATAGAATTTCATAGTATTTAATTATAAAACAAAAAAAAATAAAAAAGCTAACTTAAAATATAGTAATATTAAATGTGAATATTATAGTAAATGTAGTATTATAGTAAATATTAATATAGATGTAATTTTTTTTCAAACATGATTTAATAAAATAGTTAACACAAAATGAAAAGTCTGTCATCGTTTACTCACCGCCTCGTGTTATTCTGTAAACACATTTGTATTTCCTTCAAGGAATACACAGTTATCCATGATTTCTGCTCCAAAAACTCCCCAAAATCAGCATAAACTGGATTCCCACGCTTGATGTCAGACTCGTGAGGCATATTAATGTGCACAAGCGTGAATGTGCCACTGAAGAAAGAAAGAAGGACATGATGAGGACTAAATAATGACTGAATACTTTTGTGTGAACCATTAACGTTTTCCAGTGTATCAGTCTATAACAAATCAAACTGATGCACTTCTTTTGAGCTGGAAACAATCGTAGCCAATGATCTCGAGAGCAAAAATATTGATTTCTACACAATATTACCAACAAAAGCTCCAGTGACTGAACTCTAGATGTCCACTCAGTGAACACCAAACATGCCACGTATAGACCTGCTTGGTGACATTATAAACATTATTACATGATATTTACACAAAGAAATAACATGAATATTTCCTGGGAGCACAGGAACATATTTACACCAATGAAAGGTACAGATTGCACATTAACGTCAGTGCTGACTATAAAGGGCATGCACTGTTCAGAAGAAGCACATACGGTTGGGTTGGGGATCTAAAAACAGCCTGAATATCTGGGGTAACCCACTTCGGCAAAAAATGCAAATGTGCCTGTTTATTAGAGATATATATATATACAACAAAAAACAAGAGTCATGCCAATGTTTATCTCAGCTCAAACTGTCAGGCTTATAACCAAATCCCACTGTATGTATATATATGTTTGAGTCGAGATAAACATTAACATGACTGTTTTAGTATTTAGTGTTTGTCGGGACATTTACTGCCCTGGAGCTGCATGAACCAAACCTGATGAACACGTTCTCCATGATTTGAGATGATCATAAGAGCATCAGTAGAAGCAAGAACATCTGACCGTCTGCATCATTTGACACTTTTAAACTGTGCAAAAAGTGCGGTCAGTAATATTCTTAATGTTGTAGAAGATTCTTCTGCTCACCCAGGCTGCATTTATTTGACTAAAATAGAGTAGAAACAGTCAAATTATGAAATATTACAATGTTCAAATAACTGTTTTTGTTATATGAGTACATTGTAAAATATAATTGATTCCTGTGATGTGCAGCTGTATTTTCAGCATCATTACTCTAGTCTTCAGTGTCACATGATCTTCAGAAATCATTATAATATACTGATTTACTGCTCAAGAAACATTTTGTAATATTATCAATAAAGGTGCTTAAAAGATTCTTCAATTGAAATGTTCTTCGATCTGTTTCTGGTTTCACAAAGAATCATTCAGTCAAAGATTCTTTAAAGAACATCTCTTTCTTAACTTTAATAATCTGAAGAACCTTCTTTCACCACAAAGAAGCTTTTGTGCAACAGAACGGCTCTTCAGATGTTAAAGCTTCTTTATGGAACCATTTAGACAAAAAGTTTCTTATGGCATCGTGAAGCACGGTAATAATATTTATTTTGAAGAGTGAATGTTGAAACCAGGATATTGTTTTCAGGATTCTTTGATGAATGGAAAGTTCAAAAGAACAGGATTTATTTGAACATTATAAATATTACATTTATGCATTGAGCAGACACTTTTATCCAAAGCAACTTACAATTGCCTTCAGGCTATACATTTTCATGTGTATTCCCTGGGAATCGAACCCACAACCTTTTGCACTGCTGACGCAATGCTCTACCACTGAGTGTAGTTATAGTTATGTTTTTATAGTTTTGTTTATGTTTTAGTGTCACTTGATCAATTTAATGTATCCTCGCTGAACAAAAGTATTCATTTCTTACATTCGAAACTAAAATATTATCTGAAATGTCTTCTTATTTTAGATCTTAACAATTCTTTGTTTTAAGTTGTTCAAACCTCAGGTTTAAATAAGATTGAAATAATCCCATATTTCTTAGGCTGTATCTGTCTTTGGCCATGAAAGCACGTAGGAAGCTTCATCCTTATAAAACACAGTTATTTCCTTCTTTTCACCACCTGGTTATTAGGAAACACAGACACGGAGCCATTTAAAATGTCTGAGACGTTCTTTTCCTGATAAAGTAAACGGTCTTTGATGACTCGACGCAATTTCAGATGAATGAAATGGAATTTTGAAAAATGACAATCCGAATGTGTGATGCAGCAGAACAAATGTGCTCCCCGTCTCTCTCTCTCTCTCTCTCTCTCTCTCTCTCTCTCTCTCTCTCTCTCTCTCTCTCTCTCTCTCTCTCTCTGTCTCTCTCTCTCTCTCTCTCTCTCTCTCTCTCTCTCTCTCTCTCTCTCTCTCTCTCTCTCTCTCTCTCTCTCTCTCTCTCTCGCTCTCTCTCTCTCTCTCTCTCTCTCTCTCTCGCTCTCGCTCTCTCGCTCTCTCTCTCTCTGTCTCTGTCTCGCTCTCTCTCTCTCTCTCTCTCTCTCTCTCTCTCTCTCTCTCTCTCTCTCGCTCTCTCTCTCTCTCTCTCTCTCTCTCTCTCTCTCTCTCTCTCTGTCTCTCTCTCTCTCTCTCTCTCTCTCTCTCTCTCTCTCTCTCTCTCTCTCTCTCTCTCTCTCTCTCTCTCTCTCTCTCTCTCTCTCTCTCTCTCTCTCTCTCTCATCCCCTGAGGTCTCACTAACTCTATCGCCAGGCCTCGGCTTCTTAAAGCATGCAAAATAACAACGCTGAAGCTAAGTGAAGGAGAGATAAGAGGACATGGAGAGAGAAGAAATGGGAAAAGAGAAGGCTGGCTTTATCACACAAACGCTTCAATCGCTCAGAATGTCATTTCTTTTGTTTGTTTTTCGTCAGATGACAATTATACATTTGATAATAAAATGATTTAAGCTTGAAAACAATATAGCTGATCTGATCAAACTCATGATTTGTGTTAGTGTTGAATTTACACTATGAGCAATAATAATAGCTATGCTTCAGAAACACCAAAACTAAAAAGAAACAGAAATATTTCTCTGCTAAATGTATACGAGTGTTTTGATTTGGTTAATTATGGTTCACTGTGATAGTAACAGGATTGCTCAGACCGCACGAGAGAAAATCTGCAAGGGAACGAGAAGGCATGGAGACGGGAAAGTGAGATTATTATTAAATATATCTGTGAACCAAAACTGGAAGTTGTCTGCAGCGGTTGCCATGGAAATGTCTCAGACTCACTCCCTGATTTGTGTGTGTGCGTGTGTGTGTGTGTGTGTGTGTGTGTGTGTGTGTGTGTGTGCGTGTGTGTGTGCGTGTGTGTGTGCGTGTGTGTGTGTGTGTGTGCGTGTGTGTGCCTGTGTGCTCGCCTGTATGTGTGCGCATAGTAAGCTAGGAAATATTAAATGACACTTAATGGGATTAAATTAAGCATATTTACAAATTATGGTGTGGTATGGTATCAGATGGTATATGTATAACAATAAATCCATTTGTAACATTGCAAAAGATTTCAAATGAATAAATGCTGTTTTTAATAATCAGAAATGTTTCTTGAGCAGCAAATCAGAATATGAGAATGATTTCTGAAGATCATGTGACACTGAAGGAATTATGCTGAAAATACAGCTGCGCATCACAGAAATAAATTACATTTTACAATCTATTTATTTGGAAAATAGCTATATTTTAAATTGTAGTAATATTTCACAATATTATTATTATACAGTTTTTACTGTATTTTTGATGAAATAAATACAGTATTCATGAACACACAATATTTCAAAGTCTCTCATGAACATTATTTCTATACGTCTGTACCGTCGGCTCATTTGTGTGTTGATGAGGAACTGGAGAGCATCAACACGTCCTCTGCAGCTGTGTGTGTTTGGCTTTGAGTTTGATTCAGACTGATATTTCATATTTCATAGTCTTGCTGGTGAGGGGGAATATCACATGACTTATTAAAGACGTGAAAGTGAGATAAACAAACAACGTTTCCATTATCAGACTCATGATGAGTGGTGTGTCTGCTTCGGTCTCTAGCGGATCCAAGTTTTAATTACTTTGATTAAGCTGCATAATGAATCTTTGTGTGTGTCTGTGTTGGGGTGAAATGTGAATTATCCACACAGATAGCTTTGAGTGATGAAGTCAGAGAAAAACTTTAGAAAGGTCACAGAAAGGTTGTACGTCTGTTTATGTTTATGTGTAAGAACTAAAAGATCATTTACATCCAATCAATAATGTTTTCTCAAGTGAACCGAGAGAGTGACTGTATGCCCTTGACTTTGATTCATAAAAACTTTCATATTCAACAGTTTAATAAGGAATTCATTTCTTCACACCGTGAACGAAGAGATCAGGACTTGAAGTAATTCTCAGATAAAGATTGTGATCATGAAACTTTTTCCACTTCTCAAGTGCTGTTTAACATTTGTAACTTTTAACAGTATAAACATGTTATATACAAGAATTACATTTCTAAATGTACATATGTAGTATCTTATAAATACATTTAATATGTATTTAAATGTATGTATTAAAACTTTGCGTTACAATGTATCTCTATTCTATTTTATTTCAAAATATGTCTCTATATTTTTATTCTATATTTTTATGCAGTACTTACTGTTAAACCTAATTATGGCTAATAAACCTAAAGATTTAGGATTTTTGGTTTAATTTAATATTTTATTAAACTCATTTTCCCACTGAATTATCATTTTCATAATGCAAAATTATTTAATTTCCATTACTGTAAAATTACGCTGAAAAAATCATTATCATCGTACAAATGTTTTCCGTATGGTACATTTTTACAAAAATATATTAAAATCTAGTATTTAATACTAAGAATAATAGATTTTTTAATATGATGCATATCCCCTATATTATTTTTTTTACAATATTTATTTAGAAAAATATTTTATTCTTCTCTTTATTTTTATGCAGTATTTACAGTTAATCGTAAATTAAATAACCTGTTTCAGGACATTTTAAAGATTGATTATTAGTATTATTTTCATTGAACAACATTTGCATAAGCAATTTGCATTTTCCATTCATTTATACAGAAGAATCATTGTATTTTTACTGTGAGAATGTGTTGGAGAAAATATTCTTACTGCAGAAACTGTATAGGCTAGTCTTTATGTAAATATATTTGATTATATTTGATTTTATGGTGATGTTTGTGTTTACAGTTGATGCTATGATGTAATTTGTAGATAAAGGCAAAACTAAAGGGCAAAGAAATGCATTTCAGATTACAACGGACATCTTCAGGACAAAATAGTTTGAACTGACAAAACACATTGTAAATTGTTCCCGCTGGTTAGAAACCCCCCAGAGAGATGAAAAGCCCCCCGTTGTTTTATTCCACATTTGCATGCGTTTCATTACTGAGGGATATTTGAAGGATTGGAAACCAGGTCCTCTGCCCTTATCTGCATTTTGTCCTCTTTTTATTCACTTCACTCTTTTCCTCTTTCTTTTTTTTCTCTTGAACTCCCTTGTGACTGAATCTGAACACCCCTTATCACCACAACTTAATGAGCTCCCAAGCATTACCGCCATCACACACACACACACACACACACACACACACTTTGTCAGGCCGGCAGCATCTAGAGTCTACTTAGTTTTCTAGTTCCCCGCAGTCTAATTGTGCATTTATTCTTTTACTCTCTGAAACAACTCATTAGTGTTTTAAATCAGAGCGAGAGCGAGAGCGAGAGCGAGAGAGAGAGACCTAATTTTAATGACCTTCAGATAAGCTGCAAAAGATGATGCAAACTTAAAGTAGGATAAATAGATGAATTAAGTAACGGGCAGAAAAGGTCAGCGAGAGAGCAAAAGAGTCAGTTATCTGCAGATCTCACGTCTTTAATGATGCATGACTCTTTTCAGATTATTAAAATTACACACAAGCCACCTTTAAAAGATCTCTATGCATGAAAGACTGCATTTCTGTAGTGATAAAGGCATACAGATATCAAGACATATGCAATAAAGTGACAGACTGAGTGAAATGTCAGGGAATGTTAATAAGGGACAGGTGAATGATGCCATTGATCCAGTTTAAACTCTATTTGTGTCTACAGTATCAGAGAACAATTTTGTCTTCATTAGTTTTGGCTTTGAGCCTTGTCATTGGCTGGTAGACAATTTCTATCCAAAACAGACAGGGATGAAAAAAAGCCCTGACGTACTGTAAATTACATTACTAATTTACATTATCTCACTATAACACTGTAAAGATGTATATTACCTCACTCTAACACTGTAAATATTTACATTACCTCACTGTAACACTGTAAAGATTTACATTACCTCACTGTAAAGATTTATATTACCTCACTGTTACTATGTAAAGATTTACATTACCTCACTGTTACAATGTAAAGATTTACATTACCTCACTGTTACAATGTAAACATTTACATTACCTCACTGTAACACTGTAAATATTTACATTACCTCACTAGTACAATGTAAACATTTACATTACCTCACTGTTACTATGTAAAGATTTACATTACCTCACTGTAACACTGTAAAGATTTACATTACCTCACTGTTACAATGTAAAGATTTACATTACCTCACTCTTACAATGTAAACATTTACATTACCTCACTCTTACAATGTAAACATTTATATTACCTCACTGTTACTATGTAAAGATTTACATTACCTCACTGTTACAATGTAAAGATTTACATTACCTCACTGTAACACTGTAAATATTTACATTACCTCACTGTTACAATGTAAAGATTTACATTACCTCACTGTTACAATGTAAAGATTTACATTACCTCACTGTTACAATGTAAAGATTTACATTACCTCACTGTTACAATGTAAAGATTTACATTACCTCACTGTAACACTGTAAAGATTTATATTACCTCACTGTTACAATGTAAAGATATACATTACCTCACTAGTACAATGTAAAGATTTACATTATCTCACTGTTACAATGTAAAGATTTATATTACCTCACTGTTACTATGTAAACATTTACATCTGTAAACATTTATTTACATTACCTCACTAGTACAATGTAAAGATTTATATTATCTCACTGTTACAATGTAAAGATTTACATTACCTCACTGTTACTATGTAAACATTTACATTACCTCACTCTAAAAACTGTAAAGATTTACATTACCTCACTGCTACAATGTAAAGATTTACATTACCTCACTCTTACAATGTAAACATTTATATTACCTCACTATAACATTGTAAATATTTGCATTACTTTGCACTGTAAAGATTTACATTTTACAGTACCTCTCTGTAAAGTTGTACATTTTTACAATATCTAAATGCAAATTATATAGTGTAATGTTGTGGATATTTCCATAATCTCATTAATGCTACACACAATAAATATGCTACGTTCTCTGTAATACTGTATAATGAAGAGCCTCAAAATATAACTAATTATGAAAACCATTTGCTACACTTATGTAATGTTCTGTGTTTTGCTCTCATCTTTGACAGATGTTTATTACAACATCACTTCATTCAGACTAAGGGACACAGATTAAAGATCATGGACAATGCAGGTAAGACAGGGGGGAATCACATACCATTAATAATTTCCACTATGAAACCACTCAAGTACAAAATAATGAAGCTGTTATATTTAAACAGTTTGATTTGTGATGGCATGCTGAAGAGGATAAATGGTTGGAGGTAATAAATGAGCTCACATGGCTGCCAAACCGGACGACAGGAGCTCGGTCTACCGCAGATGATACATGATGAGCTAGAACTAAACTGTATTCATTTGTGAAGCCATAATAGTTTTAGTGCATATTGTTTCAGTAACCCCCACCTCCCCAAAATTGTTCCAAACAGCATTAAACACTAACAGAGTTTTCCCCTTATTATATTGTAAAAAACAAAACAAAAAAACTTAAATAAAACAGACAATTTAAACAATTGATTTTTTTTTACCTGAAAAAATTATTTCAGTCTTTCTGCTTCAAAATTTCTCTAAATAAATGTGTTACTCACTGTTTCTGTTAGTAATTTTTCAGTGAAAACTATGTATATGCCCATTTTTTTCAGTGTAAAAACACACAAAATAACACTTAATTGAAACTTTTACTCTCCTTATCCAGTCCTCTGCAAAGCATGCTGCAAATTAGAAATTCACTGCCCAATTTTCAAAACTGGCAAGACTATTTCAGTAAGATACCAAAAAAATCAATTAATGCAGAAATTGAGTTTAAATTAAACCCAATATTAAATCGATGTGATGATCAACATTATTATGTCAACAGAACTCAAAAAGGGTTAATTGAATTACAAAAATGTTTAACCTGAAACCATGCATTTATTTAAGTCGTGGCGATACGTCCCCTGAATTTGATATAGTTTTAAATTGCAAATGGTCACATGACAAATATGAAACAGATGAAGGATGAAGTGCATTTAATCTGTTTAATAAGCTGTTTATCATTCAGAACAATCTATGACTGTATGACAATCATTACAGCAGCTAAATAACATCTAGTATTATATATATTTACCCTTTTTTACAGAAAACAACTATTGTAGGTCGATATTCCAGGGTTCTTTGAATAACCATAAATTACCATGAAACAGTTCTATAAAAAAGGATCAAAATTCACCATCATTAAACTGTTTTATGATTGTTGTCTCATTTGTACTTGCAACAAAGAACTCCTTCACATTATGCTTTATTTTTCTTGAGTTTGTTTTTGTAATTGTGCTCATTTGCAAACTAAGTAGCTCAAACGTTAAGACTTTAACTGCTCTATACCACCTAAATCAATATCTAATGCATCCTATGTAAACATACACTTTAATTTAAGATTAAAAGAGTCTCTGTAGAAGTAAGTTAATTGATCGTTTGTTCTCTGATACAAAAAAGCTACAAATTAGCACTACCTGACGAAACACAGTCACAATGTTCTAGAGAGCAGATGCTCTCGTGTTCTCGGACGATCTCTTGAGGCTTCGCTTTACCTAATTGACGCATTATACGAGAACACAGATGACTGGACTCAGTTGAGCCGTTAAGATCAAGACTGTTATCTAAAACTTCCCAGGAAAACGAGCAGCTCCTGATGCGTTTCTTCAAAGATCTCATAGAAAGTTGTTTGAATGCACACATCAAATACAAGAGATATAATAAAATCCCTGTGATCTACGGAGACTGTTACTCTTAAAAACTCAGGAGAGGAAGCTTTGAAGACTGATTCAAATGTCCTCTGTCTCTTAGGAAGTTCCTCCAGGCAGTCTCCAGGTGATCGTGGCATCCAGTTGACTCGTAAAACTTAAAAAAATCTAGTATTAAAATATATCTTATTCTTCTATTGGTGCACATGAATGATGCTGTCATTGGCTGGTGTGAAATTCACATGATGATCCAGCGAGAAAAGATTGAGTTCTGTATCTTCATATCTTAAGTGAGCTTCTCTGAGTTTCAGTGGACTATAGGAAAGTTAAGTGCTTATGAAAATATGGTAGCCACTAGGGCTGTGTAATTTTGGGGGGGGCTCAAATTAAATTGTCATTTTTAAGATTTAAAAAAAATTGTGATTGGGCCGCAAAATTTGGCCAAACATATTGTGTTATTTATTAATATAATTGAATTTTATTGTTTTTAATTGTTTAAAGTTTTGCTTATCAATTTAACAAAAATTTAACTAAAGAAAATTTACTAATATTAACGTTATTTCACTGTAAAATAAAAAATCTAATATTTACTTAAAACTATATAATAAGTGTAATTTATTTTTTATTTAAACCACAGCCTTTGATTATTACACGAAACCAATTATGCTTTTATTTTGATTAATCGTGCAGCCCTAGAAGCAACTTTATATTAAAGGTTTAGTTCACCCAACATCATTTACTCTCTTTCATGTCATTTCAATCTAAAACTATAACAAAATCCATTATCTGGATATATACAAAAAGTTGCCAAGCCAGTTCTTATTTTAATTTAATTTTAAGTTAAATTTATAAAATAACTAAAATTAAATAAACTAAAACTAAAAACTAAATAAAATCAAAACCAGAAAATGTATTCAAAATATTATCAAAAACTATAATAATAGTATATCAAAAAGCACAATAAAACTAGTCTATATATTGTAAGTCTTGTAAAGCCACATGACGATCAGCTTTGAGTGAGAAACAGACCAAAAACAGGTTCAAAAATACAACACGTCGAGATGCATTATAACTGATGTCAATGACCAGACGCAATGCATCTTCAACTTTCAGAAAAAAAAGTGCACCAATTTTACCTTTGGCGTATTAATTTACCCCCAAAAAGTATAAACTACTCTACTACTAATATGCACCTTTTAGGGTAAATAAGGTACAAATGCGTCCCTTTAAGGGTAGTGACGTAGCTGCTGTACTCCTGCAGGTAAAATGTGTGCACTTTTTGGTCAATAATGACTTATATTTTGGACTTTTCCTCTCATAAATCTATCATATGGCTTTAGATTACACAGAATATGGTACTTTATGTCATTTCAGGATCCATCATGAAGCATCGTGCAGTATTTCTTCCATGTTTCAAGTAAATCACATGGGTTTGGAACGACATGAGGTAAATGATGATGACAGAATTTCCATTTCTTTTTGGAGTGAACTATTCCTTTAAATTGAAAGCAGTTTTAATGAATTTACCACGGTTTCCTAGTGAAACTGATTCATTTCTAGTGCTAAAGTGAGCTACCAAAATCTACGTCTTTTAGTTTAAATTAGCAAGGTTTCAAAGTCCCCATGTAATAGTTTGCTATTTCTACATTTATGGTGGTTCCATGACGAAATACGTTGTCGTTCCTGTGCAAACATTTTCCCAGTAGTAGTTCTGATTGCTACCTTCTTGCGGCTGTGTCCAGTTTTGGCTTCATACGCAAATCTCAATAGGAGTGGTCAGCATTACTTTGCTCTTGTCTTGACGGTTGGGCGATGGGCTTTTGGAGGACTCTTCCCTAGAAGAATGCGGTTCGGACAGGATGCTACGTTTGAGGGGGGTGGGGTGTAGACAGGAAGTGCCTGAAGGCAGAGAGGGTTCTGTGTGTCTGTGGGCGGAGCAATGTGCGGAACCGCCCCTAGACACCCTACAGGAAGCTCTGTGGCGGTGATGATTCAGCAGGTCGTATTTCAGGAAGTAGAACACCTCTTTAACCCCACAGCGCCGCTCCGGTTCCAGTGCCAACAGCCGACCGAACATGCGCAACGCATCGTCCGAAAACCGCCGCCATTGAGAGGGAACAACGCCGGGAGGAAACGCCCCCCGCTGCCATCGCTGAAATTCCGAAAAGAATGCATCGCTAGGCAACGCCGCTTCCCACGGAAAGTTTCCCGTCAGCATGCAGAACAGCAGAACTCCGAATGCCCACACGTCCTGGGTCGTCGCCACCACGATTCCCTCTGATACCGAGGCCTGGCACACCTCGGCGGCGGTGTATGGGATGGTGCCGCTGATCCGCTTGATCCGGCTGCCCGCGCGCCGTGTCATTCCTAAATCTGCCAATTTCACACGTCGGCACTCACGGTCGAAAAGCAGAACGTTTTCTGGCTTCACGTCCCGATGGACAAAACTCTTGCTGTGCATGAAGTCCAGAGCCAAACCCAGCTGCTGAACGCAGCGCTTGACCATCTCCTCCGGCAAACCGGCCTGCAAAGAAATTAAAACACAAAGGCACAGTTTCGAGCAGAGATACAGAGACAAATACAGCACATGCTCTTAATCTGTAAGAGAGCCAACCACAGATTCCGCAGTGATTTAAACTTGTTTAAAGGCAGATGAAACATCGCTGACATTCTCAACAACAGTGATGCGGAAAACAGGAGAAACACTGTGCAACAAATATGCAGTTATACTTTTCAATCCACAAATCACCAACATTTACAATCGATTTACTGTAGTAAACGTAACTGTGGTATTGTGGCAGAAATGTAGAATATTCATAGCTAATTTTATCGTATAGGGAGAAGCATCCGGTCCCCGGGGTGGCCACATCGTAGAAAAATGAATACATAATCGCATTTTTTATTTGCCTGTTGATTTTGTGGTTTAAAAAAATGACCCAGATGAATTCTTGATAGTGCTACAGGTGTTAAACCTACAAATGCATGATTAAATATATGATTTGCATATGCGAGTATCTGAATCTGAATATATCTGAGTATCATATATGAGCACCTCTATCATGTGTTTCCAAACCATTCCGGTTCTCTCTCAAACACGCTCTAACATCACACACAGACGCCACCGTAATCCTACTAACCTGCGCTCTATCTCTACATCTTCTACTGCACCTCTTTCTTTCTCTGTGTGTCTATGGGACTGTCAGTCAGCTGTCAACAAAGCTGACTTCATTTCTGTTTACAATCCACACTCAGCATCTTGGCCTTGACTGAGACCTGGATTCGTCCAGAAGACTCAGCAACCCCAACTGCTCTGTATAACAATTTCTCCTTCTCTCACACCCCACGTCAAGTTGGCCGGGGTGGGGGCTCTGGTCTGCTCATTTCAAACAACTGGAAATACTCAACTCACTCTCCCCTATTCAATTACAATTCATTTGAATCGCATGTGATTACTGTAACAGCCCCTATACAACTCCAGATTGTGGTAGTCTTCAACAAGAGGTTCTTCTACAATTTCCCCATCAGCTTCGGTCAGAAATCTTGGTGCAATCTTTGATGATCAGCTGACCTTCAAAGAGCACATTGCAAAGACTGCTGGATCTTGCAGGTTTGCACTTCACAACATCAGAAAGATCAGGCCCTTCCTTTCACAGCATGCTGCACAACTTCTTGTCCAGGCCCTGGTCATTTCTAGGCTGGACTACTGCAATGCTCTTCTAGCTGGACTTCCATCAAACACAATCAAACCTCTACAAATGATTCAGAATGCAGCGGCACGACTGGTCTTCAATGAGCCCAAAAGAGCCCATGTTACACCTCTCTTTATCTCCTTGCACTGGCTCCCGGTTGCAGCTCGCATCAAGTTCAAGACACTGATGCCTGCATATAAAACAACCACAGGCTCAGCACCCACCTACTTCCACTCACTATTACGAATCTACATCCCCTCCAGAAGCCCCGCCTACTTCCACTCACTATTACGAATCTACATCCCCTCCAGAAGCCCCGCCTACTTCCACTCACTATTACGAATCTACATCCCCTCCAGAAGCCCCACCTACTTCAACTCACTATTAGGGAATCTACATCCCTCCAGAAGCCCGCCTACTTCCACTCACTATTACGAATCTACATCCCCTCCAGAAGCCCCGCCTACTTCCACTCACTATTACGAATCTACATCCCTCCAGAAGCCCGCCTACTTCCACTCACTATTACGAATCTACATCCCTCCAGAAGCCCGCCTACTTCCACTCACTATTACGAATATACATCCCCTCCAGAAGCCCGCCTACTTCCACTCACTATTACGAATCTACATCCCTCCAGAAGCCCCACCTACTTCCACTCACTATTACGAATCTACATCCCTCCAGAAGCCCCGCCTACTTCCACTCACTATTACGAATCTACATCCCTCCAGAAGCCCGCCTACTTCCACTCACTATTACGAATTTACATCCCTCCAGAAGCCCGCCTACTTCCACTCACTATTACGAATCTACATCCTCCAGAAGCCCCGCCTACTTCCACTCACTATTACGAATTTACATCCCCTCCAGAAGCCCCTCCTACTTCCACTCACTATTACGAATTTACATCCCCTCCAGAAGCCCCGCCTACTTCCACTCACTATTACGAATTTACATCCCCTCCAGAAGCCCCGCCTACTTCCACTCACTATTACGAATTTACATCCCCTCCAGAAGTCTGAGATCTGCTAGTGAGCGACGCCTCGTGGTAGCATCACAGAGAGGCTCAAAATCACTTTCCAGAACATTCTCGTTCACCGTTCCTGGCTGGTGAAATTATCCCACCCCCCCACCCCCATCCGGAACGCTGGATCCCTGTCAACCTTCAAGCAACAACTGAAAACTCATCTCTTTAAACACTACTTGACTTCATCCTAAAAAAATTAAGTTAAAATCTTTCTCTTTATTTATTTCTTCCCTTGCTAGCTTGTACTTATTTGAACAATGTCTGAGTCTTGGTGTTACGAGCACTTCCTCTGTCTGTTTGCCTCTTCAAGATGAATCGCTTTATGTATTCCCCAATTGTAAGTCGCTTTGGATAAAATCATCTGCAAAATGATTAAATGTAAATGTGTTAATAAGGAGGTGCTGTGGTACCTGTGGTGGGATGATGTCGAACAGATCTCCCGCAGGCGCGTACTCCTGTCCAAACACATAGCTGTCCTCCGTCTCAAACAACACGCTCAGAACTTTGATGATAAACGGGCTGCAGCCCAGCGCTGCCGTCAGGCTGTACTCGCGCAGAAAACTACGCAACTTCGTCTTGTTCTTACTCACATACTTCAGAGCCAGCTTAGTGCCTGTAAATACACAAAATAATGGTGAATGGTATAATGATGCATCAAGACCACTATATTTGAATGCACAGAACACTCACAGTGATGCCACAAATGCCAGTTCTTAAACTGTTTTCAAGAATATTTTAATAGCCTAAATACACGTTTTCCACAATAAAGAACCTTTTGTAGAATTAAAAGTTTCTATGGGTGTTAAGTGTTCTTCATGGAAACACTGATGCCAATAACCTTTATTTGTTTAGAGTGAAGGGCAGTGTTGTTTTAGTATCATTGATATACTTTGTTTAATTAATATTTTCAATTAGAACTCAATTTTAAGTTCTATTTTTTTGTGATTGTTATTTTTATTCGTTTTTTAAATGTTTATGTAATTTGTATTATTTTCATTTCAGTTTTAATCATTTTATCTGAAATTAAATAAGTTTATCTTTTTATATTTTATTGTATTTTATTCTATCTTTATTGATATTTTGAATTAGTTTTTATGTTTATATTTTTCTGTTTACTTTTTAAAGTTTTAGCCATTTTTTGTGTTATTGTAATTTGTATTATTAGTATTTTTATTTTTTATTTTATAATAATATATTGATTATTGATTTTATTTAGTTTCAGTTAAGGTTTATTTTAAGTAACACATATATTTTTTATGCATGTAGTTTTGATTTTAATTAAAGATAATAACCCTTCTCAAGAGTAAATGAGATTTAATAGCTACAACTTAGATTTCAGTGAATAGTGATCTCAATTTTGGCTTGTCTCACATTATATCTTAAACATTGAAATATGCATGCTAGTTTCATGGTGTCATTTTTGGTACTTGACAGCTTTCAACTCTATTCACTCCGTTGCATGGAGCGGAGCAGCCAGGACATTTATAAAGAAAGAGAATCGGCACGGCACTGCCTCATTTTCACACAGACTCACCCTGTGTCCGATGCACCACCAAGTCGACTTTGCCGTAGGTGCCCTTCCCTAAAGGAGCGATCAGCTCATACTGCTGTTCCAGCTCCGAGGCGGAGAGAGATGTGATTGACAGCGCCTGCATGTCCTCGACCGGAGCGCCGCCCATCCCGCTGCCCCGTCCCGCTGGGAGAACCCCCACCTGTTCACTGAGAAACACACACTAACATTTGAACACAAACTCATTTTAAGAGGAATCGCATCCTGGCGAGGAACTCTCTCATAGAGCTCCTTGATGGCGTCATTTGTCTTTCTCTGTTTATTCTTCTCTCTCTCTCTCTCGCTAGCATCTGTCTGTGTCCTCTCGTCAGCACTACACTATATTTCCCTAGCCGTGTACCTGTTTTGACGCTCTCAGACGAAGCAGTCAAATCTTTGTGAATATTTCAACAACAGCAAAGGGCACTAACTGAATCACGCTCCTCACGGGAATAAAGCAGTGACCTAGAATGAGGACTCATGTTATCAGCATCATGCATAGTGACAGCGTGTCCAAACAAGAGCCTCCTGCACAACAACAACAACAACAAATGACGATGAAGATGCCGGACGACCTTAAGATGACCTACCAGAAGTTCTGATGAGCCGAACCCTGCTATCCGGCCCACTTTAACCCCTGACTGAGAAACAAATGAGAAATTGATTCAGGAACATTCTGCTTTTCTCTAGAGGTCATTCTACAGCATTAAACCACTAGCCGCTCTGCCTGGCCCTTCATTCAGCTCAACCGCTAGAGCAAAAGCCAGACATGAGAAACGGTCGCAGTTTTAGTTCATGAGTTGGTATTTGAATTGATTAATGTACTGGATATTGAATTGGAAAAAACAAATTGGGCATTTCTTATAAAATGTAATAATGTTAATTAGCTCCATTATAAAGACTTTGCCTTTTAAATTAGTGTATTCTGAGAAATGCAGTGTTTTTTCCACTACAATTAAAGACATGAATTTGTTATATAATAATATTATATATTAATAATGTGTATTAGGAATATAATGTATTCATATTATTATATGATGTTATATATATATATATATATATATATATATAAAGGTAATTTATTAATATTTTAACATATGTTAATATATATTATACATGTAATATATTAATAATATATATTTTCTTTATATATATTCCAAAATTTTAGTGGAATAACACTTATTCATAAAATAATATTATATTTAAAACAATTATATATAAAATGTTTATTATACATAAAGAAATATTGTAAATAATTGCAAATTAAATAAATTAATTAAATAAAATGTTCTATAGGTGGCATGAAAAAATAATTTTCTGTCAATTTTCCATATGTTGTGTGTATGATAACCTATGGATAATTCATACTGAAAAATGTCATTTATTATTTAAAACTACACATAAAGCAGCTTCCTGACATTTTATTCTATTTGATGCCAATTGTATGAAAATATAAAAAAATCTAATTTACATGTATAAATTAAATTGCAGTTGCGTATTCAGTTCTGCAGAGACCGACGCTAGCAACACCAAAGTCATGGGTTTGATCCCCAGAGAATGAGTTATAAAATCATCTGCTTCATAAAATACAAATAACGTAAAATATACATCGCCAGACTGAATGTGAATTCTTCTATTCACTTTCTCTATATTGATGTATCTTAAAAGCTCTCTACTATAGTAATCATAATTGCCTTCTTTAATAGATGAAACAATCTGTTCCTCACTGACCCTATAAGGTCCACACCTGAAGCTGACCTTTGACCTGACCTCCCAATCAAATCACATTCATTTCATACACACCGTACAAACATGCAAACTCATGTTTACATTTGAACACCATGTTTATAAACGCCAACTGCATCAGCATTGCACAAAAAAATGTGCTTTATAATAAAACAATTCAAATTTTTAAATTAACTCTCATTCTTTTTTATTATTTTAATTCATTTCAATATTTTACCACTTTTTTACAACTCTCTTTCACCTTCCTTTCTCTTTTTCACCTTATTTATTGTCTGTTTTTTGTACTTCATATGCTTTGGCATTATTATAACGATCACACCTGCAGCGTCTGACCCCGAAAACATCAACAACAAAAGCGCATGAACACACAATGTGCCCAACAGCTCCGCACCGCAAGTGAGCCAAGCGTCTCCAAACAAAAGAAATCAAGACGCGGCAGTGATGGATGGGGGAAGGAGAACTCCAGGACGCTGCTGAACTCACCTGACCGTGCCCTGCTGTCTCTCTCCCTCATGTTCCTGCATCCAAACGCCGCGTCCTGATCTCAACCCGGCTAGAAATTCATCCCTCGTCCGCTGAGCTTCCAAAGAACCAGGATGCTCTGTTTCCTCAGCACTCCAGCGAAAGAAAACGCTCTACATCCTGCACTCGTGTGGAAAAGCACAGTCCGTTTCTGCCATCCGTCCGGCTGAGCGTTTTCTGCTGTCTTTGTGTGCTCCTGAAGGAAGCCGCTGGAGCACGAGGAGCGAGGAGCTGTGTGTGTGAGAGACTGAGAGAGACTGAGAGAGAGAGAGAGAGAGACTGAGAGAGAGAGAGAGAGAGAGAGACTGAGAGAGAGAGAGAGACAGAGAGAGAGAGAGAGAGAGAGAGAGAGAGAGAGAGAGAGAGAGAGAGAGAGAGAGAGAGAGAGAGAGAGAGAGAGAGAGAGAGAGAGAGAGAGAGAGAGAGAGAGAGAGAGAGAGAGAGAGAGAGAGAGAGAGAGAGAGAGAGAGAGAGAGAGAGAGAGAGACTGAGAGAGAGAGAGAGAGAGAGAGAGAGAGAGAGAGAGAGAGATGTAGGGGAGGGGAGGGGGTGCATGCATGCATATCTATGCGTGAATGACCTACTTCATTGCGTTTCCGCTCTCGGATGCTGGAGGAACTGTGTCTCGCAGCATCCAGGCAGGGTCCCTTTAGGGACGTCAGATGCGCTCATTCAGCGGCCAGTCTCTTGTTCTCTTGTTCACATGATCACAAAGCCCCTCGAGCTCCATGCTTCATTTTCACCCCGTTATTTCACCCCAAAGTTATTTTTATTCTGCTTTGCATTGTGACATTCAAGTTCTCATTCCTGTGTGCCCTTAATGCATGTTATTGAGATGCTATTATAATATTTTTATTACTATTATAGCATTTTTATTCATATTTTGATTGTTTACATTATTTTCTGTTTTCTTATATTTTTTGTAAAAGTTTTAGTAATTTTGTTGTGTTTTTTGCAGCTAGCTTAAGTTTAAGATTTTTAAGATTTATTTTCTTTCAGATAAAGTTAATTTTATTTCATGTAACAAAACCCAGAATGTGTCTGAATGTTTTTCTTTGTTTTTTTCTCTCATTCTCAATAATCTCAATGATTAGATTCTCATGTAATACAGTAATGAAGTTCATTTTTATTACTACAATGGAGCACAACAAATAGACATGGTGTATCACAATCCCTCATTGACATTGTCACAGCCAGTGGCTGGTGTGCCCTAGATAGCCACCAGAGGGCACAATTTTGCATCATTGTTTGTTGTGTTCTGGACTTCAGTTCCCATCACCCTTTGCACTGATTATTGTTTCATTACCTCAGCTGTTTATCATTTACCTATTAGCTCATTTTTATTTATACCATGCTCACTTTGCCCTTGGTTGCTGTAGTATTACCTGTTTCTTTGTGTTTTCAGATTGTGTGTTTGTGGATTACCGCTTGCCAGTGTTTTGATCTTTGTATTTGTAAGAATAAAGCTGCAATTGGATCTGCCATTTTGTTTTCCCTAGTCAATCCGTGACAGAATATTGCATCCATCAACAGATCCAGCAGCTAGAATGGGCGTATCGGCTTGTGGACCATGGGCATTCGAATTCTTCCTCCAGCTTCAAGAAGGAGCGGAAGGCTCGGCTCCAAATGTTGGAGGCTCTTCGTCATCAGGGCATGGGAGTTGGAGGTGTTCCACAGACTTTTTGGACTTTGGCGGTAAGACTTGAACTTTGTAATTCCAAGCTCAGCAAAATGTTTAATGATTGCCTAGATAAGCCCTTGCCTTCTTGGGAAATGAAGGGGATTTAGACTCTCAACTTTTGGAAATTCATTGATTATCTCCATTACCGCAATGTAGTAATATCATGTCCTGAGCCCATTGCAGTCTCACAAGCAAAAGAGGAGGACAGCAAAGTCTGCTCTGGTGGTCCTGGAGGACTTAACTCTGGTGGTCCTGGAGGACCTGACTTCGGTGGTCTCAGAGATCGCTACAGAGCTTTGGAGTCCTCTCCAGAGCCTGGTTCACTCCAGAGCCCGCTCAAGTCTACGAGTCCACTTCAAAGCTTACTCAAGTTTGAGTTCACTCCGGAGCTTGTTCCAGTCCAAGAGTCTACCACGGAGTCTGCTCTAGTTCCTCCTGAGGTGGTGGTTTCTGCTGCAGAACCTCCCGGGGTGGCGGCATCCGCTTCAGCTCCCATCTGGGCGGTGGTGTCCACTCCCGAACTCTCAGTCTGCCTTGTATGGCCAAAGAGACTGTTGTTGAACTGTCTGCCTGCCCTGTTACGGTCAAGGAGACTGTCACTGAATTGTCATCTGCATGTCCTGTTATAGCCATCAAGGCCGTTACTAACCTCTCTGTGCTCTTTGCAGTCCTGCCTGAGCTGCTATGGGGTTTATCTGCCTTGTCCGCACCGCTGAAGTGGTCGTCAGCTCTGCCTTAGCTACCTACCAAGCTCCTGGCTCTTCCCTGGTTGCCTCCCGGGGTAGTTGTTCAGCTGGTTTGTCCTGCTGGCCCTGGCACCCTTCTCTGTCTCCGGGCCCTCTTCCACTACATGGGCCTGGCCCACCATCCCTCCCCCTGATCTGCCTCCATTCCACCTCTCTCCTGGACTTCTTTAACTTTGGTTGGAGCTTCTTGAATCCGCTCCTTAAGTGGGGGGATTGATAGCCACCAGAGGGCACGATTTGGCATAGTTTTTGTTCTGGACTTCAGTTCCCATCACCCTTTGCACTGATTGTTTCATTACCTCAACTGTTTATAATTTACTATCGGCTCACTGTTATTTGTACCATGCTCACTTTGTCCTTGGTTGCTGCTGTATTACCCGGTTTCTTTGTTTTTCGGTTTCTGTGTTTGTGGATTACCTCTCAATTTTTGTAAGAATAAATATGCACTTTGATCTGTTATTTTGAGTTCCCTAGTCAATCCGTGACAGACATTCATTGGTTTAATGTTCGTTATCTAAGACCTAATCGACAATGATGACATCACTGTGGTATTTACATACTTCAACTTTGATTGGCCTTATGTTTAACATTTATTTGTATTCTAAATGGTGTGTTTTTGTCTTATGTATGAGAGCGCAATAGTCAAGGTAAAGATGTTTTGTATTTGCACCATGCTTTTATCTAAAGTTTTACATTGCTGTCAAGATATATATATATATACTTAATCGCAAAGGCCAAAAACCTCAAACCAACTGAATCTTCAAAACTTATTTTGCTAGTTTAACTAGATTTACATTAAATCTAGTTAAACTGTTGATGTTTTCTCGCATTCAGAACAACAGCAAGAAGCCGTGTTTTGACAAGCGTCTGAAAGCCCAAATACAGAATAACCCCCTCTGCTTGTCACGCCTCAGTTTCTCCTTTCATTACGTTTCTCTTCTTCTACCTCACACTTTTTGTCCTAGTTTAAGTTGCTGTCTCCTCACTTTATCCAGGTCAACAGATGTATTTATATATTTTCCCCAGAAACAGCTTGAACCTAGTAAACTCCTTCTAATGTTTCCCAGCGAGCCCACATCTGCACAATAATGATTTCAAATTAATTAGACATAACATTAACATTATGAGGTAAGGTGCAACAACTTGAGCATTAAACTTGTACAATTGTAAACTTCATCCAGTAACAATTCATATTATTTTTGTTATAAATGTGGCAAATGCTAACAATTATAAAATGTTTATAAAGATTAAGAATAATAACAAAAATTAAAATATAACAAAATATATATTATAATTAAAATACTATAAATATATATTACAGTTATTATAAAAGTGGCACATAATATTACTTATTATTATAAAGGTGGCACATCATCATAATACAACAATTGAAATTAATTCAAAAATTATATTGTATTATAATGTACTATTATTGCTATTATTTCACAAATCTCAATAATAATAATAGATGTTGTTATTATTGTGGTTGTTTTTGTTATGTGCCATAATAATAAACAGTAAATATTTTTTACAAACCATTACAATTATGAACATATTGTAATAGAATAGTAATAATTATTAATTCATATTATTATAAAGCACACAACATAATCAATTATAATTACATCACAAATGTATATTTCTATTGTATAACGATTATTATAAATGGCATATAATTAATTATTGTTGATGTTTTTATGTGCCATAATGATAATTATATTAAATCTGAAATCATTATATAAATGTGTAACATAATTATTATTATACAGTAATGATATATTTGATAGTATTGTTATATGTAAACATGTCACTGTGCTGGGGATTCGATCCGGTCCAGTCTGCTGAACTGTGCTGTGTGCTGTGTGCTGGAGGAGCGTAACATCACGTGTGGCTCTCCACAGAGGCCCGATTGTCTCGCTCTCCGTCCGTTGTCCCTCCTCAAAACTAATCTGAAGAGACATGAAGGAAGGCGTCTGGTGTACAGACCTGAAATCATTAAGAACTGAACACTTCACATCTTCCCAGTCCTGTAATCTGCATATCCCTGATCCGGAGCCCTCGACTGCCTTCCAAGTGCATTCAGCAGGTCACGGATCTCTTGAGAACTAAATCTCCTGCCATTTCTGAAGAGACATGTTTGTTGTCTTCTTCATCTCCTGCGACTTCATGAAATTACCAGAAGACAACTGTGAGGTTCAGGGATTTCATGCTGAATGTCATTGCTGTATTTTGTTGCATCGATTTAATTAGATAAAAGCCTTAATTACCCACCTGAGGTTTGAGTGACAGGCACTGAAGCTTTGACAAAAGCCTGATGTGTTCGTCAGCTTTAAAAGTTTCCTCACAAATCAATCTGAACAGCTTGTTTAGAAGGAAACGCACTTGTCTGATTGCTAAACACTCATTCAGAGCAGTTCAATATTAACTAGGGAGTTTAATGAGTCATCTGAAATTCTGATCTAATGTACTCAACCCTGATATAAATATCTCCAGCCGAAATTCAGCATAATACCACACAGGGTTAAACCCAGAACACTTTAGGAACTGCATAGCAATCACGGTGGTGCGCTTTGCATGGGCAGACGCTGAAGGAGAAGTAAAAACCGAGTTGTATATGCTCTCGGGTGGGCTCGGCTGTCTCTGTGTAATTGGATTTTCTTTTTCACGGTCTGGTCATTTTCAGCCGAACTCTCAGAAGGTCTTCTCCTCTGCCTCTGTCGGCTTCTAACAAGATGCGTGTCTGCATCCTAAGATATTACATCTTACTACCAAAGAGAAACTGCAGGCCTGACACGGACTGCTTGAGGGTTGTGTCTGAGATCTTCAGTTTGAGCTGGATGTGGGCTGTTTGTTCTGCTAATACTGTCTAGTGATGGTCAGAGGAAAGGGAGAGCTGGACAGGAGCAAATAATAGCCTGGAGTGTGAGAGAAGGGTATTTCTGTGTAAATGGCAGAGCTATATTGGCTAAAATACTTGGCTTGTTTACACAAAGCAGAAAACTGGGATGAAATGTGAAAAAGATAAAGCTTTGGATGCTGCCATCTAGTGGTTCAGAGAGTATTTCAAATCACAAGACGTTCGACTCGTTAAAGCGAATCGGTTCGTTCGAACAGGTCATTTTAATGCAACGGTTGATAGAATGATTCACCAATCAAACGAGTCATGACTCAAAAGAGTTCTTACACGAAATGTTCGTTTTTATAGTAAAATATATTTTAGGTAAATACACTACTGCTTTTGTATCGATTTAAATTGCGTTTAAATTATGTTCCCGCCAAAAAGATGTACTTCAAATGTTGTCCTTCAGTCGAAAGATTTACTTTCAAGAAAGGTCCAACAACGTGTTGTTCATGAATCAGCCCTGAAAACTGAATCCACACGTTCCCACAGCAAACCCAAGTCATTAATTCAAGTCTCTACTCTATTCTTTATGATTTCATAATAAAACAAGTCTAGCCTAAACAACTAGCTTTTGGTTTTAAAGGTACAGCAATTATTTATTTTAAACTCAGAAATTAATAAAAAGTATAATAATAACAGTACAAATATGATGAACACTCACATGAGATGAAGTACATTCACATTTGTAGCCTTGAGAAAGCCGGTTTAATCTTGAAGGGTGGTCCGCCCTCATGACGGCTGCCATGTTGAGACTGTTATTGAAACTATTGCAGACTAATTATTTGTGAAAAGTACACTTTTGATTGGGATAGATTATTTTTGATTAGGCTAGACTATTTCTACCATAGCATTAATTGTTTGTTGTTGCGTGAAGCTACATCCATGTCAATAGGTGTCAGTCAAGAAACTGTTTTCCTGATCAGTAAAACTAACAAATGTAATATCCACAATCCATCTAAAATTTAATCCCACCCAACTTTTTTCTTCATAGAATATCCAGAGTCACCCAGAAATATGTAATATTATGGCAGCAACTATAATATTTTACGTTAACATAGAAGTCTGGATAAAGTTGTTTGCAGAAAAACACACTCACATTGATTGAGCCAACGTGGTTCAGGGGTTGTTCATGCTTTTTTTCCTGTGTAAACATGTGCTAGACAGTTTTTGACACTTGCGCTTGTCTTTTTTAGCGTCTCGCACATGAAACCGCATTCTAAAGACGCAGTGCCCAAGTTACAAAACGTCAAACTTGTAAGTCGACACGTCTAGATCTCTACACCATTAACGATTCATTCCTCTGTCCTGCGTCTCATGTTTTTAAATGCAAAAACACATTCTGTGTGAATGGCCTCTCAGGCTGGTCTTGATATTTAAACAGTGAAGCACAATGTTTTCATAGCACCACAGAGACAAAGGTTTTACTCACAAAATGACATCAGCTTTAAGAATTGATAGCACAACACTTTCATTGTCATGTCATAAAAACTTTATTTTTCATAATACATTGTCAACTTAATCAAGTCAAATATTTAAACATCATAAAATAGCATTATCTCACAGTAGCATTTTTCCTGAATGATTCGCTGTATGATTTGTGACCCTGGTGGTCATGTTAGTTCTGGTCAGCGATAAAGCCGGTATCGCCGCGGAGGTGCTGGCCCTGGACGGGTGAAGGACCCTGATCCCGTGCCCTGTCTGAAAGAGCAAGAAGAACTTAGCTGGTGCACTTTACCTGTTTGAGCAAGCTCATCAATAAAGCTCTTTTTGAGAAATGTTTAGTTATCTTGATGATTTGATACATTTACCCCCGGTTTCACAGACAAGGCTTAAGACTAGTCCTAGACTAAAATGCAAATCTGAGCTGTTTCAACTGAAATAAACTTGCTCTGACTGATCTTGAAACATGTCAGTGCCTTTCTTTATGTCTTAAGATGCACACCAGTAATTTCTTTCTAAGGCATGTTTATAAAAATTACTTAAATGTCCTAATTGAACTATGGCCTGATCCTGGCTTAGTCTAAGCCCTGTCTATGGAACCAGGCCTCAGTCATTTTAAGTGACTTTTTAAGTGAGTCATTAGAGGAGATGCATGTCTCACCTGTTGTCGTCTGGTAGGAGATGTTATGTTGTGTTAGGAGTGATCGTAGCCGCTCCATCTCTGCTCGCTGCTTTTCAAAATCCTGTGAAAACCCCCAAAAACACTTGAATTCACAAACAATCTAAAGCGGAGCGCATGTGTCCTGCACACAATATTATAAACCTACATTTAAGATTTATGAATTTTATCACATTTGGATATATTTTGGATACAATTTTGCATTGTATTACACGGTTAACATAAAAAACAAATAAACAAAATATGATGCATATTTGTCATTAATACATAAATGAAAATTTGTTCCAAACAACTATACATTTGAACTGAATATTGCTTGTTCCACAGTAAGCCAAGTTATACTTTAAATATATTTAATTTCTTATTTTTGACAAAGAACTGATTCTAAGCTATGTTAATATGATTAAATAAAATTAAATATATGCAAATAGTTAATAATAAACTATTTCATGATTTTTCTGATTGCTTGAGGTGAGAGCTACCTGTTTAATTTTTGTATGACTGACAAATATTAATCATATTACGTTTATTAGTCTGTTTTAAACTGTCCAAATGGATGGACATGTTATATGCATTTACATTTATGCATTTAGCAGACGCTTTTATCCAAAGTGACTTACAGTGCATTCAGGTTACACATATTTTTGTCAGTACATGTGTTCCCTGGGAATCGAACCCACAACGTTTGCGCTGCTAACGCAATGCCACAGGAACACAATACATAAATCTTAAATGTAGGAGTAAGTATGTGTCTGACCTGTGTGCACTGCTCCAGACTCTGATGTGTCAGAGACATCGTGTTCTCCTCTGCTTTCATCTGTTGAGCTTTTCTCAGGAATCCAGCCTCTTCAAACAGCTCCTTCAGCAGCTTATTATAACCCTGAACACACACAAACGTCTATTAATATGATGTTCTCATGTGCATGAAGATTATACCATTGTGTTTGTGTGTCACCTGTTCTGTGATGAGATCTTCATATCGAGCTTGAGCGATTTCATCCCACTCCTTCTGCAACGCCTCACTCAAAACCGGATACACTGAAACACAAGCGAACAATCACACATGGTTTACTGTAGATATGTGTTAAACTAACATGTGGGTTAGTTTATTTATTTTAAACATCACATGACATTAACTCACCCAAGAGGGCGTGTGAATGGCAAACTAATGGCGTCTCAAATATCAGTGAATAAACACAGGTCTGAGGCTCTGAAACACTCGTTAGTTTACTGCTATTCCCACAGACCAGGAGCACCTTGAATATAGACGTAACATCTCAACATCCATCACACGTCACCATGTATACGCATACAGATACATTCAAAACTGATCCATAATCTCACATTATAATTAACACAAGGACAGTGTGTTCATGTAATACAGACCTTGGTCTGTCTGTTCTGGTTCCCGCATGTATCTCCTTCTCGCATCCACATGCCAGTAAACGTGTTATTCTGAATCTCCCATTCCTGCCAAATACTACACGCACAGCAGAGATTTCACATATACAGATTTAATCTAAACTACATAGAAGAAAGCATAATAAAGACTTGTATTGAAATCATTACCCTAGTATACCACTGTATGCATTCCATCTGAAGCTCTGCTCATGCTGAGTCACATTATGAAATGGACAAAATACATATTTGTATCTAAAATAAAAAGCCAAGAAAAAAATTAGTTTCTTTTAATTGCTTTTATGGAAGCTGGTTTCTGCCATGGGATAAAAGTAATTGGGACTTCTTATCTCACATATCAGACTTTTTTTCAATTGTGCATTTATACCCCACAACTGCAAGTAATAAACCTATAATTACGAGTTTCAAATGATGAGTAATTGCAATTTTGAAAAAATAAAATAAATCTGAATTTGTGAGATCCTTTTTTTTTTTTATCCAAATGGCAGAAACAAGTTTCTATACATATTCTTTCATGACAAAGTAAAAAATCATAATACAATCAACATTGTTGGACCTGCTAGTTTTCACAAATTAATTCAGTATATATTCTGAACATTTCCACAATAATTGCAGGACAAAAACTAATGTTGCTCTTTAGCAGGGCATGTTGTCACAATAGAAACCTCCAGTAAAATGTAAGCAGTACAACAAAAATGAAATGCAAAATTAATTATGAAACCGAAACAAAAGTATCGAATTATTGTTTTAACCAACAAATACTGTAATGAATACATTTTACATTTTAATTTTAAAGTTGAAAACTTATATTTCTGTATTTAAATCAAAACCTCATAGTTACTGAGATACAGCCTCAGTGACAACTAGCCCCAGTCTCTCCTATATGTAAGTGAACATAAGCATAGAATAAAGGTATGCATGTATTTAGAGCAAATACGCTTATTATATAAGGCACTTTTAAAGTTGTGCAGGTATTACTGACGTGGCTTCAATGTAGTTGTAGCACTTCCCTGCCAGTCTGTGCAGATGAGGAGGTCCAGACACTGGAGACGGGCTGGTCTTCGCCTGCAGTCGATTATTCTGAGACACAATCGGATTATTCAGCCTGAAAATACACCGTGAGGAGAATATGACGATTCAGAGTCTGTCGTATGATCTTCTTATATTTGATCTGAAAACCTTACCCAAAAGTGTTCGGTTCCTCCACTATCTTCATCTTCCCTCCTGATGTGACAGCCACTGAAATTATGAGATACTGATATTATTATCAACCAAACCCCTAAAACAACACAGAACCTGTATGTAAAGCCTTAAAGAGGCTTTTGAGAACTAACACACTGAACGGTTTTAGTTCCGCATGCAACTATTGATCTGATGATCTAACCATACAAAAAAACAAGTCTCCATCTATAACACTTACCCAGTGCTGTCAGATACAGGCACAGTTTTAAATATACACACTCCATCACTCTTCAAATAGTGCGATTTGTGAGGAAAAACGACATTTCTTTATTATCTCTGTTCATGTGACAGAACTGAAAACATTACCGGTGGGAAGATCTTATGTTTGATGAACGTGTTGCTTGCGAAATGCATCAAATATAAAGAAAATATCTTACATTTAACAGACATGCGACATAATCACGTTTAATTGCCTTAAATGTGTCTCTTTTTGCGGTTTAATTTAAACACAAAGACGAAATATTCATTAAAACGTTCGTGAATATAAAAAAGGCGGCGATAGCTGTAAACCAAAAAATATTATGCAGCATTTCCGGGTGTGATTCTGCCTAAATAAAAGTCCTCTTCCGTTTTTTTTACTTAATTCGATAATTATGTGTCTGCTTTGTATAACTGGTTCATAATATTTAGCTTAAAATTTAAATTTCTATTCTAGGACCTAAACTGAAGCAAGATAATATTAGCTTTTATATAATTAAAAATACATTAGCGTCTTTTGTTTTTGGTTCTAATAACAGCCATGTTTATTACGTCATCTGTTTTGGCCTCACGAAACAGCGTGTCAGAATAAATCTTGAGGATTTGACCTAAAGAATATAAACATTAGAATTTATGCCATGGTTTACTGTAGTAGATGCATTACTGGCGTGCTGTAAGGTGGGTAAACTGGACATAATACAGTCAAACCATTAACTTAGTAAGTAAAGTTGTTCCTAAAAACAAAAGTAAGGTGAATTTCAGACATGGGACGTAAAAAACAGGGTAAATGCGAGCGACCGGTTCACAAGGGCAAAGACACACGCCACAGGATGAAGGGGAAATCTTTAGAAACGTTCACAGAGGAGATGCACGAGGCTCTGCGAGGTGTGTGAGAGCTGTGGATGATCATGATGAATGTAGAGACAGACATGGGTTCTGTATAATGAAGTTGTGTGTTCCAGCAGTGAGGATGCGGATTCACAGGCTGCAGGAGGTGTGAAGTTGCCCTGTCAGTTGGCCATGTGGGATCTGGGTCACTGTGACCCGAAACGGTGCACAGGACGGAAGCTGGTCAGGAAAGGCTTTGTGCGCTGCATGAGACTCAACCAGCGCTTCAATGGCCTGATACTCAGCCCGATGGGAACCAAATACGTGACCCCCGCAGACAGGTGGGTCACAAAATCACTGTTTGTTTTTAAAATCCATTCACACTTACACAGACAAACAAGCATCAATATGAAATCGATCTAACATCTCATCTCATCCCAACATTTATGTACACTACCGTTTAGAAGGCTTTTTATCTTAGTATTTTCAATCAGCAAGGATGGATTAAATTCACCAAAAGTGTCAGAAACGGTACAATTTCAAGTAAAAAAAGATAAAATATTTGATTATAAATGCTGGTCTTTTGAACTTTCTATTCATCAAATAATCCGTTTTCAACACTGATAATAATCAGAAATGTTTCTTGATCATAAATCAGTATATGAGAATGATTTCTGAAGATCATGTGACGCTGAAGACTGGAGTAATGATGCTGAAAATACAGCTACGCATCACAGAAATAAATAGCCGTTTAAAGTATATTCAGATAGAAAACAGTTATTTAAATTGTTATAATATTTTAAACTTTTACAGTATTTTTGATCAAATTAATACAGCCTGGTAAACCGAAGAGACTTCTTTCACAAACATTAAGAAATCTTATCGACCCCTAAACTTTTGTTAGTGTAGATAAACATGAAAAAACATAAACATTTGTCTCCGTATTTCATTTCTAATATTCTTCATTTGTAGGGAGATTGTGGCACAGTGTGGTCTAGCCGTGATTGACTGTTCATGGGCGCGACTCGAAGACACGCCTTTCAGCAAAATGATTGGCTCACATCCGAGGCTTTTGCCGTACTTGGTCGCAGCAAATCCGGTAAACTACGGAAAGCCATGCAAGCTGTCCTGCGTCGAGGCGTATGCCGCCACCTTCTGCATTGTGGGTAAGCAGCTCCCAGCCACAGATTTCTATATTGCTGCTATTGTGTCTTATGGGTTTTGTAGATCTGTATGCTATTTTTTTAACTTTCTATTTATCAAAGAATCCTTAAAACATTTCACTTCTTTCACAAAAATATAAAGCAGCACAACTGTTTTTAACATTGATAATAATCAGAAATGTTTCTTGAGCAGTAAATCAGTATATTAGAATGATTTCTGAAGATCATGTGACGCTGAAGACTGGAGGAATGATGCTTTGCGTCACAGAAATAAATTACATTTTAAAATATATTCACATAGAAAACAGTTGTTTGACATTATAATAATATTTCACAATATTACTGTATTTTTGATCAAATATTTAGCCCTGGTGACTACAAAAGACTTATTTTAACCCAACATGTTTGATTGGTAGTGCAGTTAAATGACAGTATTTTTTTGCTCGATGTTGCCGTGTGAATTTGTTTCTCTGTGGTAATGCTTCAGGTTTCCGTGACCTTGCTGTGCTCCTGCTGGGGAAGTTTAAGTGGGGCTTGGGATTTTTGGAGCTGAATAAGACTGTTCTAGAGCGTTACGCTTCCAGCCAATCAGAAGAGGAACTACTGGCTGTGGAGAAAGAGTACCTCAGTGCCGCCCCTCAGGAAGAGGATATAGGTACGGTTTGATGATTTAGGCACATGTACTGTAAGTGTTTTGAAAACATTAACTTTGATGTTTTTTGTATGTGTGTGTGTTTATTTATAATTTGTCCAGATCCTTTCGATGTGGACTCAGGAAGAGAATTCATGAATCTCAACAGACCAGTCCAGTGAGACTTTTTTTTTCTTATAAGTGTATAACATAAACTTATGTTTAAATTTTAAGATATTTAATTTCCATCATAATGGAAGTCAGCGGAGGTAACCCATGTGTTTGTACACTCAGGGCTGAGGACGATGATGACGAGACATCAGAGGAGGAAGATGATGATGGTGAGGAGGAAGAACAGAAGAGTAAAGAGGAAGATGATGAAAGAGAGGAGGAGTCTTGAGTTGTGTAATCTTCAAATGTAACATTGGGGGAAGAAGGATGTTCAGTCACTGATTTAGTAACACTGACCTTCACTTGACCTGAGCAAACTTCTGTTTTCTGCGTGTTTCAGATGTGAACTAGTAAGTGAACTAAACTAATAAAACCAGAGTAATCGGTTTTTCAAATTCCCCAAAGACGTGTTATAATGTGCAAAATGTACCATTTGTTCACGAGAAGAATCTTCTCAAACTGTAATAACAATTATTATTGAAAAAAAAATGTTGACTTGTTTATAAGTGTTTAAATAAATGTTTAAATAAATATGAAATGGCATTTGCTGCATTCGAGTATGTTTACCAGCTGTTTTAAAACCATTCAATCCAGTCTGCGTATTTTATGTATTTACATGTATATCTATTGGGGCTGATTACCACATGCATACATTATTGAATATACTACTCCAAGGCAAGGATTTTCAATATTTTAGATGCCATGGACCCAAATATGATCATCCCTGTGTGAGGAACCCATCCTAAAATTTAAAAGACAGCTATATATTTTCATGTACAAAGGCCCAATTTATATTGTGAAAAATTGTATGATACATACGTTTAAAATATAATTCGAAAATATTTAGTATTAAATAATTTTCTACTAACTATAGCTTATTATTTATACTGTATTTAAATGTAATAATATTTTCATTAATTTTTGTTATTTTATAAATTTTTATTTAGTTTTGACATTTTTTATAATTAAATACAATTGTATTTATATTACTATGTCGTTCATTAATTTTAGTTGTTTATCGAATTTTTTTCTTCATTATTTTAATTCTATTTAGTTTTTTTATTTATTCACAGTTTTTCTCTATATTTTCCCATCATGACATTACCATGGTTTATTTTATTTTGTGTTATGGGAATGTTATAGCTATTTAAATGTGTTAGGAAGGATACTTTGGAAATGTAATCGGTTACAGATTACAAGTTCCTATCTAAAATGTAACAAGTAGTGTGACTATTTCAATTATTTTATTAAAGTTATGCAACTGATTACATTTGATTACTTTTCTAAATGTCTTATGTTTTCAACTGTTAATCATTATCAAACATAAATTATGTTAACAAACACTGGCATCTAACAAAGGCTTGGGAAAAACAGTTCATCTTAAAAAATAAAGCCTATGCATAAATCCAAATAAGAAGTTAAACAGTTATCGAAATATTAGGAGTCATATTCTGTGTACTAAACTCCTGAAACATATATGTCTCATATTTTAGAGCAGTCACTGCAGCTTATGAAATAAATCTGTATGTGGGTGAGTGTGAAAAATATTCAGATGTTACCCCTTTGTAATCATTAACATTTTCATAAGTAACTGTAATTTAATTACATGTTTATTCTCCGTATTAACTGATTACAATTACATTTTGTGTATTTACATTTGTTACATGTAACTACTTACTGACACTGAATGTTACAGTATAATCATACATTTAAGTAGTTTACTGACTAATATTTGTAGGCTAACTAGTCCTATGTGGTTAGTGTTAGGATTTAGGGTTGACTAAGTGTTACTTGCATGTAATTATTCATCATTTATTGTTATTATAATAATTACGTGTAACAAAGAGAGCTTAAAATAAAGCGTTACCTTATGTTGTAATTAAATTAGGGCTACGTAATTTGTCAACTAGTTACTCCCCAATGTATGTGTGTGATAGACAGGTCTGCTGATCCACGAACTGTGGCAGAACCACTTCTATCATAGATCCGTGGATCTGAGAGGATTCGCCGTTTGGGGGCGCGCGGTACTTTTCTCCTCTCGACTGCAGTAATGTTGTTGTGGCGTGACGTCACAGACGTGAAACGAAGGCGCAGAGAGAGGGCGGCCATGACTCCAGTCTCCACAATTATTTAATCCCAAATAAATTACCCACGGAAAACTTCCATGGCAAGAGCCACGAGTCAGATCGTGAGTACCGCCAGCGTCTGAGGAGCGCGGGTTCGAAGCCGCTTGACGCCGCGTCGCGCGCGTTGCTCGTAACGGCGTTTTTTAGGGGGTGGCGCGGGACGCTCACGACCCGGGGCTTTAGCTTAGCATTTTAGCGTCATTAGCCCGCTAGTCCCCAAAACAAGCGCAAGTCTGTTAACCAGGAAGTGTCAACTTTGGTTTCTTATCGTTATTTATACAGGGATTTCTGAATGAATTATTAGGCTCGATATTGATATTTTTAAAAGAACAGTGAGGGAAAATGCTCATATTGTTGTGTGTTAGCTCTGCGAGCTAATTCTGTCAACAAATGAAGTTGCTTGTTTTCTTAGCCGTTAGCCTGACCGCTAACTCACGACATAGGCGTTTGGTTCTTCTCGTCTTAAACCTGCTGTAAATGTACGTAAATATTTTTGTCTCCAATAATTAATTTAATGAACGTCCAGGGCTTGTTCTTGAGTCTCTGACAAACTAAAACTTGGTAAGTTACCGCTTCTAGCACAAGTCGCCTCGGGTTATTTTGCCTCATTCGGGTCTCTGTTTGCTCTTAGTTTGTCATTATAATATATTATTAAAAGAATATTAGCAGTATTATATATATTTAGCAGTTTATTCACATGTCGGTGTTATCATTGATTTATTTAAGTGTGTTATTTCTATTGAAATAAACCGATTCAGAGTTGCGGCCTATAAAGCGGCTTAGAGGTTTTTAAGGTTACACCTTCTCAGGTTCTTTTGGCAGTTGATTGTTACCATGTATAACGTTATATCGATTACTATGCTCTGAGAAAACCCTGAAGAATATGATTAGTGAATTATCAGGCTCATCATCATTTTAAACTATATGTGGCTGGTATAGATTTATCAAGATGTAAACATGTTTTGATCTTGCAAAGTAACTGTTATTTCTGTAATTATCAATATTGCATGAGCCTCAGTGAGTGCTATGAATTAATATTGTGGTGCATAGGTTGCTAAGAGGAGGTAAGGGTAATTATTGCTGGAGGTCTGACTAAAGTTCTTGTTGACATGTGTGACTCATGTTTTATAGAGGTGTTTTGAAGTTCGTTTGTGTAGGAAAGAATGCTGATTATGAATAATGTGAGCTGTAGTTACAGGAAACTAGTGATTATTATATCCAGCAGTGTGAGAGAAAGACCTTGCATATGGATTTGCAGTGTGTATTAGTTCTCTTTTTAAGAATTTCACTATTATATCCAGTGTAATTTAAGCAGAGATACAAATTGAAGTTGTATTAAATAATTATATATTGTGATAGCTGTGTTTGGATGCTCTTGAACTCAAGCTCTACAGTCAGGATGACACGGTTTTCATTTATCAAAAGCTTTAGGGGTAATCATTTATGTTCTATGTGAGCCTAGAATTGTGAATTGTCAATATCTAGAGTGTTGATGCATAAACCATATGCTCTTGTCCTGCTTAAGTTAGGCAGTTTGCTGTCAAATCTGAGTGATGTCATTGCACTTAACATAAGGCTGTGCAATTAATCAATTCAATTATCATGCGCATCTCGACATTAAAGCCGGTTTCTTGATTAGTAGTAAATCTCCATCACCTGTTTTCAGATGCAGCGGCAATTACTACACCGAGCCCTAGTTCACTGACAAGCTACGTAATATTGCGTTCATAATCAAAGGCGATTCATCTGCGATTATAAACGCGATATTTCCTAGCTTGTCAGTGAACTAGGGTTTGAAGTTTGAACTGTCATAAAGTATGTACTATGTAGTAATTTCAAAAGCAGTAGTTGAGTAATGTGAGAAGTACACTGACTCGGTCTCTCTCTCTCTCGTCAGTATGATGGTCCATCCCTCCACTCCTCTGTTCTCATCTCCTGTCCATCCATGATAAGAGGTCAGCAGGACACGCCCCGTCTCCACGGCAACATTATGGAGGGACAGGTACCACCCCCCCAGCCCACCCAGCCTCGCAAGAAGAGACCCGAGGATTTCCGCTTCGGCAAAATATTAGGAGAAGGCTCTTTCTCAACCGTATGACATGCACACATCAACGCACATCTGATGTACCTCCACTAGTATTACTCAATCAATGTACTAACCTTTGCTATCTTTACAGGTTGTCTTAGCAAAGGAGCACTCGACGGGGAAGGAATATGCAAGTAAGTCATTATACCATCAGCCTGTCGTTTCATACGCATTCGGTTTATCTGTGTTACTTTTGACATGAACTACTAGATGTGAGCCTGTACTGAAAATTGTTATTGCATGTGTTTCAACAGTTAAGATCCTGGAAAAGCGCCATATAATGAAGGAGAACAAAGCGCAATATGTCAAGAGAGAACGAGACATCATGTCACACCTGGATCATCCGTTCTTCGTCAAGCTCTACTTTACTTTTCAGGATGAAGAGAAGCTGTGTATCCTTCACATAACTAGTGGTTGAGCAATATAGATTTCTAGTGATCATATCTATAAAGCACATCTGGGTGGCCATCATATTTACCTGAAAACTTGCTAAACCATTTAAATATGTATATTTTCTGTAATATATGTTAGGGCTGCATGATACATTGTATTTTAATCATGATATCTGATTCTATTGATTTTTATTAAGCATAATCGTTTGTGAAATTTGCCCCAGGTTATTTATCCTGAATAAGTTTGTTTAATTTGGCGTTCACCTTTCTCTTGCATTGTTAACAAGCCTCCACAAGCTTTCATGGTGGCTGTTGACAGATTTCAACAGCTTAAATCCCCAATCAGGTTTATTTAAATCTTTATGTGAAGTGATATATGTTCTTCCCTACCTGGCAATCATGTAAAAAGCCCCGATGAGCTGAAAATACTGACATGTCTTTGGGAAATTAGCGAGATATTCTGCTCAAATAGAAGTGTAATACAGTCAATATGTTTTCTTTCACGTGGTCTTTTGCACAGTTTGCTGCGAGAAATTGGGCATCCTCTTGATTTGTTCATTTGTATTATTTCTTATACTTATTTAAAAAATTACATAAAAATATTTCAAATTTATATAAATAAATCTGAGAATTTTTATTATTTTACATTTAAATTACATATTATATTGATAATATTTGCCAATATATATATATTACATAATATTGTTTTGTAAAAAAGTGGCATTTCCCAGTATTTTGTGTAACATGTCAAATATTTCTGTTATATTTATAAAGTAATTATTACATATTATTTTGCACTAAAATATATAAAATAACTGAAAATGACTCTATGTACTACGTATATGTTGTGAAGACTACAGTAGATTTTTGTTTAATGCTCACAAACTGACTGGCACTACTTTCAATGACATTAATCTCGTAATTTTGACCAATTAATTGGCTTGGCTGACATTGATAAATGACTACACAAGACCTGTCTAATGTCAACACTTCATTTAATCGAATGCTTTCCTGAATGCCCGGTCAGATTTTGGATTGAGCTATGCTAAAAATGGCGAACTGCTGAAATACATTCGAAAAATAGGCTCGTTTGACGAGACCTGCACGCGTTTCTACTCCGCTGAGATAGTTTGTGCTCTTGAGTACTTGCACCAGAAGGGCATCATCCACAGGTCAGTAGGTTTGTCTTCGAGATCAGTCATTTTATTTGTTCCATTTTCTTTTTTTATTGAATTGTGTTATTGTGGTTTATGTTACAGAGATCTGAAGCCAGAGAATATTCTGCTCAGTGAGGATATGCACATTCAAATAACAGACTTTGGCACAGCCAAACAACTGTCCTCTGACAGCAAACAGGGTAAAACACACATGCACTGTCTAAGAATCATCCTCTGACAGTGCAAACATTTATACAGACGTATCCTCTTATGACAGTGCTTTTACGAAGTGATATTGTCATTCTGATGTCTCCCCTGCAGCTAGAGCAAACTCATTCGTTGGTACGGCTCAGTACGTCTCTCCTGAATTACTGACTGAGAAATCTGCCTGCAAGAGGTAAACACAGCTGATCAATATTTGGTGGTGTTCAGTTGAAACGCTTTCATCGGTAATGAACCGGGCCTAATTCAGAGATGCTGTTTATTTCATGTTTTTTCTTTTGAATGCAGGTGACATTTTGCGCGATTACTAAGCAAGACCAAGAACAGGTTTATTTGAGGGTTTGGCTGAAGACACTTCTCCTAACCGTCTTATTTCTTGTTGTAGTTCGGATCTCTGGGGATTAGGCTGCATCATCTACCAGCTTGTTGCTGGTTTGCCGCCGTTCAGAGCTGGGTGAGTTAACCTTCAGACGTGTAAAACTGCATTTTGGTTCAAACAAATGTTTCTTATGGTGTGTTTACATAAGATGTATTCTTGTGTTCATAAATGGCTAGATGAGCAGCATTAAAGAATTAAAGTTGCAATTTTTTGGCAACATATAGAGTAATTAATAAAGAAACAGAACGCAGTCTTGTTTTTAAATGGCAATATTTACAATGCATTTTGTCCGTGCAGAACACTTATTCACCTCACTAATTGACTAGTTGGTTATTGGACGATCATATTCCATCCCTAACATCTACTTGGTCCATGTGATGAAGTGTAAGCCTCCGATCACTAATCATTGTTTTCTTTTAATCCATCACAGGAATGAGTATCTAATATTTCAGAAGATTATAAAACTCGAGTACGATTTTCCTGATAAATTTTTCCCCAAAGCTAAGGACCTTGTGAAGCAACTTCTGGTCAGCCTTATTTAATCATACATCGTTTTTTATAATGTAGGTGTGGATCTGCTGTGCACTCATTTGTGTCTTGTTTTCACAGTCACTGGATCCGTGCAAGCGGATTGGCTGTGAGGAGATGGGCGGCTATGGACCGCTGAAGTCCCACCCTTTCTTTGAGACCGTTGGATGGGATGATATCCATCTGCAAATTCCACCCAAACTAACGGCGTATCTGCCTGCTATGTCTGAGGATGATGAGGACTGCTATGGAAACGTGAGTCAATATAAAATAAGAAAATATGAAATTGGGATTGTTCTTAATCTCATTTTCTCGTTCATTTTCAGTATGATGATCTCCTGAGTCAGTTCAGTTGTATGCAGGTGGCACAGCCTGGCCACACCCCTTTAGTTCCCTTCACAGCAGAGACAAGTCAACCTACATATAACCCCTCCCCTAGTGTGGATCAGTTTATACATATTCATGAGCTGGACAGTAATAGCATGGAGCTTGACCTACAATACAGCGAAGCGGAGAAACGCATCCTGCTGGACAAGCAGAGTGCTGCAAACCCATGGTACACAAATACAGTCTTTTGATGAGACTTTCTATCCTTCAATGCTTTCTGTAAGCATTCTGTCCTTTTGTTTTTAACAGGCACCAGTTTGTGGAGAATAACCTCATCTTAAAAATGGGCCCAGTGGACAAACGCAAAGTGAGTCACTGTTGGTAATCGGTTTGTTTGTTTGTAAGAGAATGTAGTCGGCTAGATTTAGATCTAGTTCTTGAACAAATGACTCTTATGATTTGGTTCTTTTTAGTGAATCAACCATACAGGATAACCAGTGTAATCCATCCAATGTGCAGAATCAATTCTCTTTTGTCCTTTTTTTTCACTGAGTGAATCAGAACGATCGCTTTTAATTTCCGTAATAAATTATTGTTTTAGTGAATTAAAGCTACACCGCACCCCCCAGTGTAGTGTGACCAATTCCTGAATGAATGGCTCTTATGATTTGGTTCTTTTGAGTGAATCATTTTCATTCATTTCTTTATTTAACCAGGTTCAAAAGCTTGAGATTAAAATCTCTCTTGCAAGAGTGACCTGGCCAAGAAAGCAGCAACAAATAACATAGCATGTACAAGTTTACATCATAACTACAAAGCACAAATCAAAGATCACATCAACAATTCACCAAAGGATAAAACACACAGCTTGTTAAAAGTAGCTTCAATTCGTGTAATGATGTATGCATGATTAGCTTTCGAATGCTTCGAAGATCGTTCCAAGACAGCGTAGCATTATATCCAAACGCCCTTTTTCCCTTCTCTCTTCACACCCGAGGGATTTTTACATGTAACTGATCATTGGAGCATACCTTTGATTTAGAGAAACTCTGAGAAAAATAGGATGGAGTTATTCCACCAATAGCCTTATAAATAAAATGATACCAATTGAATCTTCTTCGGGGGATACAATGATGGTAACTCGGCCTTCTCATATAAAGTACAATGATGTGAATCAGAACTACAAAACATGACTAGTGTAGTCCATCCAATTCCCAAATTAATGACTCCTATGATTTGTTTTTATTAGTTAAGCAGAACAACAAGTGTAGTCCAACCATTTGATGACACCATGACACTTTTGATTCGGTTCTTAGTAGTTAATCTAAACTATGCCTCCAGAGTATTCCATTCAATTCCCAAGTGAATGACTCTTATCGTTTGATTCTTTGTAGTAAATTGAAACCTTAAAGCACAACCATTGTAGTCTGATTGAATAACTCTTACACTTTTTATAGAATTGAATGCTGTTGGAACACTTGATCAATCAGCATCCAGGACCAGAAATATCCATTTGATCAGCTTACTTTAGTAAACGAGTTAATGTTTTCCTTTTGTGTACATGTGTAGGGTCTGTTTGCGCGGCGGAGGCAGTTGCTTCTGACTGAGGGTCCTCACTTGTACTATGTGGATCCGGTCAATAAAGTTCTGAAAGGGGAGATTCCATGGTCACCTGAACTACGGCCTGAAGCGAAGAACTTTAAAACCTTCTTTGTACACACGGTAACCACAATCCCAATTATCCTCTCATACAATGTCTGGATGTTTTAAACCAGATGTTTAACAACCACGCTTTGTTCCCTTAGCCAAACCGGACGTACTATCTAATGGACCCAAGCGGCAACGCCGACAAATGGTGCAAGAAAATCCAGGAAGTTTGGAGGAAGATCTACCACAAACACCAGAGCCCCAGCCTATAGGACTACATCGCTCCCCCTTTGGCCACACCCCCACAGCCCTCCAACCAATCACAGAACAGGGACACGCCCCTTTAGAGATATCTCTCTCCAGCTATATATTGTCTTTCTGTCTCTTCATATATCAGTCCCGTCACTCCCAGACACCTTCTTTGTTCGGATTCAGTTGTTTTGTGCGCCGAGGGTGGAGTCTTTACAACCAAAAGCAGCAAGGCCGTAGTCAGCATGTTGTGCAGGCAAGCCATAGTAAACCACACGTTTAGACAATTACGCAAGTCTTTCCATCATTTTCAAGCGATGCAGATAACAAACACTCAAAATCGTGCAATCTCCACCTGTCTGTTGCAAAACAGGCGCACACTTTCTGTTCTTTTCTCGCTCAACACGCTCAGCTCTTTACTTTGATATCTAAATGGGAGTGTGTCGCTTTAGTCTGCGTTTAGAGTTAAGGCGGGTCCTTTTACCCTTATTGGCTGCAGTAGCTGGTCTTGCTGATTCCAATTGGAGGATGTGGTGTCGAACGTCTCCTCAAGCATGTTCACGTTACCTTCAAATCGCACCGGGAGACAGTACCACACCGCCTCAAAAGCCATGTGGGTAATGTGGTTTGAGAGGGTAATTCATCGCCCCTTCGGACCCGACTGAGTTTAGCTGTTTTCCTTTAAAGCGCTTGCATTGTGACGGTATGCGTTGCTGATTGGAGGCTTGTGACGGAGGGGCGATCTGATCGTGTGCGTGCGTGCGTGAGTGTGTGTTTGGCTCCTCTCATTTGGCCGTTTTGAACAGGAAGTCCGTGGATTGAGTGAGACGACAGAGTGTGTGCGTGTCTTCCTGATCGGTAACAGATGACTGTGATGTACAGTTGCTGTAATATTGCAAATGGGAGGTGAGTAAAGAGGTGACTCTAGGATCCAGGTTTTGTATTTTTATTCTTGTATAAGGTTATTGGGCCGCTCCGTTCTGGCCTGGCTTCTGTGTTATTTAAATTCTAATATATGAAAGCATATTTGGATTGAAGTCATGTTCCAGGGCCTTGCTGTGTATGTATTGAATATGTAAAGCCTTTGAATGTGAAGAATTATTGTAAACTATGATATTTTACTGCTTTTGTTTTCTTACTATATCATATACATTTTCTATTTGCGCAGTGATTGGCTCATTTCTGATAATTTAATGCCTGTGTGCACACAGCCCCGCTTGTCTGTCTGTGTGTGTGTGTGCGCGTGTGTGCGTGCGCGAGTGTGTGTGTGTTGTACGGGGTGTGTGTGTGGGGCCCTTGTAGGCAATGTGTGTATTCTTCTTGTCGGCCTTTTGCGCTCGGCAAAACCTAGAACTGAAATAAAGCATGTAGGGTTTTAGGCCAACAAACACAGTCTCTCTGTTTTTCTGTTTGAACAGTTCTCTTTTTGTTTTGTAAATATAATATTTCTGTTATTAAAATAATTTCTTGCATAAAGAAAAATTAAGCAATCACATTTTTGTATTATATAATATTAATGTAATACTAAAACATTTCAAATAAGTATACAAAATATATAGATATTTATATATTTTGTTATGTGTCATTTACAAGGGAAATCAATTAGACCCACTATAATGTAGATATGAATTTACCAGCCTCTATAGTAAACATGGATTTGTCACATTTGCGATCCATATGCGACCTTGGACCTTAAAACCAGTCATAGATTTATACATAATCTGAAAGATGAATAAATAAGATTTCCATTGATGTTTGGTTTGTTAGGACAATACTTTGCTTAGGACATAACTATTTGAAAATATGGAATCTGAGGGTGAAAAAATTAAAATCTTGAGAAAATCACATTTAAATTTGTCTAAATGAAGTACTTGGCAATGCATATTACAAAATCAAAAATCAGTTTTGATATATTTAAGGTTGGAAATGTACAAAATATCTTAATGGAACATGGTTTTTACTTAATATCCTAATGATTTTTGGCAGAAAAGAGAAATGGATAATTTTGACCCATATTGCTATTGCTACAGATCAACCCGTGCTACTTCAGACTGGTGTTGTGCTCCAGGCAGGGTCACGTGTGGGCTTCGTCTCGAATCACAGGCATCATGAGGATCAATAAAGGTTTTACAAGTATTCCACTCGTGATCTTGGAGAAAAGTCTGTTTAGACAGGCTTCTCACGCTCAATATTCATTTTGAATCTGTAGTATTGATAAATCCGAATCTTTGTGTCGAATCTTTTCGCTCGGATTCAACCCAGTTAAAAACATTCCACGCGGTATTCTACGTTAATTTTGTGATATTTTTCACTATTAGGTTTCATAATTTGCTTTAATTGTTGATGTTCATTGTACTAACCTAACTGCTGACATAAATATTATTATTATTATTACCATAGCGTTTGTTCGTTTTTAATATTATAAAATAAACGTAGTTGAATCATGTTTATAATTAAATTAGTTATAGTCATTATTAATGATATGTTCCCGTCTAACAATTTTCCTGCTAAACTAATTTTTTGTCACAGAAGAGTGATTCCCAAACACTGCTAAAAGCGCTTCGGTCGAATCACTTCAAAAGAATCGATTCTAAAGAAATGATTCGTTTTCGAGTCCCAGAAACTCGAGAGTGGGTCTAGATGTCGCTCATAACAACACAGCCCGTCGACTCTTGAAGATAAAAACTAAAGTGAGGGGTGTTTCTCTGCGCCGTCTGTTGGTCACCGCATTTCAGCGGAACACCGAGCGCAGGATGGCCGAGACTCACGGCGAGATCAGCGGCCACGACTACAGACCGGCTCCGGTACAGACCTTCAACCACAGATCCTCCAAGTGGGTCCGTTTGAACGTCGGTGGCACGTATTTTCTGACCACCAGACAGACGCTCTGCCGGGATCCCAAATCGTTCCTGTTCCGGCTGTGCCAAACGGAGCCAGACCTCGATTCTGATAAGGTAACTTCAGTTCGATTGATTTCATTTACAGCCCGTTTCGCTCGTTCTACTGTGGGTGGATAACATGTAGAGTATTTATTTATTTAGTTAATGTAGAAGTAATTCATAAAGAATGGCTGGGGAAAGTAGGTTAGAGAGTGCTGCAGAACTCAAATACAGCCTCTGTAAAACGATTTCATTTATGAAATATTGTATTGACATTATATACGCAACTTAATTGTAAAAATATGACGTCATTTTATTTATACAAACCTATTGTTAGACGATATACTGTTATAATTCATAGGCTTTATGGACATTAATATAAAAGTGTATCTACAGATCATAATTTCTAAACAATGTAAAGAATCTGTAATGTAAACAAAACCAAAGCTGAACATAAATTGTTTAAAAAAATTACTAACAGACCTTTTTATTATTATTATTATTCACAAGACAAAAGATCTCTCTTCTCTGTTTTGAGATTTCTTTAAAATGGGTCATGAGTATTTAGCGTCATAAGTTCATAATGGCTTGTATAGAGTTATTTGTATTGTTTCCATGGTAGTTAGGGGCTTGTCCAGATGGTGGTTTTTGTCTAGAGTTGTTTTCCTGTCGGATGGACAAGAACAAGCACACTTTTACCTCCTCTCCCAGTCCCAGAACAAGGTCTCTTCTGTTCCTCTCTAGTGTTCATGGCTGGAGTGGGGCACGTGGTTTGTCTGTGGCATCCTGGGGTGCCCGTGCGATGACATCATCGGCACATCTGCCCCAGTTTTGACTAGTAATCTGGACATTATCCTGCTTCTGACTCCTGAGCGGTGTCAGAGATCAGGGTGGAAGGTTACGCTGCATGGGTCGGATCAGGCAAAGATCACTGTCGGAGGTTTGAGTGAAGGCTTCCCAAAAATATTAGAATCTGCCAAAAAATGCACTGAAAAGAAATAGCTAAACAAACTAAAAATGTGCATTATGTGCACTGAGAACAATTTGGTGTAATCCAGAAATGTTCCAATAAATTACAAATTAATTCACTAAATTAATTGTGAGATTTTCAAGTAGCCTAGAGAAACTGAAATTGTATTTTCAACTTTGAAAAATCGATTTTTACAATTTGGTTACAGCTAAATTAATTGGTTTTAAGTAAAAATAGTAGTAGAAGTATTATTTCAACTTCAATATGAATCAGCCTGACTCACTGTAAAAACGAAAGTTAAACCAACTTAACATTTTAAGGCCAGCAGCTTCAGTGGATTTTTGAGTTCTCTCAACTTATTTTTGCAGGAGATTCTCCACATTTTGTTGTATAAACTCAAAACAACAAGTTGAGAAAACTCAAAAATCTGCTGAAGCTGGTTGCCTTACAATTTTAAGTTGTACTCGTACTTTATCCAACCACTTTGAATCAGAAAACTAATCAAATATATCAAACATTTTATTTAAAGATATTTGCAAAATTTAAAAAAAAAAATTAAAAAAAAGTTTTTAAAAAACTTTATCTTTGCAACTTATCTCATAAAAATATCCAGAGATAATTATGAAGATAAATATTTGTATTTTGATTATTTTGTAACTTCTAACATAAAAGTATGTACCGACCGACCTAGATTATTGTCTCCACCAATGGTGTTGGTTTGGGGGCAGGGCCACATGTTAGTTCAGCCAATGCCAGATGGGGGAGGGGCAGTGTTTGGGGAAACTTGTTTGAACACAGTAATTATTTTTGTGTTATTTTGTTTGGAAGATGACAAAACCTTGTCATATAATGATTATTTAAAGTGCACATTTGTGATATCATTTTACTGTAATAAAAATCATTATGTAATTTGCTCAGTGCATGCCACATTGTTTCAGGCTCACGCAGCTCCAGCTGTCTCACCTCCTCTCATCTCTCAAACCTCAGGCGGTAATCTCAAAATAACCCTAATCCAGAATAATCCTGCTCTCTAGGGGCTTTAACCCTGTAAAGAGCAGGAGTCTCGGAGGCTCTGGGAAATCACTCCACGCTCTTTGTGCCCCAGATTTGATAAAAGGGTGATTTCAGACTCACACACTGTTCCAGGATCGGTTTGAGTCGTTCTGGTTGAAGGCCCGTATGTTCATTTTTTATGACTGTGGTCTGCGTGCCGTTACAGACAGAGATGCCGAGTCCCACAAGTGCACTTACATACGCACAGCGCATTAATGTTTAAACTCACTTTCCTCTAATGCTTCTCTTCACTCGCATGTTAAACTGAAATAAAAGCACGCTGTTTCTGGAATAATAGTGAGGACTGGATTTTCACTCATGTGGGCCAGTCTACAGAATTGGTCCAAAGTCGGAGATAGAAATGTCTCTATGTGTGCAAATTGTATGATATCCAAGGTACACATTTCTAACTGTGCAGTTAATTCTCATATTGCATTGTCAGAAAGATTTGTCCTCTCGCCAAATGTGTCACTACCGAAACACAATACAAATGATTTAATTAGTAATAATGATTTAATTAGAAGTGTTGTATTGACCTATTCATATTTTGCTTACGTCTATATTGTAAATATATATTTTTTGCTATTTTATAAAAAATAATTCAGAGGTAAATCTATAAAAATGACATTTATAACAATATTTCAAGTGTAATTTATGAGATTTGTTGTATTTTGAATCAAAATTTTCTTTGTAAAAGGCAAAAAGTTGATCATACTGATTTCAAAGTTAATGGATTTATTCGTTTGAATATACACTGAACCAAAAACTATCATAACATCTTAGTTGATAATTCAGTATATCTTATTTTTGACAAAACATCCCATGTTTCGGTAGTGACTGCATATTTTCGGTAGTGACAGTAATGCTTTGGTAGCGATCTCGTCACATTACAGAATTTTAACTTGCATACTAAACATACTAAAATACAACAAATGTGCATAACAGTACTAAAATTTGATTTCCGCCAAATATGAGGATTATGTGTTCCCTTTTGTCACTACCAAAACAAGGATGACATGTTACGATCGTGACTTTTCAGCAGAACCAGTTTAATGGGATAATGTCAACACTGAAACTCTACCAAATGTTTCAGTAGTGACCATTTGAGATGCTTTTGAACCTAGCTCAAAGATGCTAATCAGCAGCTAGCACGGTTCTGAACGGTTGTACAGATATAAAAACTAAATGTTAGGGAATAACTCCCAAAAGATGTACTTAATTGCTGAGAAAAAGTGTTCGTTTGTGACGTTCCGTGAAGTTTCACAGTTACCTCAAAATGAAAGACCTTTCTATTGACCCCTTGTAATGAGAGAGAGGCACAGGGATATTTCACTACTTCTGGTAGTGACATGACAAAAGCAGAACAAATTTTCAGAATTTACAAAGAAATTATATATATGTATAAAAATAATAATTTCAATGTCATTTTCATAAGTTGAAATGTATGGGTTAGGGTTCAGGACACCCACCTCCCAAATGAAAGTACCTAATAAATGATGATTTTATATATATTACGCTTATCAATATTTTAAATATTATTGTGGGTATTCATAAGGTAATGGAAGGATCTTAGTAAATATCTAATATTTAAATATTAAATGTTTTTGATTGTGGGACAGCAGTTTAGACCTTGGCCCTTATATAATATGTATATATCAAATCTTTTCTTGATTTCTGCTGTAGGATGAGTCCGGGGCGTATTTGATTGACAGGGATCCCATGTATTTCGGGCCTGTGCTGAATTACCTGAGACATGGGAAGCTGGTCCTCAACAGGAACCTGACGGAGGAGGGTACGGCACACATCCACATCAGTCAAGCTGACACGACTGAGACTGTGATCGCTGCGGTGTAGCTTTCATTCTGTGTGTGTGTGTGTGTGTGTGTGTGTGTGTGTCAGGAGCTCTTGAAGAGGCAGAGTTTTACAACATCACATCATTAATAAAGCTCATCAAAGAGAAGATCAGTGAAAGAGAAGCCAAGACGACACACGTAAGGAAGCAGGAACACACTTACACTCAAATCCTTTAAGATGGGTTTTTAGATCTTTTGTCAAAGCAGACTTTAAACGGTCAGCGATTCAGTGTTATTCTTATACTTATAGTTTTATTAATGCCTTACGTTCAGGGAAAGAGACTGTTTTGTGACTGAATTCGGATCGTTTTAGTTAATTATTATTATTATTATTATTGTACATTATACTTTTACTTCATGGAGCAGAATATGTCCCTTATTTTTACAACATGAAAACTTTAATTTTCAATATCAATAATTTATTCTAACTAAACTACATTACATATAAAATTACATTTAACTCAAAATATTCAATATACAGAGGTCCAGGATAATATTTAAAATCTTAAGACACTTCAAAATGCATAATGGACTTAAAATTGTATGAATGCATAAACATATAACATTATATTAAAAAGAGCTAGCACAAGCATCCACCTCCATCCACCCATCCCTCCACCCATCCTCCACCCATCCATCCATCCATCCATCCTCCACCCACCCATCCCTCCACACCTCCACCCACCCATCCATCCATCCGCCCCTCCACCCACCCATCCATCCATCCATTCCCTCCATCCCACATCCATCCATCCATCCATCCGCCTCCTCCACCCATCCCTCCATCCACATCCATCCACCCACACTCAATCCATACCCCACCAACCCCATCCCTCCACCCATCCATCCACCCACACCCACCCATCCATCCACCCACTCACCCTCCCTCCACCCATCCATCCCTCCACACCTCCACCCATCCATCCCTCCATCCTCCACCCATCCATCCATTCACACCTCCACTCCACCCATCCATCCATCCACCCACACCGCCACCCACCCATCCATCCATCCCATCCATCCACCCACCCATCCATCCATCCACCACCCACCCACCCATCCATCCATCCCTCCACCCATCCACCCATCCCTCCACCCCTCCATCCACCCATCCTCCCTCCATCCACCCACTCCTCCATCCACCCACCCAAAACCCATCCCTCCACCCCTCCATCCCCCATCCCTCCTCCATCCACCCACCTCCATCCATCCATGTCATCCTATAGTTCATGTGTTGAACTACATCTGTGGAAATAACGTTTCATTCAGGCATAAACAGGCAGAATGCAAATCCACATGTGTCTTCAGTTAGTTTATATTTAAATGACCTATTCTTTATTTACATGTAGCGTGTAAATGAAAGGCAGATGTTTTACATATTTCACCATCCTCATATCTGCTTTCAGACGCCGGTCAAGCATGTCTACAGAGTGTTGCAGTGTCAAGAGGAAGAACTTACTCAGATGGTCTCGACCATGTCAGACGGATGGAAGTTTGAGCAGGTAAATCGAACCCGGCTTTAGATCATCTGATCATTCCAGCTCCACAACAATCAGAATGGCTGCCGCCGGTTCAGCTGACCTGCGGTGTGTGATGCAGGCCCTGCCTTACGCTCTGATTGGTTGTTGCAGCTTGTCAGTGTAGGTTATGGGCGGGCCCAGAAGTCAGAGTTTTTCCTGATTGTGTCTCGAGAGGTGAAGGGGGAGGAGTCAAGCCAAACTCACCCCGCCCACAGTGGAGAGGTGTGTCCAACAATCCCCCGTCCTCCCACTAACCACTGCATGCAGTCTGAAGTTTGATTTTCAATGCAATGGTCACAGTGAATGCTGCCGCCTGCGTGGATGTTGGTGATTCACACTTGTTCTGCATGTTTATAATTGTGTTCACGTGTTTTGCATTCCCGAGCATGTTGGCAATTTAAGTGCACCATGTTGTATTTTTGTTAAAGCGATTGTTCACCTAAAATGACCATTTCAAAACCCTTTATTATGTACTTAATTATTAAGATATTATGCACAATTTTCACATAGTTCTGGTGCAATGAAATTGAATGGGAACCAATAGGGTCAAGTTCCAAAATGAGAGGATAAAAAGTTGAGAAACATTAAATTAGAATCACAAATATCTCTGGAATCACATTCTTGTTAATATTTAAAATATGCCAAATGTCATGTTTCCATGCCCAGTTGTCACTGAAGTCAAAGCTGTATTTGAATAGCAAACTCTAATGAGAGTTAAGGCAGGGAAATGTTTCCAGTGTCACACAATCATCAGGTTTTTAAGGTGGACTGTCGCTTTAAAGGAATAATTCATCCAAAAAAGAAAATATACTGAACATGTACATTGGTCATCCAAGAAGTAGATGAATTTGTTTATTCATCAAAGCAGATTTGTAGAAATTCAACATTACATCACTTGCTCACAAATGGATGCTTTGCAGTGAATGGGTGCCGTCATGATGAGAGTCTACACAGTTGATAAAAACATGACAATAATCCACACCACTCCAGTCCATCAGTTAATGTGAAGCAGAAAGCTGCTTGTTTGTACGAAACAAATTCATCATTAAGATGCTTTTAACTAAACTTTGACTTGAAGTCCATATAAACGCTTCCTCCGGTGAAAAAGTCTATCCCTGTTATTCTCACTTCAAAATCCACCCGCATATTGTTTAGACAGTTTTGGACTGTTTTCCCTTGTAAATAGTGTTTGCATATTTCTCTCCTGATTCAGACGGGATTACTTTTTCACTGGAGAAAGCAATGCTATCTATAGAGGATTCATATTTTAGTTAGTAGTAACTGTCTAAACTTAATGATAGATTTGTTTCTGACAAACATGCAGCTTTTCGTTTCTCAAGACGTTAACTGATGGACTGGAGTGGTGTGGGTTATTGTGATGTTTTTATCAGACTCTCATTCTGACGGCACCCATTCACTGCAGAGGATCCATTGCTGAGCAAGTGATGGAATGACACATTTCTCCAAACCAGTTCTGATGAAACAAACTCATCTACATCTTGGATGGATTGAGGGCGAGTTAGCATTCAGTAAATGTTCATTTTTGGTTGAACTACTTTAACCATCTATAGTCACTCACTGAGAACACTGTCTGTTCCTCTCCATTTTCTCTCTCATTCATGTTTTGTGCAGCTGGTCAATATCGGATCCTCCTATAACTATGGTAACGAAGATCAGGCGGAGTTCTTGTGTGTTGTTTCTAAGGAACTGCACAACCAATCACACAGCAGCAACACTCAACCCAGTGAGAAAGCCAAGGTAAGTATGTGATGTCTAGCACACTGCATACTACCGTTCAAGATTCTGGGTCAGTTCGATTTTCGTTCAAGGAATTAATACTTTTATTTTGTCATGTCATGTTAAATTGAAGGCAAGAGACAGTAAAATACATTCATAATGTTACAAAATGTTTTATTTCCAATCAATGCTTTTCTTTTCTTTTCAAAGAATATTGACAAAAACAATGTATCACGATTTCCATAAAAATATGAAGCAGCACAACTGGTTTCAACATTGATAATAATCAGTTTCTTGAGCAGAAAATCAGTATATTAAACTGATTTCTGAAGATCATGTGACACTGAAGACTGGAGGAATGATGCTGAATATTCAGATTTGAGGAATAAATTGACATTTGACAACATATTCAAATAGAAAACAGTCATTTTAAATTGTAATACTGTTTCACAATATATGTACAAAAATCTAACAGACCCAATCTTTTGCACTGTAGTGCACATACTATAATTCTTCAGCAATGCTATGAATACTGTTATTGTTGTGTTTGAGGTCTTGGTGACAGTAGATTAGTGCAGATTTGTTGTATTATGTAAATCCTCTGTTTTCCCTCAGATTCTACAGGAACGCGGTTCTAGAATATGATCATCCAGCGCTCCCATGTTTTGAGACATCAGCTCGTTCTCTTCACTGGACACCTGACGCACGTGAAGAGCATGTCCACTACAGTCCAGTCTTCATCTGGGCTGCTTGTTTGTTTGGAGACGGATCTGGAGAGCTGGACCAATGTCAATCTCAGGGAACAAAAGGAAGTGGACAGATTCACTCTGAAGTGGACAATCATGGACATACAGTGGGGTCCAAAAGGGAGAATACTTCAATTTGGCATTTAAAACGAATGCTATTCTTTACAAATATCTCAGTATTTGGTTTGTCTACTTTTTTCTCTAATCAATAAGATGAGCAAAACCTGATGGTCATGTACTGCTGAGCGTCACATGATCAATTTGATTAGACACAGATATAGTGCATAATATAAATTAGTATGTCTTTATTTAACACTACTTAAAAAGAGAACATTATTTTAACTCTTTTTTTTAAAGGTTTAAATAATAAATAAATCATTTTTTTATGATCTCAGATTTTGGACCCTACTGTCCTATGATTTATATATGCAACAAACGTGATTTTGAGAATCAGTACACATATAGCAATAGCACAATGGTTGAGCACACATTTTAATGCAATATTTCAGTGCTGAGAAATATTTCTTAATGTTAAGATTTTAGCTACACTTCCATTCAAACGTCTGGGGTTGGTAAGATTGTTTAATATTTTTGTATAAGTAATAGTCTGCATTTATTTGATCCTAAAAGCAGTAATATTGTGAAATTTTATTACAATAACTGATCCTTCAGAAAACATTATAATATGCTGTTTCGCTCAGTTTGATAAATATATCGTTTAAAACAGAATTTAACAGATCGTTTATAACATTATAAATGTTACTGTTACTTTTTATTAATGTAATCAATTTAAAATAAAAATATTTTCTTGAAAAAACTCTTACTGAGCCCAAACGTTTGAATGATTTTGTCCTCCTTTTAATGTGAAAATGATTGCTTTTGCACTACTGTTATTATTATTATCCAGGCAATATTTCAGAGGTATCAGTGAACTGCTGTTAAGACATGTGTTAGTGTATATTATCACTGAATACTTGGCTGGATCTTTTCTGTTTCTCAGCCAAGAGGAGAGACAATGACACGCTGCCGGTCCTGATCTTACACATGTTGGCATATATTATATATCTATAAGGTAGCAGCATATGCATTTGTATGACTTTTGAAAATGCTCACATCTAAACCTGTACTGCAAAATCACATCACTGTAGAATTCACGTAGCTGAATGTAGTGACACACTTTTAAAGTATAAAGCATTTTTAACAAACGTCACGTCTTTGTGCTTTTTACTGCCATTTTGAAAAATAAAAAACTATAGGCTAATACAAATCTATTTTAATTGGAATACAATTTAATTTAAATGAACAATGTTGCTTTAGCAACTAACTGAAATAAGTTGAAGCACTAAAATTACTGAAACTAAATTGAAATAAATATAAAGCTAAATAGAAATATTACCAACTAATAAAAGTGACACGTATTTAGCAAAATGACTAAAACTACAATTAAATCTAAATAAAAGCTAATTCAAAATATTAATAAATAATATAACAGAATATAAATACTGATTTTAAATTCACGAGGGCAATATAGTTACATACATTACCCGTTTTCTCATTTCATTTAAGATATTAATCAAGCTCACTCAATTCTATTTTCACAGCTCCACCGTGTGGTGATAAAAAAATCAGTTTACAAAAATAAATAAATAAAAATGTTGTAACCAAACAGCTGCTGGTCCCTATTGAGAAAAAGTAATATATGAGTTGTTATATAAGCTGGGAAACAGCTTTATTAGGCCTCACATAGACCTCCATGATTTAAACATCTATACTCTGTTTACTCTATAAAGTCTATACATCTATACTCTGTTTACACTTCAGCAAACTCTATGAAGAAAGCACTCCGAGCACAAACCTGCAGCTGTCTCTGAGCGGGACAAAGATATTCCTACAGAAAAATCATACGTGTCTGGAACAAAAATGACAGTTTTTATTTTGGGGTGAACTATCCCTTTAATATTAGCAGAAAACGTCAATGACTATGTTTATATTCTCCATTCTATTCCTCCATATTTGCACGGACAGACAGACTTTTTCTGGTACTGTCCCTTTAAATGTTAACCATCTAAAGGAATGCCTGCTCTAAATAGTTTCCACCAGGGTAAAAATACAACGTCTCATTTTCCAAAAAACATGGCGCCTGTACGTCACAGCTAAAATATTACAACAATTCTATCTGTTGAAAGAACAGCATTCGCGTTATCTCGACCGAGACTGAATTTTCCTGCAGGCGATCTGCTCGTCGTCCCGCGGGTCCTGATTAGACTGCTTCAGAACCGAATGTGTTTTCGGGAGGGAAACTTCACAGCTTTGGTTCCGAGTCAAACACGATTCGAATTCGCGGGCCCAGAAGTCGAATAACACTGGGATTCACGAGGTGAGGCGGTTCTGTCGGCACGGTCGATGTATTATTGTGTTTCGGCGGCCGGTAGACGCTCGCATCGGTTTTGTTTGGCATGGTTGCTGTGTGAACGCGCGCTCGCGTCAAGGGAAGTCGAGTTTCTTTGTCCTGCGCGCTCATGAACAGCGTTCCAGCGCTCGACTCCATATTTATTGACATTTTATGATGTCATAATGTTAAGTCAAAACCTTCCTTGATTATGGAGTCATAATGTGGAATTCAAATTCCGTGATGTCATAGTGTACAACGAACTTCTGTTATGATGCCATTACGAGGACTTAAAACCCTGCGATATGACGCCATAATCAAGCTTGTAAGATTAATATTATGACATAATCTTTCATACATCATAATCCATAGCTAACACCCTTTATTATATCGTTGTAATAGTAACAACATCAGTTTTGATTGTGGTGTTATGGAAATTTGTTTAATTGCATAGTGTGACGTCAAATCTCGATTGTGACGTCATACTGTGGATTTGATAACATGTAAGAAATCTTGGTTATGATAATCACATAAAGTAAAGTTGTTAAGTTAATGTATTTTTCCCAGAAATGATAGTTAATGTTATTGCATTGGACTAAAAGAGCCTGGCCTTTCTCACAACTATAATTTATTATCTCACAATTATAATTTTACTTAAATGGTTTAATTTTTGGGAATACAAATCCATAATTAGTTACTCCTGTTGTGTTCCTGGTCAAAAATGAACAACCTACAAAAAATGTACCCTGAAGCTAGCATATTACAATGATTATTTTGATTTAACTCATGATGAACTATAACGATTTAGTCTACACGATTTTGTATTCCCCAAAATATATTTCTGGAAAAATTAATCTTTGAATACTCATTTTGCCTGGCTGCTAAAAATAGCTTTGGCTTGCAAAAAACCGCTTCGTTAAAAATCCTTCAAACCTTTCTCATGTGCATCTGTCATATGCAGGTTTATATGATGGTACTATAGATATTCAAAATATTATCTAAATGATCTACAAATATTGCATAATATAAATATTTCTTAAGAACTACAAATATTCTAGTTTCTGAATATATTGCACCTTTATTGATTTAGCATATACTCAGATAAAAGTGCATTTCTCCTTAGGTTCAGAGGTCATGTCTGGCATTGCTCTGAGTCGACTTGCACAAGAGCGCAAAGCATGGCGGAAAGACCATCCCTTCGTGAGTAACCTTTATTTTCTTTTATTAAACTGACTTACAGTCCAGATAACAATCAGTTTAACCCCGTGCACACTTGTTCACTTCTGGATATATACTACAGAATAAACCTTTGATTTATTATGAACCCTGTAACACGTGCATTGTGTCCTCTGGCGCTCACTTCGTGCTTTTGTCTCGACCAAATGTCCCCAGGGCTTTGTTGCTGTGCCGACGAAAAACCCGGACGGTACCATGAATCTTATGAACTGGGAATGTGCTATTCCAGGAAAGAAGGGGGTAAGACTTCCTGCAAGCTTTGATTTGCTGTATCCGCTGTAGCATCGTGTGAGATCTCTCTCCATCTCTCTCTAGACTCCATGGGAAGGAGGTCTGTTTAAGTTAAGGATGCTGTTTAAAGATGACTACCCCTCATCACCTCCTAAATGTGAGTTTTGCACAAACATCCCGTCCGTGCTGCCTGGATCACACCTCACGAATGCTTGCTTCTTTTCCGAAGGTAAATTTGAGCCTCCGCTGTTCCATCCCAATGTTTATCCGTCAGGAACGGTGTGTCTTTCCATCCTAGAGGAGGATAAAGACTGGAGACCTGCCATTACCATTAAACAGGTCCATTGAAAGTCTAGTCAGTTCTATTCTAGTGCTTTGTGTTCTTTTATACAAGTGTTTCTTCCTTCAGATCCTGTTAGGGATCCAGGAGCTGCTAAATGAACCGAACATACAGGATCCGGCTCAGGCAGAGGCGTACACCATATACTGGTATGATGAGTTCTAGTAATTAAGTGTTGCGTAGTTCCAAGGTTTGGTCCGAATCTTAAAATAGAGCCTCACAAGTGGTCAGTTTGTAATGCTTGTCACAGAAATAGACTCGTAATGTCAGTATGAGAAACTCACACGAGAACGTGCAGGTTAGCATGTTGCTAAGAAAACAATACGGCAAGCACAAGGATGCACATAAAATACAGGGATTTCATTAAACAATATAGAATATTAAACCCATTTCCACCACTTGAGTTAATATGACAAATATTATGTTGGTTAAATATCATAATTATGGCTTTTTTCCCTCATAATTTCAGTTTTTTGTGTACTTTGTGTCATTTGTATTCTCATAATTTATAATTATGTCCATTATCACAAAAAGTAGAATTTATGAGTCATCATGAGATTAAAAAGCCAAAATTATGCAATTTATTTTAATAAAAGGTCATTATGAGATTTTTTCTTCTCTTGTTTATAATTACCTTGTCATAATTATGCTATTTATTGTATTTATTTATGTCAATTTTGGCTTTTTAATCATAATCTTAATTTTTAAATTGTAATTTTGATTGTTACTTTTTATCTCATAATTATGGATTAGTATGTCAAAATATTGGCTTTTCATATCATAACATTACAGCATGTGTGAGATGTTTCTTGTATTGATCGCTCTTGTGTGTTTGCGTTCACAGTCAGAATAGAGTGGAGTACGAGAAGAGAGTTCGTGCACAGGCCAAAAAATTCTCCCCGTCGTAAGCGAGACGGAGGGATGGACGAATGGAAAGAGGGAATATGTGAATACTCATGCTCTCCTCTCATCGGGACTAAAAGGACTTAAAAACATGACGTCTGTGCCATCGACACAAAACATCACACTCCTCTTCCTTTTTAATTTCATTTGCTCTCCGCAGTCACCGATTCAGTATCCACAGACCTTGTTGTGTTTCAAACCGTCTCGTACGAAATCACATTCACCGCTTCAGTCTTCGATCAAAAGCGGACTGTTGGGATTTTAGCTCTTTATTCATTTGGTGTGTGTCTGCGTGCGCTTACATACACTTGTCATTTTATTATGTTTGTGAAGTTTCGTTTCCCCGTGAGTGAGCGAGTGCGTAAGTGAGCGAGTGCGTGAGAGAGGCGAGTGAGCGAGCGCGTGAGTGAGAGAGCGAGTGAGCGAGGGGGTGGCGGAGAGTGAGTGAGAGTGCGAGTGGCGGCGTGAGAAGTGGCGGCGCGTGAGTGGCGCGCATGAGAGTGGCGGCGTGAGAGAGTGGCGAAAAGCGTGTGGCGAGCAAGCGGCGTGGCGAAAGCAAGCGTGTGGCGAGCAAGCGTGGCGGCGAGAGAGAGTGAGTGGCGGCGGTGAGTGAGTGAGAGAGTGAGTGGCGGCGGCGGGTAGTGGCAGTGCGTGAAGAGTGGCGTGAGGAGTGAGCGAGCGTGAGAAGAGTGAGCGGCGTGAGAGTGGCGGCGTGAGAGAGTGGCGGCGGCGTGAGAAGTGAGCAGCGGTGAAGTGAGTGAGCGAGTGCGTGAGAGAGAGAGTGAGTGAGCGAGTGCGTGCGTGCATGCGTGTGTCCCGGGCGGCTCTGGTTTAGGTTGGTTTATTACGTCACGCGTGTGGGATAGTGCCTCATGGTGAAGTTCCTCCCCTGAATGCTGATCTAGGACCAGTCTCTTCTCCATTGGACGTGTTTGTATTTGACCAGCCGCGTGGTCTTAGATCTGTCTAGGATTGTCTAATGCTGATTCGTCGAGTAACGTCCAGAATAAATGCTCCTGTGAGCAGCAGAACCAGAGTCCAATTCTCTTAAACATGCTGTACATGGGTTCTTGTTTGTTTGATGGGAACATGTGTCCTGTGTTCACACTGATTGTGTCTGTATGTTTAATAAAGCTCTTTCTACATAACGTATGTGTGTATCCTGATCCAGAACAAACTCAGGGTTACAAAATTAGTTTGGCGTTGACCAAACCAGTCCAATCCGGCTTTGTTGGTACCATGAAGCTGATCATCAACTTTCTCTGTCAACCCGGGCTTGATCCTGAGTTAATGGAGCGCGTGCACATGAATGTGTGACATCAGTAATGAGCAGCCAATCACGTGCTTTGAGACTGATTCACTTTTTGTGAGAGTCAGTGCTATTCACTGCCAAAGATTGAATAATATGAAGAATTTAAACACATTTACACAGCTAGATGAAACGATCTATCCATGAAAACTTAAAGAAAACATCTTACCATAAGTGCAAGTAAAAGTTGTAAAGTTGGTTTATTGAGTTTATAATATTTATAGGTATAAAAACTAAAATCTGAACTCATGTAGTCATGTTTACAGCTGATTCTAAACTATTTGATTGCAAATTATCTGTTTATATTAATTTAAAATAAAAGCTTAATAATTACGGTTAAACTAAGCTGGCTTGTTTAATGAATTAAGGGTATAATAATTAAAAAAATAATCTCTAGAATTATGATTTTATCTTAAAAAATGTTTGACTATGTAGAGTCCTTTAATTTGGAGTAAGAGGAACTGGAGGAGGGGCTTTATTGCGTCAGAGACGTGTCACTTTGCTTGAAGCTGATTGGTCAAATTTCGGTTTGCGATCTAACCAGAACATAACTTGCCCCGGAGCAGGTTATCTGTGAGCAAGCGTTACTTTGGCGATTAACACCGCTAAAATTCAAACCGCTTTCAAGGTACCTAAAACCCAGAGTTAGCACAAACTAAACCAGCTAGCCAGCTAAACCGGCTTCATGGTACAGGATCGGATGCGTTCTTGTGTTTAAAAACAGCAGGATGGAGGGGTGTTTACAGTTTTTTATGATCGCTTAAGCACAGTTTAAATCAAGGCTCATTTTGTCAAAACACTACACACACAAATAGCAGAACACATCAGTTCTTTTGCAAAATTAAACACTTCATTCAAAACTTTACAGTAATATATCAAACCCAAGTTTGACACCGTTTGGAACACACAAGGTTCATACAGTATAATTCTGTTTGATTCATTTACACACTGCTGTTCTCACTCTTAAACACGTGTAATGTGCAAATTTACTAATGATATAGTCTGGGTTTGATTTTTTCAGGGATATTTCACTGAATAAAGTGCATGAACATATTGACCAAACAGTAAACACGAGACCAGTACTGCATATGAAAATATTTCTCTCCACATTGTAAAAACCATTAAATTCATCCATGCATTTTCAAAGATGCATCTGATTACAATATAGTACATAAACTTTAGTGGAGACAAAAACACACCCCATCATCTCTTCATATAGCCACTTCATCTACATTACAGACAAAACAGCGAAGGAAGAATCTTCTCGAATGGTGACTCCATCCTTACACAGTAGATCACAGCCTCATCCATAGCTTCAATGAGGGGCGTAACATAGGGTCGGAGGTCATTAACCTTCCACTGACATACAGAAGGGAGAAGGGAGAGTGTTGTGGGAGGTACTGGAATAATTGAAACACATACTAAAACCCTGAGTATGTGGTCGATGTAGTAAGGAGCTATTTTGGCACGAGGACCTCATTCTGCATGATTACAGCACCATGTTGACCCGGGACATTCAAAATAGCTCTGTGGCCAAAGGTTTCTTCTTCTCTTACTGCAACAATAACTTTCTTTTTTGTTGAACACTAAAAATCACCTGTTGCCTGTTTGTAGTGCTTACACCTGATTGTTGAGTTTAAGCACGTAAGTGTGCACACCTGATGGCCGTGTTTGATCGATTGGTTCATATGTGTAGTATTTTGGAAAGCAGTGCCTTAAAATGGCAAAGAAGTGACATGTTAGGTTTCTGTGTCTAATGTAGAGACGTGTCTTGTTTAGTGTCTAATGTTTAGTGTCTTGCAATACCATGTGTGTAGTGTTTTGTAAAAAGCGAGAGGCTGAGAATGTGCTCATAGTTGGGCTGATTTGGGCTGAGGTTTTGCTCCTTGAGTGTCAGGTTTCACTACTTGTGTTATTTTTAATTTTAGCGTGTAAGCAATCGGAAAAAACTGTAAACTTGGCACAGCGACTTAATGCTCATGGCTCGCTAAAAACAGAAAAAGGGTGAGATGTGATGGTCAAAGTCATCCTCGATGCTGAGTCGATATCAAAGATCAAACATATTGCATTTTTATTCATATAGCTTTAAAGATCATTTAAACATTCATATTTACAAAAAAACTCTAGCATTGAACTGAAAGCTTTGTAGAACAGCTTTAAATATAAAAATACAATTAAAAATGTACAGAATAAAAATATGCTAAGTGCATAAAAATAACATATTTCAACTTTGCAAACAAGTTTGAACTTTTAGTTTTCACTTATTTTTCACCTTAAAATGCCTCAATTTGGTCTTTTCAAATATCTGATTAGATACTGTTTAATTGATTGCTTTATGTAATTTGCGTTAAATAAGCTAAACTATGACTCAGCTATTTAGCATGATTTACTCATTAAAGCAAATAGCAGATAAAGCATGTGTGATACATTTATTTTAATGCTTTTGTGCAAAGAGCAAAAGCACATGTAGTATATTAGCACATTACATAATACGTAAAAATCAGAACACATTCCTTAATGTTCAAATTTAGCCTCATTTCCAAACTTGTGCCACATGTACACTACTGTTCAAAAGATTTGAAATGTCTTTGAGACTGTTATGCTTTTAATGTTGTGAGATATTATTACAAATTAAAATATCTGTTTTCTAATTTAATATACTTTTAAATATAATTGATTTCTGTGATGCGCAGCTGTATTTTCAGCATCATTACTGCAGTCTTCAGTGTCACATGATCTTCAGAAATCATTCTCATATACTGATTTATGATCAAGAAACATTTCTTACTATGATCACTTCTGAACACAGTTGTGCTGCTTCATATTTTTCCAGACTTCTTTATTGAATAGGTATTAATTATAAATGTCTGTAATGTCACTTCTGGTTTGACCCCAAACTTTAGAACAGTAGCTTGCATGCTCATGTTAGACCGAATACGTGTGTGAATTGGAGAGTGTGCAGTAGTCCTCACTGCATGTGATGCTTCCTCTCTCAGTTGAGACAAAATCACGAATCCAACAGCCCGAGTCGACCTCTGAACTCACAGGAGACTGCGGCATGCTGGGAGACTCATGCTCGTCGATCTCTCGCACATTCTTATAGTCGAAGCTGGTGGGTTGAGGGGGCGTGTCTCTGCTCTCTGTCAGAATGTCAATCTGAAGAGACTCCTCCCCCTGCAATATATCTCTCATCTTACCTGACAGCATTGAATGAGTCTGAAAATACAAACACAATCAAACTGTTAACAGTCATGTATTAGTAGAATGATAGAACTGAGAACAACTGTTTGCACCCATGCAAATCTTTAGATCTTCTTAATTCTAACACTAGAAATCATCATTAAGCTAATCATCAAAGGTCATGCCAAACAGTGCAAGAATGAAGATGCTATTCATTGTTTATTAACTTCAAAATATGAACGCTTTTTACTGGAAGCACACTCCCACCCAAGACTTGAGTTTAGATGCCCACAAAAAAAAACCTCCTCTGTGCCTGCATTAAATAATACAATTATAGAATTGCTTACTAAATTAATTCTGTGGTCTTCAAACACCCAAATGGTTTTGCAAAGTCAGAAACATGTTTCATATCTTTTATCTGATATGACCACAAAACCATATTTGATATCTGTCTCGTATCTGATTTGTAAGGTTTCCTATAATCATTTAACAACGACTAGTGATATTTTAGCATTATTTATAAACTATTATAGTATTTATTAAGTTTTGGATTAGCTTTTATTTGTAATTTCTCCGTTTTTATTTTAAACTAGAGTTTTAGTAATTTTCTTCCGTTTTAACTTTAGGAATTTTAGTACTTAATTTAATTTTAGTTCCCTTTCCCATCTAATATTTGTATTTTATTTGATTTTATTTCAATTAGTTATAGTTTTAGTTAACAACAATGCCATTGCTCAAGATGCAAATCTTGGGATGCAAATTTAAAAGACTTTCTGTGTACACTATATTGCCAAAAGTATTGGCACCCCTTCTAATGAAAGGTTTGACTACTTTAGTAATTTCCATGAGTACAAATCTTAATGTTTAAGCATATAATGATATTCTAGGGAATTGTGTGCTTCTAGTTTTATAACATCAGTTTGGACAGAACCCTTTTCTATTCTAACATGACAGTGTCTCTGTGTATAAGACAAGAATCAAAGAGAAATGATGATTCAGTCAGTGTGGAAGAACTTGACTGGTCTAATCCCAGCTGAACACCTCTGTGATGTGACTTTAAATGAGACACAAACTCATCACCAAACACCAATGACTTGTATGGACAAAAGTACTGGCACCTTCTTTAGAAGAAAAAGGAAACTGTGCCAACAAAGATCGAAACATAATTCACATTTTATTTCACCTCTGTGGCAACAGAAGTGTAATGAAAGGACTGTAATGTCAAGTCATTGGTGTTTGGTGATGAGTTTGTGTCTCATTTAAAGTCACACCAGAGGTGTTCAGCTGTTAGACCAGTCACTGACTGAATCATCATTTCTCTTTGATTCTTGTCTTATACACAGAGACACTGTCATGTTAGAATAGAAAAGTCATGTCCAAACTGTTGCTATAAAATCAGAAGCACACAATTCCTAGAATATCATTATATGCTTAAACATTAAGATTTGTACTCATGGAAATTACTAAAGTAGTCCAACCTTTCATTAGAAGGGGTGCCAATACTTTTGGCAATATAGTGTATCTTCATGTATGGAAAAAAGTGATTGGAAGTAGTTATTAGAGTTTGTGTAATATTTATTGATTCATTAACTAATTTTCAATTAGTCAAGCATCCTTAATATTATTGCTTATAATTTAGATTTAGGTGCTTTTTGAAAACTGAACAATGCAAAACAACAATAGCTGTGTTTTTTGTTCCTAAATGATTCAGTGATTCATTTATAAAGAGATTCATTTGTTTCATTCTTAAATGAGTTGCATATTTAAACAAATCGGTTGAGTGAATGATTCAGTGACTCACTCATAAACCACACTTCAAGCATTAGCACTTTTAACGAATCGTCTACATTAATGACTCAGTTATTTTCTTTGTTTTTTGGAAGTTACCTGAACATCTACATCCCAGTCTCTGAAATACGGAGCTGGTGATGGTATATATTCACTCTTCCTCCATCTACAACACAAATATCCTGTTATTTATTTATAAAAGAAATCAGAACATGTCAAGAAGCAGCAGATGACGTTTCTAACCTAGAGTATAGGATACAGGACAGAAGGACCAGCGGCAATGGCAGTAGCAGAAGATACCAGGCAATATGGAAAGATCCTCCTGGAGTCTCTTCTTCAACACACAACGGGAGATGAATCTTAATCACAGTATGTAATATGAACAGTTGTTTGAGTGTTGTTGAGTTGTTGACTCACTGTGAATGTCCCCTGATCTCCAGTGTAACGCAGGAGCCCACAGACTCCACACGCCTTTGTAATCCACTTGATCTGGCTGCGATCTCACACGCACCGTGTAATTTGTGTGAGGCTCAAATCTAGACTCGTCCACGTACACCTTCTGCTCAACAGATTCTACCTCATACAGCTGAAACACAAACATCTGTAACTTAAGTCGTGGCCTAATGGATCTAGAGCGTCAGACTTGTAACCCGAGGTTGTGGGTTCGAATCTCGGGTCCGGCAGGAATTGTCGGTGGGTGGAGAGAATAACGAGCTTTCTCTCCACCTTCAATACCACGACTGAGGTGAGACCCTTGAGCATTGGCTGCCCACTGCTCCGGGTGTGTGTTCACCGTGTGTGTGTGTGTTCACTGCTGTGTGTGTGTGTGTGTGTGTGTGTTCACTGCTGTGTGTGTGTGTGTGTGTGTGTGTGTGTGTGTGTGTGTGTGTGTTCACTGCTGTGTGTGTGTGTGTGTTCTGCTGTGTGTGTGTGTGTGTGTGTGTTCACTGCTGTGTGTGTGTGTGTGTGTGTTCACTGCTGTGTGTGTGTGTGTGTGTGTCACTGCTGTGTGTGTGCACTTGATGGGTTGAATGCATGAACCATACTTGGCTTCACTTCAAATTCAAATGAGTGACAAATGAGTTCACCAGGTGCTAAACGTATAGCTTGACCATGAAACTGGGTGCTACTCATCATACCATGTATTACGTACAACTTCCACGGTGTAAAACAACCACTTGTGAGAAAGAGGTGTTAATAGAAAGTCTCATCATTGCCATGTAATGTGAAATGATGTTCGCATCCAGTTTCACTTCTGTAATGTGACACAAAGCATCAGTTGTTTTTCATAGAAAGGAAAGCACTGGGAGGAGGAGAGGAGCGGATCGGGAGCAGGACCTCGTTAAATGTCTATTAATTTGTAATAAATAATTTTATAAAAGGAACAAACTTGTGTGGTTGTGTCTATATAAGTAGACATAATAGACATATATAAAAATGAATGATCAGAAAACAAATCAGCGTGAGAAAAACACTTAGATGACTATAAATGCTACTCTTTTAATAACATGCTTTTGTGACCAGGAACATTTTAATAAAGTGGTTTCACGTTGATTTCAAAGAAGCAGTTCAGCCTAAATGAAAAAAGAAGAAGAAGAACTACAACAACAAAAGTTACTTTAAAATATTTTTAAAAATACTTTCAAAATGATCCTTCAGAAATCATTATAATATGCAGATTTATTATCAGTGTTGAAACTGTTGTGCTGCTTCATATTTTTGGAACCAGTGATACTTTTTTATTTGATTCTTTGATGAATACAAAATATAAAAATAACAGGATTAATGCTAAATATAATTTGTTTCTAACAATTGAAGTCCACTTTTATCCATTTAACACATCCTTGCTGAATAAAAACATTGATTTAGGTTACACTTTATTTATAGTGTCCTTGTTACAGTCTAATTATACATTTAAATACTGAGTAATATTAATTAAGTATATATTAAGTATAAGTACATTGTACCATAAGTTAATTATATTGAGTTTCTACAATATAAATCTATTTTAGAAACGTAATTTCCTGTGAAGTTGCTTTGCAACGATTGTGTCGTAAACAGCGCTACACAAATAATCTTGAATTGAATGTACTTACGATATGGTTAGGGTTTGGCTTAGGATACTTGCATGTAATTATGCATCATTTATCATTATAATAGTAAGTACATGTAATGTGTAACAAGGACACTTTAAAATAAAGTGTTTCCTTAATTTCTCTTTTTGAAAAAAGAAATGATTTACTGACTCAAACTTTGAATAGTAGTGTATATTGTAACACAACATTTATATTTTGAATAAACACTGTTTTTATTTATCAGAGGATCCTGAAAAAAGCATCACATTTCCCAGAAAACATTAAGCAGCAAAGCTGTTTCCAATATTAATTATAAATCAGCATATTAGAATGATTTCTGAAGATCATGTGACACTGAATACTGGAGTAATGCTGAAAATTCAGCTTTAATCACAGAAATAAATTATATTTTATTTTATTAAAATAGAAAACTATTATTTTAAATTGCAATAATATTTCACAAAATTACAGTTTTTTTAGATGTAGCCTTAATGAGCATATATATAAATAAGCATATATATATATATATATATAGTGCCTTGCGAAAGTATTCATACCCCTTTATTTTTAGTTTTGTTATGTTGCTGCCTTATGTTGACCCGCTTTAAATTAGTTTTTCCCCCCACATCAATCTACACTCCATACACCATACTGACAAAGCAAAAACAGAATTGTCACAACTTCGTAAATGTATTAAAAATAAAAACCTGGAATAAATAAATTGCACCTTCAATGAAGCATCATTTTTTCTGAACTCTTCCCCAGATGTGTGGCTGGATGCAACCCTGTTTCTGAGCTCTACCGGCTGTTATTCTGACGCCAGGGCTTGGTTTGTGATCTGATATGCATTATCAGCTGTTGGACCTTTTATTAAGATGTGTGTGCCTCTCCAAATCATACCCATGCCACAGGTTAACTTCACTTGAAGTGTAGTAACATCTACAAGCAATAGGAATGCTCCTGAGCTAGATTTCAATGGTCTCAGATAAGTGTATGAGTATTATGCAATGGAAGTATTTACGTTTTTTATTTTTAATACATTTGCAAAGATGTTAAAACACAGTTTTTTGCTTTACCATTATGGTGTATGGAGTGTAGAGTTTTATAAGCTATTACATTTTGATCCCTAAAGACTATAAATACCTACTAACGTTTTTATTCTTTATAATAACATGTGCTGGTGAATCATGTACAATAACACCAGAAACACTGAAATAGTCCTCCCAAAATTTCAATATCAATATTTTTAAAGCGAAAGCACACCTTGTGTTGACTGTAAATGCTGAGCTGGTACTGTAACTTGAGATAACTGTCTGCATCATATCCACTCTGCCACTGGAAAAGAGCCCTGTCTTCCTCCCAGAGCAGCGACAGGTCAGACGGAGGGACCGGACGAACTACAACACACACACACACACACACGCACGCACGCACGCACATACGCACACGCGCACGCACGCACGCACACACGCACACATATACACACGCGCACGCACACACGCACACACACACAGACACAGACACACACCACACACACACACAGCACACACACACACACACACACACACACACACACAGCACACACACACACACGCACACGCACACATACACATACACACGCACGCACACACACACACACACGCACGCACACACACATACGCGCACACACACACTGCACGCACACACCACATACGTACGCACACACACACACACACACACAGCACACACACACGTACACACACACACACACACACACACACACACACACACACACACACACACACACACACAGACATCAGTGAGGAGAACTGTGGTCTCAAGTGCCTCGGAATTGCATGTAGCTACTTTCTCTTACTGTGTTTACTGGGCATGAAGTCCGCATCTAGTAGGATGGGGAAGTTGTTTCCATGGTAACCAGAATAGAGGGAGATCGTGTAGCTGTCCACATCGGTGAAAATCATACGCGGTGGTGATAAATCCACCTCGCACAGTAACGACTGTACTCCCATCTTCAGTGTGCAGTTGAAGTGTTCGCTAAACAAACACAGAGCCATTTACCACAAACAAGCATGCACGCGACTGTTAGGTAGTATGTTCATGATTTGACTGACGGGGGATTGTGATTCAGTGCAGTATTCTCACTCATAAGTGCTGAAATGCAGCCAGTAGGACGATTCATCGCCCAGAGACTCAGCAGAGATGTTCAGAGAGCAGGTGATATTGGATAAATAATTACTGAGACACTCCAGACTGTACTGTTCACCTGAGCACAGTTTTAGAGGTCACATGTAATACAGCACAATAAATGCAGTCCAAATATATATATATATTTAGGAATGTATAATATGTATATGCAGATATGCAAATTTATATATATATTTATATATATTTTTTTGTGTGTGTTTTGTGTTGTACATAGTTGACAGAAATTGTGTAACTATAATTAGTGTGTAGAAATGAGCAGGAATAACACATTGGTTGAGTTAAAAATAACACAAAATGTGTTGTACTTAATTACAGACACAGGTTGTGTTGTTGTTTTTAACACATCCTTTCTAAGAGTGTGTATATATACATATACATATTTATTTATTATACATATACATAGATTATTCTCTTTAAATCAATAGAATAAACAAGTTTCATCAAGATCAAAGGTCATCTAAAAGTAGTGTGATTATATTACCTGAACTGTGTAATGTAATGGATTATGTTAACGTCATTTTTGTCATGTAATTTTGAATCAGTAACAATTACCATTTACGTGTGTCTGTGTGTGTGTGTGTGTGTGTGTGTGTATGTGTGTGGTGTGTGTGTGTGTGTGTGTGTGTGTGTGTGTGTGTGTATTCATACCCCATATATAATTCAATAAAATAGTGAGAAATTCTTACCCCAAGTTATAAAATTCACCAAAATATCAGAGAAACAAACCAATGTGAGGATGAAAGGAGAGCAATGCATGTTCTCTTTGCCCTGTAACAAATAAACATATATATATATCAATACAAAATGTGTGTTTATATGTGTATATGTGTACACAGAAGCAGCAAGAAATAACGTGATTTTTATTACAATCAGTCAATGTGCAAGCTTCAGAAAATATCAAATCAACATCACAATTCATATTTTGTATGTGTGTGTGTTCAGGTGTGTGTGTGTGTGTGTACACAGACACACACACATACAAAATATGAATTGTGATGTTGATTTGATATTTTCTGAAGCTTGCACAGTGACTATGATTGTAATAAAAGTCACGTTTATTCTTGCTGCTTCCACACAACATCACTTCATTACAATTCATTTAACAAAGCACTGAACAGAAAATATCTCAGGCCGTTATTAGTCACTGAGATGACTGTCAGATTCTGATCGTCAATTCATCTGAATTAAAACGAAATCATTTCTGTTTACAAAGAGTCTGAATATAAACTAAATTGACGTGCTATAAGCTCTCACCATCTACTGAGAACAGGATTTATTTTACTTCACTGCTATGAGCTGGATTAGTGTGGAAAGTGCATGAGATATTACAGAAGAAACCACAGAAGAAGAAAAAAATGAACCAAATTGCTTAACGATAACTACAAAGAAAACGTAAGCAAACACACTTGGCAGAAATAAATATAATAAAAGTGATGTACCTGTAGTCGCAGACAGTTGTTGTTTCTGGTTTCACTCGCACATGAAATAAAGTTATCTCTCTCTCTCTCTCTCTCTCTCTCTCTCTCTCTCTCTCTCTCTCAGTCTCTCTCTCTCTCTCTCTCTCTCTCTCTCTCTCTCTCTCTCTCTCTCAGTCTCTCTCTCTCTCTCTCTCTCTCTCTCTCTCTCTCTCTCTCTCTCTCTCTCTCTCAGTCTCTCTCAGTCTCTCTCTCTCTCTCTCTCAGTCTCTCTGTCTCTCTCAGTCTCTCTCTCTCTCTCTCTCTCTCTCTCTCTCTCAGTCTCACTCTCTCTCTCTCAGTCTCTCTCTCTCTCTCTCTCTCTCTCTCTCTCTCTCTCTCTCTCTCTCTCTCTCTCCGTCATCCGATCTCTTATCAGATTGTATCTCTGTCATCATCTCCAATCTTTGCACACTTGGGCATTCAGATCAGCAAATTCTCTGACACGTTTCAGAGTTACCTAACCGACATCATCACACTTCTGCTGGATCTTTATCTGCTTTGAATGCCTAAACAACTCCATATGTGATCATTTTAAAATGTTTTAGCAGATTCCTTAATGTTTTATTGAATTATGAACATCTTTCAGGTGTGTAATGGATCATACCGTATGGATGCGCAATTACGTCAACTTTATCCACAAAGACTCGCGTAAATTGCACGATATGTACTAGCCTAGCAACTGGCTGATTTTGTATTTATTTAACTATAATATCGTTATAAAAAGTCTGATATTTAAGTATATGCAACTTTAGGCACACACTGTATACAGAAGCTATCTATACTAGTATGCAAATCTCAACTCTCACCCGCTATCTGCCAAGTCATTAAAGAAAGTTGGATATAGACCTACATCCAATTGTAATACTGTACACTTGTATGGGGTGATATATTTGTCAGCATAGCAACAGCAAATCTCGATGGCTTCATATCGTCACAAAATGTGTTACTTAGGCCTATAAAGATATTATAAACATTAAAACCTGCTTTGAAACAAAAACACTGCGTTTGACCTTACATGTTATGAAATGCAAAAACTACTGAGTTAAGAGAAGTGCAGCGAAAGAGCTTTTGAAATGTTGTGAGTCTCTAGTTCAGTTTTAGACACAAGTACAAGTGTATGGTTTATATTATTATCTTTGATGTGATAGTTAAAGTTGAGGTTAAATGTGAAACTACACACTTAAGCCCACGCCTACGTTGATGAGAATCAGACAGAGGCCTATATTTATTCATGCGGCTTTGGGGGAGCTGTTTTGTTTGTATGTTTTATGCATTCTTGCAGAAGGTCAAACAAAAGGAGCTTTTATTAAGAGCTGTTTTCTCCTCACCGAGTCAAGTGCCAAACAGCAGTTTTACAATGATGATACATGATCAGGCTTTCTGAGGCCCTGAGGTGCTCGATCTGATTGGTTGTCCTAAATAACATCTATGGATGACAACACCTAATTCTGCCTCATGATAAGTGCTACCCAGGCGTCCTACTTTCAAGCATGCCCTACAAAGTACCAGATGTCTTCACAAGCGAGTCTCGCAAAGTAAGTAAACACATGGCAAACGGACGGTGCCAGTATTCAGTAAGCGGCGTGCCAGTGTGCCAACACTTTAGTGAACTTAATATCACTTGATACGATGCTTAGACATTGTGTGCCAAGCCATGTGCTTGGGTTTGTGGTTTTTATCAGAGAATCAGCAACTGAGGTGTGAAAATAACAAAAAAAAAACTGGTTTGAATAAGATAGTGTACTTGGGATCTGCAGTGTTCATGCATAATTGAACAAGCTGTAAATATTGAATGTATTTGTTGTTAGATTGTCTATTTGTGATTGAATATTTGAAATTTGTATATGATTTGCAATATTCCAACACATTATCAACATGACAAATGTTCTTTTATCAGACTATCTTAAAGGGATAGTTCAGCCAAAAATGATAATGGTTATTAATTACTCCCCTTGTGTTGTTCTGAACCTGTATGAGTTTCTGTGGATCATAAAATAAGGTATTTTATAGAATGTCGGTAACCAAACCATTTCGGTACCCATTGATATTCTGCAGTGAATGGGTGCCGTCAGAATGAGAAGTCCAAACAGCTGTTCAAATGATCACACAAGTAAGAAAGCCAATCCCCTGTTATCCTCACATCAAAATCCACCCACATATTTGTTTATTTGACCTGTTTTGTCTAGTAAACATTGCTTGATCTGTGCATATTTCCTCCTTCTGAGAATACACATTTTTCCCTAAATTGCTTTTTTGTGTACCTTGTTATCGTTATTCCGATTTGTATTGTCACACAAAACACTAATAAAAAGATCTGAATTCAATTTTTCACTGAAGAAAGCAAAATTACCGATAGACATATTTTAGCTTGAAACAATGGTTTAATGTGTTGTTGATGGATTTGTTTTTTATAAACACGCAGTTTTTTGCTTCTCAAGATGTTAACTGATGGACTGGAGTGATGTGAATTACTTGTGTTTTTATCAGCTGTTTGGACTCTCATTCTGACGGCACCCATTCACTGCAGAGGATCCATTAGTGAGCAAGTGATGCAATACTACATTTCTCCAAATCTGTTCTGATGAAGAAACAAACTCATCTACATCTTGGATGGCCTAAAGGTGAGAAAATTCAGTTATTTTTTTAAACTATAAAACAATTTCTTTATAAGAACATGAATGCATGATGCAATATTTTCCTCAGAACATGTATCCTTTATATACTATGTGTGTAATTGTGGGTTAAAATGACCCAATCTGATGTTGTCAACACTCTCTATCTCTTCAACAGAAAGTGGTTGATTCTTTTGATATGTTTATGAACATCTCTGGGTTATCTGATGAGGTTCTGGGAGTCTTGCGCTACAGGAACTTTGGGGAAGATAAGGACAGGAAGTATCAAAACATGCTGAAATGAAGAAAAACAAGCTGAGATAGTAAAAACAACCTATATTTTAGTTCACCAAGTGCATACTTTATTCATTTTGAAAATATGAACCACAACGGGGCCCAAAATCATACTACAAAGTAACCGACCTTTACTGTAAGTTTAAATATTTAAATATCAAAGTAACTATTAAATGGAAAGCAAAGCAAAATAAATGTATCACATGCTTGACACAACAATATGTTAATTTTAACTACATAAAAGTATGAAAATAAAACAAGGGATCCGCAAAAGATTAAGAAATACATTTGATTAGGTTGACAAAATGACACTAGGATTAGTAACGTTTCTTCAACATGTGTTTGTTCACAAACAAGCTTAGATAATATGATATATAAGTGAACACTGAGGAGCCTGAAATAAAGAAGATGTTTTAAAAAGCATATTCATATTCTTCAATGTCATTTGAGGAGATGATCCTGCAGCGTTTGGCCTTAAAGGAGGGTGTAATTCAATATTTTATCAGCAGAAGGCAGCAGTGAGCTGATACATAGTCTTCGACTAAAACCAGTCAACTTCATCTGTGTAGAAATCGTATAAATGGCAGGATGAATGTAAGGCACCAAATCGTTACATTCATTTATAAAAAAAAAAAAAAAGTGCATTACATTTGTTTTTCGAGTCTTATTAAGAATAAACAGGCATTTTATTTCTGTAAGTGCAGAGCACAACACCTTTTAAAATATCTTTAGCAGGATTTAGTTGTATTATATTTTATTATTTGTCACCCACCCGAACTACATGAGATGCAACACAGCCACGTCACTCAAGTGAAAGCTATTTTAATAACTTCAGCGCAATGCATGTGTTTATGTACATTAACAACAATACTAGTAGTCTATATCAGTAATAGACGTCTATACACAATTGTTCCGTTTCACTAGGTTCTTTAAAAGGTTGTATGTGGTAAACGTTTCGAAAGCGGAATGTTTCTTCGCCGTATTTTCTCACTTCCGGTATATATTAGGACGAGCACAACCAGGAAGCAGTGTACAAACACTGAAAACATTAAGCTCAGGATTTGTGTAACAATTTGATCATATTAAATTAACGCTGGAGGAAGCGATAGCACTGTTTGAACTTTATCTCGTGATCATGGTTATATCTTTCTCGTGGGCCGTTTATTTTATGTTCGTGTCTAAGGCTGGTGTGGGCAAGAATTATGGAATAGACTGGTGAAGGTATGCAGGAGAGTAAACAGAGCAATGCTCCGCTAAACTCGTTCAACATGTCGTTTTTATTCTCTGCAGATGGAGTTGACTCTTTGAGGTGGTGAATCTGGCTCTGTAGGGTTACTGAAGGCGTGGAAATGGACTTCTCCAAGTTCCTGGCAGATGATTTTGATGTGAAGGACTGGGTGAATGGAGCTTTTAAAGGGGCTCAGAAAGATGTTCCTGGTAAAACAGACGCTCACGCCTCTACTCTGGTCATGAAGCTGCAGCTGTTCATTCAAGAGGTCAATAACTCGATAGAAGGTGAGTGTGGAGTCCATGTCTTTCAAATGTCATTGCATTCTCAGTAAAACTGTGTAGTGAGTAAGTGTTTGTCTCTTCTGCTCACCAAGGCTGCAGTTATTTGATCAAAAAAGTAATATTGAGAAATATTATTACAATTTAAAATAATTTGTGAATATATTTTGAATTGTTATCAAAGCTGTATTTTCAGCATCATTCCTCCAGTCTTCAGTGTCACATGATCTTCAGAAATCATGATAATATACTGATTTACTGATCAAGAAACTTTATTTGTATTATTATCAGTGTTGAAAACAGCTGTGCTGCTTAATATTTTTGTGAAAACTGATACTTTACAGAATTCTTTGATGAATAGTAAGTTTAAAAGAACATTGTTTATTTGAAATAGAAATCTCTGTAGCATTATAAATGTCTTAACTGTCGTTTTATGAGATGAATACTTTTATTCAGCAATGATGCATGATTAAATTGATCAATGTAATGCCTCATTGCTGAATAAAAGCATTCATCTCTTAACGTTTGAGTGGTAGTGTGTATCCGTTCACTCAGTCTCTGGTCGTCTCTCTGTGTGTTGGCAGAGAGCAGCACTCAGGCGCTGCAGAATATGCCGCGTGTATTGAGGGATATTGAAGCTCTGAAACAGGAGGCGTCGTTCCTGAAGGATCAGATGATTCTGGTTAAAGAGGACATCAAGAAATTCGAACAGGACACGGTGCAGTCTATGCAGGTAAGAATAAATACACACAAATCACTTTTGCTCTATGCAGCTGTTATATAATATCTAACTTATTTTTTTTAGTATATTTCAGACAAGTATTATTTCAGAATATTTTGCAAGCAAGTCCATCTCTAACCATGTAATGTTTAAAATATAATTTTTCAATTGAACAATATTTTGAATCTTTAGACAAAATATAAAAAAATAAAACATTTCCTATAAAAATGTCTACCGAGACAACATGCTGTTCACGGCCCAGAAACTGTAGCGGCTCCGCTGATTTTATATATCAGGCTTTTATGGCCTATAATATGAGATTATAAAAGAAAATCACCTCATAGTTTTATTCATAGGACCAAACTGTGCTAAAATATGTGATTTGGTGCAGTTGCTGATATTTATATGGACGCTTGTAGTGTAAATCAATGAGATCTTTATAGCGGACTACTTGCATAAAATGCATAGAAATATCAGTTGTCTCTTAAAATGTGTCTTAATAAGATAATATCGCGATGCTTAGTTTTATATGAAAAGGTTTGCAGTTTCAAAACTAATAATGTGATCCAATACAATGATGATGAACAGATAAACGTTCCTCAAAAGCCAGATGGATCATATCTGATCATATTTCAACATGGTATTTCTGAAATATAAAGTATGGATAATCAAGTTAAACATAAGCTGCTTCAGTCCAGTCAGTGTTCATCTTGAAATATTACTAGCAATATGAAAGTTATTGTTTATAAAACAGCACAGCAAAAAGATAGTTATAGATATAATAGTTCAGTCCCTGCTGGTTTTTGCTCATGTAAATGTTAACTTTGTATGGCATACTGCAGACCTGTTGTTTTTTACATGGATGTGTGGCAGGTGTTGGTGGAGATTGATCAGGTGAAGTCTCGTATGCAGTTAGCAGCAGAAGCGCTACAGGAAGCTGATAAGTGGAGCACTCTCAGTGCTGACATCGAGGACACTTTTAAGACTCAGGTGATGTATTACACATCTGTCTGCATGCTCTTAACATGAGCGCGGATGTGGATCTGAAGTGTTCATGTGTTTGTCTGCAGGACGTGGCTGTGGTCAGCAGTAAACTGACCGCCATGCAGGGCAGTTTGGCGATGCTGGTGGACACACCAGACTACAGTGAGAAGTGTGTTCAGCTGGAGGCTCTGAAGAACCGTCTGGAAGCTCTGACCAGCACACAGATCGTGTCCACGTTCAACTCGCTGGCTACAGGTGCTGTTATACATCAGGCGTATGTGTAAAAGAGATGCGTTTGAAATGCATCACGTTTATCAAAGAATCCTGGGAAAAGTATCACGGTTTCCACAAAAATGAATTTACATAGAAAACAGTTGTTTCAAATTGCGATAATATTTCCCAATATTATGGTTTTACTTTATTTTTGATCAAATAAATGCAACATTGGGGAGCATAAGAGACTTCTTTCAAAAATAATCTTACAGAATAATATGCTTTAACATGCCAAGATGCTAATATTTATTTGTATAATCTGTTTCAGATCAAGCAAAGCTTTTTGTACGAGTTTTTACGGAAATGGACAGAATGCCGCAGTTACTGGCGTACTACTTTAAATGCCACAAGGTACATTTTAATTTGAGACTTTTCTCTCTTCAGATATCATTAAATTACCTATATTTAAACTGCTTAGAAATATATATTTTTCATACCTGTATTGCGCAGGTTGTGAGGTAAAAAGACCTGTTTTTTTATGTTTTAGGTTTCACCTGAATGCATTTCGTCTTGTATTAATCTGAAATGTTTTTGGTTGCACTTTATTTTACAGTACATGTACTTACAGTGTGCTTAAGAAAGTACTTGTAATATAAGGTTAGGTGTAGGTTCAGGGCTAGTACTCCGTTATAATATGTAATTAAATACATAGTATGTACATCCAGAACAGGAATGTAGAATAAACTGCTAGTTTTTTAAATCATTCCAACTTTATTTTTAATCACTTTGTTCCCACTATGAAAATAGCCTAGCTGCTGTGTTTGCATTATAAAATATACCTAATAAATAAACTTGTGTGTGTTTAGGCACAACTGTTGAGCGTGTGGGAAAGCATCTGTCAGTCAGACGCACCTCTGAAGCAGCAGCTCTCTGAGTTTTACGACACACTTCTGTCCACGTGGCACACACAGCTTCAGTGGAGCAGTCAGGTACACACACACACACACACACACACTCATCTGCACCGCCGTACAGCGGTCATGCTCTGTCACACACACACACTAAGACGTGTGTACATGTGTGCAGGTCTTTAAAAACCCCTGTGAAGTGCTCACCGTGCTGATGATCCAGACGTTGGGGGCGATGGTGCCGTCTATCCCAGACTGCATTGCTGTGGCACTGAAGCGTTGCTCTGGTGATTGTCGTGTGGATGTGCTGTTGGAGCTCCATCAGACGGCGGCGAACTTCAGCCGCAGCCTGGAGGCGGCAATGCAGCCGCAGCTCGGTGCGTGTACCACAAAAAATCCTGTCAGGCATATTTAGAGCCAGAATCATCAGATGACATTAAAATACTCTGTTAATATCTCAGTGCAGCCCCAAAACTAATTAATAGTCTTTTAAAATCTCTGCTAATCTTCCTCAAACTACTAGATTTTACAGGTTTTTCAGCAAAAAGTTTTAATCATGTAAAATATGATCAAACTTATCATCCTTATTCTGTTTTATATATCTTAGTAAGTACAGTTCGGAGTAAATTTGATGTTTCATTTTTACATAAATATATCTGCGACGCTAAAAGACGATGGAAAATTATTTCACTCAATTTGACATTTTCACAAAAGTTATTTGAAACATTAGACACTTTATTTGCATTTAATATGCTTTATATGTATATAAAATCACTTTTGTTGATTTGATTTGATTCTAACATGGGACATCTTGTCTATGACCCGTTTAATATGTAGATATAGACATAGATATATATTTATCATATGGATTATGGCTATATTTATGATGCACATTCTCGCTCTTCTCAGTAGTTTACAGTAATACAAAACAATTCTCCTCATTGCTGTAATAAAAAAAATACTAAACAACTGTTATGTGATTTAAGATGTAGAGAATAATCACAAGAGCACATATTTACAGTAATGAGTAATTTTTTCACATTATAATGAAGAGAATTTGGGAAAATGTTCTTAATTGTTATGAGAAATTTTATAAATAGTCTCTTATTTTATGGACTATATATTATCGGTACAAATATGTACAATTGTATTATATCTATAAAAAATACGTGGGATCAACAAAGGACCTTGAGACCGGAATCGAACTCGTATGTCAGCGCACTAACCACGAGGCTATCAGCGCCAACAATAAATACACTTTATTAAATAATATTACAAAAAAAATAAATGAGTGAGATTTAATTAGCATCATTTGCTTGTCTTCATGTGTGTGTTTCAGGCGAGTGTAACCTCTTGAAGGTGGCAGAGCTGGTATCATGTGTTTATTCCCCTCACAAGACGTATCAGATGCAGTACGGAGAACTAGAGGAGACAAACTTACTGATCCAGCTCAGCGCTGTTCCTCTGGTGAGTAAACCGCTTTCATTTATGATCTTACACTATACACAACGTATAAACCTTTGGCTTCCAATGAGATGAGGCATAAAAAGGTAGCATACTGAGAAATATTACCAAGACATCACTTTTTCCTGTAGCATTGTCTTCAATGTCTGCATGTAGTGTGCTTTGCAAACAAGTGACTCTTATGAGCGATTCTTTTTAGTGAATCATTCTCAGACTGAATCAATTGCTCACTGAATCTGTCTGTGCAGTTACTAAATGACCTGCTGTAACGGATGCTAATAAGAGTTTGTAGTTAAATTAACATATTCACAAAAGGTTGTATCGTATAAATACAATGTGTATTTCCCTACAGCATTCGCCATGTGTTTTTTTATTCATTATTTGTGTGTGTTAGGAGCGTGGCGAGGTTCTGGACTGCGTGTTAGAGCTCACACACTCGGTTCAGAAGGTGTTTGGTTTGGCAGCGGCTGCCGTGGATCGCTGTGTGAAGTTCACGGATGGTCTCGGTGTGTGTGGGCTCATCAAAGCCCTGCGAGCGCTTTTCAGCAAGTATGAATCATACACACATTTACTACGCTTACACACAGCCAACAGCTCAGCTGCTCTCTAGCGGATTCTCTCGTTTCTCTCTCAGGTACGTGTCAGACTTTTCTGTCACGCTTCAGTCAATCAGGAAGAAGTATAAGTTAGAGGACACGCCCACTTCTGAGGTGTTCACCGAGGATTGGACGGCTTTCCAGAACTCTGTCAGGTGGGTGTTTTTGTTGCCATTAATGGTGATTATTATGAGTTTAAAGTTATATGTTTATAGATTTATGTACAGTTATATAAATAATCTGTTTGTTCTTTCTTCTAGAATCATTGCAACCTGTGGTGAGCTACTCAGACAATGTGGAGCATTTGAACAGCAGCTTTCAAACAAGTAAGATGACTTTACTGAATTACATTTTACCCTAATAATATGCCTGTTACACTATAATTATATGATTCATATTTAAAAACAATATAAAATATAAATATATATATATATATATATATATATATATATATGATTCATATTGAAAAACAATATATATATATATATATATGATTCATATAAAAAAAAAAATATATATATTTATTAACTATAAAATATATCAAGTATATGTGTGTGTATTTATCAGGTTATTATACTCAACTAAAACCATAAAAACCCTTTTAATTATTATATATTTAATGATATTATTATATACTTAATGATATATATATATCATTATTATCTGAACATATAAATGATATAATATAAATCATTTATGGGTGTTTCCTGTCATGAATCATGTTGTGCATTGTGATTGGCAGGATCCTGGGGAAGGCGGGGCGTTTCCTGTGGGAGGGGTTTAATCCCAGAAGTCTGACTGGTTTACAAGAGGGCGTGGCTGAGAGGCGGAGCCAAAAGAACCCATGGCAGGAATACAACTACCTTCAGCAAACCAACACGGCTGAGTATAATACTCTACTGGAGACGCTGCACTCGCTCAAGGTTTCACTTCATATGTGTGTCCTTTGAATGTGCTGCGTTCATATTCTAGAAGTGTAGAACTGACGTTTGTTTTGTGCAGGAGAAAGGAACAGGAAACTCAAGCTTATTGGCTGAGACTCGTGGCGCTCTGACGCGTCTGAACCAGCAGGCCAATCAGCTGGCGTTTGACTCGGTGTTCCTGCAAATCAAGCAGCAGCTTTTCCTTCTCAACAAACCAGAGGTTTGCAGTGTTTTAGGTCACTATGAAATGTCAAACGTAGAGCGTATTGTATTTGATCCAATGTGTTTTGGACTTTTGAAGGGTCGTGGCTCTGCTAATTTGAGTGAAACGCTGCTAACTGATGATCTACCGGCCTTCAGTTTGTCACCGCAGGAGTACATCACTAATGTAAGACCATATGAACACATCATCTGAGTGTTAGTCCATGTCCTTATGACGTCAAACATGATGACAAATGACCACAAAATGCTCTTAAAGGGATAGTACCCAAAAATGAATATTCTGTCATTTACTCCCCCTCGAGTATTTCCAAACCTGTATGAATGTGTTTCTTCTGCTGAACACAGAGGAAGATATTCTGAAGATTGTGGAAACAGAGCAGTTCTGGATCATAGTATTTATTTTGTCCTACTGTGGAAGTCAATGGTGCCCCAAAACAGCCTGATTACAAACTTTCTTCAGAATATCTTCCTTTGTGTTCGGCAGAACAAAGACATTCATACAGGTTCTGGAAATACTCGAGGGTGAGTAAATGATTTTTGGGTGAACTGTCCCTTTAAATCTGCAAGACAAACACAAGCCACGTGTTCACTGGACAAGATGAAGGTTAATTAGACTCTTCATCAAAGATACATTCACACTGCACACTTATGTGCACATGTTTTATACTGTAGTTTTATGTTTTCATTTTAATATTACTTAAAATGTAGGTAATTTTGTGTTTTTTAATTATTTAGTTTCATTTTATTTAAATATTTTATATATTTCTGTATTTGTATTATACATATACATAATTATAAATGTTCTCTCTATATATATATATATATATATATATATATATATATTTTTTTTTTTTTTTTTTTATGCGGAAATCAAATAAGTTGTGGTGTGTGTAACACACACACATATATATATATATATATATTTTTTTAGATACTTACAAATATGACATTGTAGTTCTATAATTGTGCACTCATTTGTGTTTTGTCTATAGATCGGTCAGTATATCATGTCTTTGCCTCTGCATTTGGAGCCGTTTGTGGCTCAGGAGGATCCAGCGCTGGAACTCGCGCTACACACTGGCAAACTGCCGTACCCTCCAGAACAAGGTGAACACAAGCACATGAAATAAAGCTGTCACACACACACACACACACACACATCTCTCCTCCACACACACACACACTCTCTCCCACACACACACACTCTCACACACACTCACACTCTCACACACACACTCTCTCTCTCCACACACTCTCTCTCTCACACACACTCTCTCACACACACTCTCTCTCTCACACACACTCTCACACACACACTCTCTCACACACTCTCTCTCTCTCACACACACACACACACACACACACACACACACACACACACACACACACACACACACACACACACACACACACACACACTCTCTCTCCCACACACACACACGATGTCTGATGTGTCTGCTCTCTCTGTAGGCGATGATGTTCCTGAGCTGGAGAACACGGCGGATTATTGGCTGGGTTCTATCGCCAGGGCGACCATGCAGACCTATTGTGATGTCATCCTGCAGCTTCCGGAGCTCATCCCGCATGCGACCAGACAGCTGGCGACTGACATAGGTGACAACATCATTACATTATGGCACCTTTATCACCAACAAAAATTCACATGTAACACTTGCTCTCAATGAAGCTACAAAGCTCTAGTGCAGTGCTTCCCAAACCTGTCCTGGAGGACCCCAGTCCTGCACATCTTGTATTTCTCCCTTATCTAACACACCTGATTCCACTCATCAGCTCGTTAGTAGAGGCTGCAAGACATGAATTGGGTGTGTCTGATTAAGGGAGACATACAAAATGTGCAGGGCAGGGGGTCCTCCAGGATTGGGAAGCACTGCTCTAGAGCAGGATCCTCAAATCTGTCCCACTCCTGCAGAGTTTAGCTCTAACCCTAATCAAACACACCTGCGCATGTTAATCAGAGTCGCAGAGATCGTTAGACAATCACAGGTGGGTGAGTTTGATCAGGGTTGGAGATAAACTCTGCAGCAGATTGGACCTCCAGGGAAAGAGTTGAGGAACCCTGCTCTAGTGGCTTTGTTTTTATTATTCATCATTCATATCAAGATTTTCTGTTAAAAATGACATGTTTTGAGTCACAATTTCTTTTAGCTATGTTTTTGCAATTGTTTTATTTCTATATTTGCCTTCACTTGTTAATTTTAAATGGTCCTGCGGTGTGACAAATTGTATATTATATCTACATATATATACATTTTAGTATTATTGTAGTTCAGTACTATTAAGGATTACTATTAAGTATTATCTTTAGATTTTTCTGTTCAGTTTTATTTCATTAAAATGTTTACGGTTTTAGTTATTTTAGTACTTGAACTTAAACTAATGTTTAAGCAGTGATTTTTTTGTAAATGGCTTTAGCTAGTTATTTAAAGCTGCAGTCCGTAAGTTTTGCTCGTTGTCGCCATCTATGCTTGAAAACCTGCAATTGCAGTAACTTGTGTAATTACCTTCCGTGCGCGGGGTTGTGAGTCGGCACAATATATATATATACAGTATAGATAGTGTATATATATATATGAATCTATAATTAAGTGTATTTACATGTCTCATTAGTGTTCATCCCAGTCGTCGTTGCTAGGATACGTTTGTTTTGTTTACGGTGTGGAGACGTGCTGATATTACGTTTGGTCTCGTTCTGGATCGCGGATCTAGTCTGTATCTGTGCGCGCTTGGCCACTTGTTGTGGGAAAAATAAGGAAAGTGTGTCCAGCTGAATTCAATATATATATATTATTAAATATATATATTATATATATTAGTGGTGGGTTATCGCGTTAACGCTGCGTTAACGTGAGACTCTTATCGGCGATAAAAAATATCGCGTTAATCTATTCTCAAAGTTGGGTTGGGAGCTGGGTCTATACTACGCAAGCTATGATGACTTTCACCCTGATATTTTAGCGGATGTATACCTGGCGAATTGCACTGTAGGAGAACGAGTCTTGAATTAGAGGCTCACAGTCCGTGATGGACAGATTGTTAACGGCTGGTCTGTGTGGTAATACAATCGGGCAGGACATCCAAACGCTCACCTATCATTCATCAACCTCAAATATGGCTTTTCATCTGAAATATGTATGTAGTAGCAACTTTACATGGCCGCTCAATATGATGTTAACCTAGAGAAATGTGCGCTATTGAAGTGTTTGTGTGGAAGCGTTGTGTGGGCAGCGTTTGCTCCAGGACTGCTCGCTCACTTGCTCTTAAAATCTCTCCGTCATTTTTGGTCATACAGATAAAAGTAGCCTAATACATCTTTCGAATCTGTAAAGACTCTCGTTTATTTGTGTGCACTCAGAATAACAACTAAACGTTGCGCTTTTAAGCAAACAGGATGCGCTTTAGGTCTCATGTGAACTTGAGCGAGAAACTTGAAACTCGAATATATCTAAAATACAGTACATAGAAAATATATCTATAGAGAGTGAAATGTCAAAAAAAAAAAAAATAGAAGGCGTGTGTGTTAGCATGGATGATTTACATGAAATTTAATCTGTGCAACACTGTGCATAATAAGATGGCTTTCAGTTCAATATAATAACAAAAAGCGACATTTTGGGCTTACTTTTAGTCATTATTTGGGTAGCACACATATTCTGAATGCCTTGACAGAATTCAAATGAGCCATTTTAATCTAGATTAAAAAAATTAATCTATGCCCACCTCTAATATATATATATATATATATATTTTTATCAATGTGTATGTATACGTTATACCTGTGTGGTTGTACATACACACATATGTAGTTGTTTTTTGGTGTTTGGCTTAGTGTTATGTTAGAATCCTTTTTATACTCATACTTTTTGTTCCTTAATATTTTGAATTGTTCTTATCTTTAAATGTTCAGTTTTAAAATTTTGTTGAATGCATTTGTCATTTTTATTTAATTTCTTTATTTTTAAAATGTGTATGTTTTATCTTTGTAGTTTTGGATCTGTTTTTAGTTGTTTTAATATTACAGTTGAGTGCTTCTGTTGTCCTCATTTGTAAGTCGCTTTGGATAAAAGCGTCTGCTTAACGACTAAAGGTAAATCATTTATCAGTGGGTGTAATTTTATTTATTATGGAAAGCTTATGGAAAATCAGGCCTTTTAAGTCGTTTGTCTTTTTTATAATATAGCTTGTTTTTAAAAACACTTGTATGTTTTATTATTGTCACTGATTCCAGATTATCTGAGTAACGTCATGGATGCGCTGGGGCTGCAGACCTCCAGAACTCTCCAGAATATCGTCACCCTTCTTCGTGTCAAACCGGATGAATACCGGCAGACGGCCAAACCCCTCCCGCGCAGACTGGCCTCGGCCGTCGCCACCATGAGACGCCTGGAGTACTGACACCCCCGGCCTGGAGTACCGACACCCCCGGCCTGGAGTACCGACACCCCCGGCCTGGAGTAGATGGGCCAATGTGTGTTGAAGGGTTTTCATTGTTGCCGAAACAAACACCAATATGTGACACTAAACAGATCACAATAAATCTATAAATGACACTTATTGTTAAATATGTTTTTATCAAATTTTAACTAAAGTTGATGGTTTGGGAAAATAAAAAAATTATATGGGAAAAGAAAATGTTTCAGTGATCCAGTTTCTTCTGCCTATCGGTGGCTCCAGGGTTTAATTGAAATGGCACAATGAAAGATGGTGTGCATATTTATTTAGTGTTTTGCATGTTTGCCATTATTTCTCTTGATCTGTAATAAACATGCGCACTCTTGTGTTTCTGCTTTATCAGGCTTCATGGTAACTTTCTTCTTTTCATGTCTGGCTCTCTGAATTTGTATTTCTGTTTCCTTTGCTCACATGGGAAGTTTCATACAGCATTTGAGGAATGTTTTCAATTCTGTTCATTTGTTAACAAAATAAAACTCTAAACAGATTTAAGTGCATTGTTTTACATCTGGCGTGTGATATTACGTTATGCAGTGCAAAAATTGGATAAACAATTGTCAACATTGTAATATTAAATCTCAAGAAATTATCAGATTGACCCTAGTCTTGGAATGATTGTTTAATAAAATGTTATAATTTTTTAATTGGTATATTAAGCATATCTGACTGTTCACAAATATATAATCTATCAGTCAAAGATCTGGGGTTACATTCATTACCATGTTTTTTCTCTGCTCACCAAGGTGGCATTTATTTGATCAAAAATACAGTAAAAACAGTCATATTTCACAATATTATTACAATTTAAAATAGGTTATTTCTATTTGAATATATTTTAAGATGTAATTTATTCCTGTGATCAGTATTTGAAGCTGTATTTTCAGCATCATTACTTGTCACATGATCCTTCAGAAATCATTTTCATATGCTGATTTGCTCAAGAAATATGACCCCCCCAGGATTATTTGATGAATAAAATGAGCACAATATCAACATTTGTTTGAGATATAAATTTAGTTTAAAATGTAATCTTTCCTTCTATGAATACAAATAAATCAATAAATATAAAGATAACTTTACTGACCCAACATGTTTCATATTATTATAAAAACACAAAAGGAAAATCTCTTCCCGTATGGATGCAAGTGTCAATGTGCATTAGGTCTCGTATAAAGAAAAACACATCAGGGTTGTTAAACACTTTAATCATATTGATTACTGATCATGTTGATTGGCAGTGGTCAGAGAGGTGGTGATTGCATATCTGTAATTCAAGTACATCAAATCAACTTCATACACAAGAAACGAGTGATCGAACTGACACTGGATACAAGAGCAGGCACAGTAAATCGAACAAGACGAATTAGATGCAGACAGATCTACCAATCCAAATCATCTTAAGAGGGCAGTGTGCTTCAATGTGCGTGAAAGATGGAGAGACAAGCTCAACCTGTCCTGAAAACAAAACCAACATGTTTGAGAGTAAACCTAAATCAGACTGGCATGTGCCTGTGTGGATCTGCGTCGTCATGTTCCTGCTAGAAGCATGCTTTAAATGATTATCTGTGACCTAATGCCTTCTAAAATAAAACCAAACACAGGCTCTTTTTTATATTCATAGCGAACGACATCAAAGTGGTCATAAAAAATATGAACAATCAAAAGCGATGATTGAACTCAGAACAAAAAAACCTCTGTATAAAATATAAATGATTCAATAGATTGATAATTATAAACAAAAGTATTTATAAAACTATAAATATGCACAAAGACCTATTTGGGCTGTAAGGTTTCCTTCTGGGCTGGGAACGGACCCAGTGACCCAGCACCGGTCGAGACATCTCGTTTTCGCTTGGTAAGTTTTAGAAAATATAAGCTGTGTCATATTGTCTTTCTCCTAAAGGTCGCATGTTCACTTCCACTATATATCAGAAGCCGATGATATCAGCACACCCGAAATATCACAAACCGTCCCCCACACCAGACACCGGACCGCTGCCTGCTCGAACCGTCACCGTCTCTCATTTTACTTCGTTCTGTCCTTTCTGCCGACTTGCTAATTAGCAGAAGATTTTCATCTACAATATCAGTCAAGCACCTTTTCAAGGGCAACTGGCCATATTTGATCGATCTGCCCTGCCATTGAAAGAAAGTCACACACATCTGCGATGAAAATATAAACCTTGACTTATTTGCTTAAGTTGACTGATTCAATTACTAAAAATATGATTCATGTGATTTGCCTGTCATGTAGATTATAGCTAATAGGTCTTGCATAGGACTCTCACAAAGTTTTGCACATTCTTCAATGATGTGAACAAGTTTGCAAATGCCCTTGTGTTAAATGCTAATAGATTAGCTGCAGTGCTACATGCTAATGATGCTACTGAGTGAGGCCAAAGTACCTTTCGGCAAGACCCATCCGAAAAGAAAAACTAAACTATGTTTTTTATTAGCTTAAAACTAAGGGTTTAGCTTTAGCCTAGTGTCTTGATAACTAAAAACTACTTTTATGAAACATATTGTGTAAAACTGAACAGATAACAGTTAGCACATTTAACTATGAGGTTTTGCATTTTCTTAAAGCTAAATGCTAATGGTTAGCTTCAAACTGGTGGCCTGAGAAGCAAAAATAACTTCTATGATTAGCATGTTGCGTAAAACTAAACATTTGGACGCCAGATTAGCATGATGGCAATTTTAATTCTGTAGCCAATATTATGGCAACTGCTAAACATTTAACTTTGATTTTCATATTAACATAAAGCTAAATGCTAAAGGATTAGCTTGAGCCTGGTGTCCTGAAAACCGAAAACAAATTCCATGTTAAATAAGTCGTGTAAAACTAAACATTTCAAGACACCAAATTAACATGACCAGAGTTAGCTATTTTAATTCTGTAGCATTAGAATAACACCTTTAACTCAACTGGTATGTTTCACATTAGCCTAATGCTAATTGCTAAAGCTTTAGCCTTGTGTCCAGCGATACAAAAACAACTGCTAAACAAATAGCAAAACTGCACATTTACGGACACCAAAATAGCATGATTAGAGTTAGCTATTTATGTAGCCTATATTACAGAATTACAGATAAACACATTTAACTTAACTGTGATGTTTTATTCACCTAAATCTTTAGCATTTAGCTTTGGCTTTAACCCGGTTTCTTGAGACCCAAAGCAAGTATGATAAACAAATAGATACAAAAATTGGGTGATGATTTTAAGACATCAAATTAGCATGATTAACGTTAGCAATTCTAATTCTGTAGCTGGTATTAGGCCTACATAATGATGTTTTTCTCTTCTGAGTTTATTCATATTCATGTGTTTTCATTGCTTTCGCCCATTGAATAAGCTATTAGCTGTGATTTTTCTAAGCTAAAGGCTAAAGACTATTAGCAAGGGATGATGCCTGTGTCCTAACTTCCTGTTTTAACAGGAAATCCATCAACAATTGACAGCAAAATGCTCTTGAAAACAATCAGACGAGATGAAAATGAGAAATAGCTGCACGGGCAGGCAGAGGTCCGTTGCGGAGCTGAGCATTCACATGTTTCACCTGAGATTAGAGACACAACGCCTCTACAAAAACACAGTTTTCCACGCTGAATCTGTTCGTAAGGAAGACGCTGAGACTGGTACGAGTCTCCACTTTGACTAGCTACAATCTCCATCGAGCAGATCTCTAGATTATCATTCATATTATTGCCAATGAGAGCAGGTGAACTCAAAGTGAGAATGAAACGCTATCAGCCGCGATGCAGGTGGGAAAAGACGCTTACAGAGGACTCTAGCATCAGCACAGTTGTTATCATGGCTACAGAGGGAACTAATGTCGTACGCTGACAAACATTAGCCGAACACTTCAATAAGAGACGAGATAGACGACTCCTACGGCATACTAAGAGAGAGATTCGCAACCAAAATATACAGGCGGCGTTTCGATGGAAGAAATGAAACCGAACGAGAATATACATCGGGCAGTATGTAGCAGAATAACTTTTGGTGGCATTGAGGTTTTTTAATCTTAAACTAATAAAACAGTTCAGTGTGTAACTCGCAGTCAGAATTTATTCACATTTTATTCCTATTTCAAAACAAAATATAGCTCTTTTAAATATATGATTTTTCTTACATTTCCATTGCATATCATGTTTTTGTATTTATTTATTTTTAGTAACATCTTTATTATTAATATCTTTTTTTAATTATTATTTTAGCCCTCCCCACTTCAACTAAGGGCTAGCAGAAAATACAGTCATGCAAAGTTCTCATGCTGGTAAACAAAGTTACAAAAATGCATTTTTTTACGTTTAATAGTATTTTTTTCATTTGTTATTTTTTCTCTCATATATTTTGACATCCATTTTCTCACAGTTCAGTCTACGAGGAAAAAATCTCTTCTGTTTTTGCACCCTCCCTCCAAAAGAGCGCGTTAATATCTTTTCTTTCGTCCTTTTTTGTACAAGTCGGCAGCTGTTCGTAGATTGGTCGGCGTTGCATTTTTACAGTCGCGTTCGGACGCCGGTTGCGTCGTGTTCCTCGTGAACCAAGGACATGTTTTTGCAACTACTTATCAAAATATAAATTTGTTCTTATTTTGTGCATTTATTCTTCTTGATTCGTTAGGCGTGACCTCCCACGCTCCCTCTGATTAGTTAAGAAGGAACGGCGCTGTCAAGCCAGTAGGAGAGAGTACAAGACAGAGATGGAGGGAAACTCAGAAAAGGCCGTTTTAGACGCATAGACGATTTTTAGAAAGGGAGATTTTAAGAATGTCTCTGACCTTTATACCCTCTTTCCACGAAGAAAAACAAACTTCCATTTGTTATTGGTCCAAGCACTTACATGTGCATGTATATAATCAATGGCAGCATCAGCTCTACTAAATAAACTACAAAATAAATCTCTATAATCAGGAACGAGAGAGAGTGTTTTTGGGAATTACAAACAGCATCCCTGGCAGAACAGCCAATCCGTTCATATTTAAAGGGACGAAAAGTTCAGATCTGACAGGGAACGTCTTAAGTTATTTTGTGCCATTGTAGCTTTCGTACTTTATTTGGTCACAGTTGGGCTTTGGTCTGTCGGGTCTGTTTTCGATGTTGCCTCCCCCGAACGCTCGGGAAAAAAACTGGAAGACTGTTTGGGAATAGCAACATTCATCTGTTACCAAAGCAGAGTGCTGCGTTTCACTTTTCAGTGCTCTCGATTCATTCACAAAGAAAAGCTACTCTAAGACTCGGACTGGGAACTACCACACGGCAATGCACAAACAACACATTTTGCTGCTAATATGCTGAGTGGGGGAAGAAAACAAGAAACATTGTGCATGACTAAGCCATTTTTAGTCATTCTGTGCAAATGGTCAATGAAATATCAGTCTGTCGGAGAGTTCTCCCAGCCAAGAAATGCTACAGGGTCTTAGCAGAAATGCTACATAATTATTATAATAACTTGGTCCTTCATTCTTACATATAGATTAGTATACAGAAACTCAGGGCCCAGGTGAGTGAGGCAGTCAAAGCCTGGTGTTTTGATCTAAAAACGTTGGAATGTCGTCCTTTCGGTCCTTCAAGAGTCACTCTTTCAGGTGTCAGTGCTATAAAGTCAGTCAGTCTGTAGAAAGAGGAGTGATCCGGAATTTCAGTGAGGTTGCTTTGGTTACCGTGTGAAGATCCGACCTCGGAAAATTCCAGTTTCCTTGTTTTTTTGTTTCCAGTCACACCCTCTTGCCACTCCGACATTCCTCACATGTCCCGCGTGGATGGTACGGCCCCATCGGCAAATTTTTCAGGATTCAGCGACTAACCGTGTCTCCTTAACAGAATTGCCAAATTCTAGAAACTTAACACTGTGGACAAAAACAGAGATATAATGATTTTGTTAGAAATGGACATTAAGTAAAGCGTTTAAAAGAAAAGTCACAGAAAGAATAGTTTGTTGAATAGAAAAATTTGCGGAAAATGTACCGACCCTCATGCCATACAAGATGAAGAAGAGTTTGTTTATTCATCATTTAGCACTTGTTCACCAGTGGATGCACTGCAGTGAATGGGTGCCGTCAGAATGAGAGTCCAAACAGTTGATAAAAACCACAATAACTCACACCACTCCAGGTTGTCATTTAACATATTGTGAAGCAAAATGCTGTGTTTTTAACTTCAAACTGTTGATACAAGCTAAATATGCACAGATGCGATGTTAACAAGACAAAACAGTCCAAATTGCTCCTAAACAAATATCTGGGTGGAACAGATGGACTTTTTACTTGTGGATTATTGAGATGTTTTTATCAGCTGTTTGGACTCTCATTCTGACGGCACCCATTCACTGCAGAGCATCCATTGTTGAGCGAGTGCTACATTTCTCCAAATCTCTTCCCATAAGGAAGGACCTGAGGGTGAGTAAACGGTCAGCAAATTTTCATTTTTGAGTGAACTATTCTTTAAGATGTAGAAATGCTTTTAAGAAAATCACACAAATACAAAGCTACTGAAAAAAAGAATTTGAGACAAACACAGTTAAAACTCTTCTACACACACACACACACACACACACACACACACACACACACACACACACACACACACACACACACACACACACACACACACACACACACACACACACACACACACACACACACACACACACGACGAAGTTGCATGCACTGAACACCGGCTGTGCAATGTATCTTCTCAGGGGTGAAAAAGTCCAGTCCCGGAGAAAACACACAGGTGCTAATTACAATTAATGATAACACAGTGTTTAACCTGAAATCCGAAGACACTGGAGATCACACTTGCGTATTAACACGATATGTGGCCAATTAACTTTCTAAGACCTAGCAGGAATGGAATAGTCCACCCCAGATACATTATAAATCAATTTAAAATATAATAAGCTACTACATTATCACCGATAAAGGAAACTTATTGATTAAAACTGAGAACAGTAGAAAGCTGGGGAAGGTTTACCTGTGGATGGCTGGTAAAAGTTAAGCATGTACTGTAAGAATTCAGTTAACAGATAATTCATTCAACTATAATAATGTAAGCGCAGTCATTTATTGTCCGGTTGCGTCAATATATGAGAAAATGAAACAGCTGAACATTGAGATTATGCCTGAACCGCTAACAACACCTATGATTTTGTACATTTCAGTTCAGGTAAGAAGTAATACATCTCTCAAAATTCACCTTTGTGTTGTTTTTACACATACGAATGTAATCTGGGTGAACGAGTGCAGTTCAATGACAGTTTTCAGTTAATGTGCAAACATATATAGTTCAAAATGCACACACACTCATGTACAAACAGTAAATGCCAACATAGCACAGAGTGTTTAAAGAACAACCAACATACATAAAGAGAAAGGCAGAGGTGAGTTTAATGGGCATTCGCTCGAGTAGATACACATTTGTACAGATCATGTCGGCCTAGAAGCTTTGCATTAACAGGTGAAGCTAGTTAAATCTAGCTAGCGGTCTCTACAACAACACTGTAGCCTAAAGTCTCCTCATAGAGGGCTCTCGCTTTATAATATAAACCTGTTCCATGTGTTTCAGTGACCTGACAGTGTTGTATAGGGCACAGCTACATAGTGTACACAAGAAAAAAAAAATCAGTTCTTTACATTTTAAACATCTGCATACTACAAGAACAGCACAATATTAAATTTAACATCAACTCACAAATGGAGGAAAGACACACTTCTTATTATTTCATCTAGAGAATGAATCTGCTCATAACTAATGGAGACGAATCAGCTTTAGAGGAAGAAAGTCTCTGGTTTCACAGTGTATGAGGAGGCCTGGCGTCACAATCATTTTAACAACGGTGTCGTGCAGGATTCAATCCCACCGCAGATGCATGTACAGCAATGTGACAATTATAGTACATTTAAATTGATTTTTGTGTGGATTTTGTGTTTCTCGCTGTTCTGGCACCTAATTATTATCATTTTGTTCAATATTCAAACTTTAAAATTCAAGATGTACTGTACTAGTGAGATATACTACCATTCAAAATATATTTTTTATGTTTTTGAGGTCTCTTATGCTCACCAAGGCTGCATTTATTTGATCATAAATACAGTAAAAATAGGTTTTCTATGTGAATATACTTTGAAGTGTAATTTATTTCCGTGATCAAAGCTGTATTTTCAGCATCATTCCTCCAGTCTTCAGCGTCACATGATCTTCAGAAATCATTCTACACTGTTTTGAAGCTCTAAAATATTTATTATTATAAGCAATGTTGAAAATATACATTTAATGCATATTTTTTGAATCCTTTGATGATAGAAGGTTCAAAAGAACAGCAATTATTTAAAATAGAAAACTTTGGTTATTGTCACTTTTAAGCAATTCTTGGTGAATAAAATATTATTTCTTAAGAGAAAACATGTTTGAATGGTAGTGTATATTTGATTATCTTTAGATTCTTTTTCATATCATTTGACTTCATCAGAAAATGTTTTTTCTAAATGGCCAGACTTTGGTTATTATAGAAACTGTATCAATCCTGAACTGAAGAATACAATCCCGTTGGAGGATTGAATCTTGCACAATGCCGGGAACATTGTAGGATCCAGGTTTGCATGATCGAGGAGCCATGTTTAAAACAAAACGGCTCCTTACTGATTGATTTACTGTCTCGGCAGTGGGTTGTTCTCCATTGGGAAATTAAATCACATTTAATGATTAAGAACCAGATAACATACAGTTCCCTATATACTACAACTTTGCAATTATTGCAATATTATTTTCTTTTTGGTGCTATTTCATGGAAGTATTTTCTCAGAAATGGCTTAATTACTTCAGCTCTTGTGTTAATGATTCTGGAAGCACTCCTGAACACACACACATATATACTGTATGTTTTTTGTCTATTTCTATTTATCCAAAAAGAAACACAGTAACACTTACGTATATATCATATACAAATGAAACCGTTGTGTAATGTTTTTGAAAACAAAAACAATTTGTCTTTGAAAAACATTCAAAATATAATAAAAAACATCAACAGGACAGTAACATTGACAAGACCAACAAGAAATAATCTTAAAATCATCACATCTTCCATTCGTTTAACCCTTTCATCAAGATGAATTCTCTTGCACATACATTTATAACACCACATGTGCGTACGTTTGCAGCATTATGAATTAGGATGGAATATTGCACATTTTGCATAAATATGAATGAGAGTTTTTCGGAGCATCATATTAAAAATCTAACACTAACACATCACAAACAGTGTACAACGCAAACAAAGGAGAATATTTCCATCAAATGTTCTTTTTTTGCTCCTCGTGTACAGTTTTTGGATCGCAAGTCTTTGCTCTGAGGTGGGCGAATGAATTTGGCATCATGTTATAATGGGCATAACACAATATGCATATGATTAAACAAACAAACAATGATGATGACCATGTGCAAAATAAAATCAATGGTCGTGGAGAGACTGTATTATCAAAGCTCAAATAATCAATTTGCCAGATCGTCAATTTTGATTCAATAGTTTCGCAATTAAACTAAATTATTTCAGATCAAAGACAAATACAAATAAAGTATACACATATGTGCGATACAGTGGATTTTTAACCCCTATTGGAAGAGTAATGATTGCATATGTACATTATTCCTACATTAAAAACTTTAGAATTGCATGTTTTCACAGTAATATTCATCTTAATTCAGAGTTTGAGGGAAATGGAACACAATATGAGTGTATTCGAAATGAAAATGCATTTATTTATCTGCCTTGAGCGTCAAAATCATATGTTTAACATGTTGTCTGACCCGCTCATAAACATACTTGTCCAGTTCGTAACTAACATGACCCGTGGTCAGTCCTTGTTATTGCTATGAAAGTGAGTGTGAGGCTGTCCTGTCTTTCTCTCCTCCGTTCCTGAGTCGTTCTGTCACTCTTTACGCTTTTTCTGCTATAAAATGGAGGGAATGGGTGAGCGGCAGCGACGGAGGGGTCCCGGGGCCTCGTAAGGGTCAAAGGGCGTGCTGGTGATGGGGGTCAAACGCATTCCTGATATGTTGTTCAGGCTGCGAGATTTCTCGTAACCGGTGGCTGGCAGATCGTTTTACCAGGTTTAATCGACAGGTTAAATGAATTATAAGATGTGTGTTTTTAGATTAAACCGCATGGGCGTTACATGTTCGGTTAATATATTGATGTGGCAGACGGAAAATGATTTATGGGTAAAGGAACAAAACGAATGGAAACGTGAAAAACGTAAAAGTAAGTATAAAGTGACACAAATGTGAAATTAAAAGTGAAGAGACACGTAAAAGACACACACACAGAAGACACACACACAGGACAAAACAGGAAAATGAGAGTTATGAAATTCATCATACATTGGTTTTAAAAAACTTCACAACATTAAAAGAGTTTTCCAGAAACAAACACTCCACACAGAAACGCTCACACGCTCCCACTGGCTGAAGAAAACACCCGCTGGATGGGTTTAGATTTGGGATGAAGTGTTTCAGTTAACCAGTGGTAGTTAAGCAGGGCAGTGTAGAGTAAGACTAGACAACAGATACCACAGAAGTCTTCCTCGGCCAGACTGTAGGAGATTGTCGAGGAAACCACGGCAGCCTTTGTGAAGCATTTCAACTGATTTATGAGCATGACAACATTATACAAGGATTGTTAGTGGCAACTGATTTTATTCTTTGTACCAAAACACATTAATAAGCACAAAAATATCAATTATTAGGCAAAGTATTATTTTATTTTGTATTGATACATTTTCAAATGAATAAATATATAGATGTTATTAATTTATGTATGGCTTTTCCAAAGCTCAAGGTCTGTGATCTAATGCTGGTGCACACCACATGATAATCGGGCTGATTATGGGATGATTTCTCCCCTTCTGACAATCCTAGGTGTGTCCCGGTTATCTTGGTGGATCTAAAGATTATCTTCTTTGAGGTGTGAGGTGTTAAGAGTGACTGAACCTGCTCGGAAGAACGTCGGAGGTGATCAGAAATCCTGCTCTGTGTGTGTGTGTGTGTGTGTGTGGGGGAACACGTTTGATCTGCAGATTATCATGTAAAACTAAACATTATCCAATCAGAAAGAAAGCTGACAGAAGACGAAAGCATAACAAACGCAGTCATGTGCAGCACAAAATAATTTGGACACTATCATAGCGGGGTGGGATTACGTTTTTGTTTATTTTTCTCAACTTTAATTTATTGTGATTTATATATTTCCCCTGGCTTATCGTTTTATATTTAGTTATTTTTCCTGATTTTTGTACATTGTTTATATCAAAGCTATATCTAGTTGTGTTGTAATTGTTTTGAGCTGTAACTGTTTTCTTGTTATTTCCCCTGTATGTTCTTTATTCTAAAATTGCAATAAAAAAGATCTTGTTTATTCTCAAGTCTGGAGAGATTCTGCGAGGTTTCCCGTGTTCACAGTCTGGACTCTGTCTTTGTCACAGCACACCACACACTATAGGAGCAAAACGCTTCAATCTAGGATTGTTTTGTCCTCATGTTTGTGGTCTCCCACATTTTGAAGATCTTATAAGATTAATAAAATCTTTTAGTGTGTACCCAGCATAAGCACATATCTAAAATATATTTCATAAATCTTATTTAGATGGATAGATACATTTTAATATATAAAAAGCTCATGGTCTAAAATGTATTTAATGCATTTTCAAAGTTTCAAAAATATAGTGAACAAAGGTGGTATTAAACAGGCAATAAATAAATCAATAAATGTATCTTTAATACCAAAGATACATTTTGGTATTAAACAACCCCCGCAAAAAACAAATATTTATCTAATTATATAGAGCCATTCCAAAGCTCAATGTCTAACAATCATATACTACTGATTGTAGCAGTAATTACTGGAGTAATTCTCGTCCAATCATTTCTGTACTATTAAACGTCCCCCTAAGATGCTGCAGTTGAGTTAGTGAACAGATATGCTCTCGAGGACCGCTGGCTGGTTTCTCTGACAATCTCCTGAACATCCTATTATACTTCACTTGACTGGGAGGTCATAAAGCCTGCATTTGTAAAACATATTCATGACAAAAACTGGTCTATAGCACTTCATGTAGTGTCAGAATTACCGTAATTACGAGACGGCAACACAAAGTTTACATGCCAGTTACATTTCCACACTCGCTGCACCAAAATGCCTACATACATGGATTTACTGCTAAACATTACATGAATTCACATCTATATTCTTATGTAAAATATTAAGCAACTAATGGTAGGTTTTAATATAAAACCTGACCTAAAAGTTGTCAACTACAATAAAATATGAAAAAATTGCAATATATCTACATTTGGCTCCCTAGAAACTCAGAATTACAGTAATTCTGATATAAATGATATTTAACATATATAAAATTGTTTTAGTGCTTATCAGTAGAAAGTGAATTCAGAATGATGTATGCTACATTGAGCTTTAGTGAGTTTAGTAGTCAGGCTTATGTGACCAATCATTCAAGTGAAGGGACTAGCAGCGAACTTCAACCCACATATCAGACCCGTTTATCTGTCTCTCTCCCGGTTTCTCCCTATACCTGTGTTTATTTGGGAGAGGAAGAGGTGAATGTGGGAAAAGTTTGCTGCATAATGACCACAGAAAAAATACTCTGGAAACAAGGGAAAAAAAAGACAAGGAAACTTTCCTCGGAAAGTAGGACAACAGCTTGAACACACACACACACACACACACACACACACACACACACACACACACACACACACACACACACACACACACACACACACACACACACACACACACACACACACACACACACACACACACACACACACACACACCACAGACACCACAGACACACACCACAGACACACACACACCACAGACACACACACACACACACACACACACACACACACACACACACACACCACAGACAAACACACACACACACACACACACACACACACACACACACAAGTTTGCTGAGTCAGGTCTGATGTAATATGCACTACAGACACACTTATGGCTTCTCTATTTCTTCTCTATTTCCACATAAATGTGGAAAATCTATTTTAAATCTATATTAAATTATTTCCACAATCACAACCAAACAGCCATGCACATCACATGTGCACACAAAATACTATAAAGTCGATAATAAAAATAATTTCTGTGTAACTAGTTTGCAAAGCCATTCTTTTGTAAAATGTTGCATTATGAACAATTCAAAGCAACAAATTATGTTTTTTTTTAGATTAGTCAAAGCACAAGAGATTTACGAATGATTCAATGCAACATTTTAGTAAGAATGGTTTTATGGATAATTAAACTAATGTCAATCTGACAATTTGGATAAATAATGTTTTCCAATCGATTTAAAGCAACAATGTAGATAGATAGACAGACAGACAGACGCAGAGATAGAGAGAGAGAGAGAGAGAGAGAGAGAGAGAGAGAGAGAGAGAGAGAGAGAGAGAGAGAGAGAGAGAGAGAGAGAGAGAGAGAGAGAGAGAGAGAGAGAGAGATAGAGAGAGAGAGAGAGAGAGAGAGAGAGAGAGAGAGAGAGAGATGGATGGATGGATCATGGATGGATATGGATTTAGATGGATAGATTTACAAATTAAATTTCATCCATATCTGCATACTTGTATAAAATACCCTTCTGGTCTAAAAGTGGAGTTTGTTTACAAGAATACACTTGCATTAAAAACAAAACAGCAGCTTCCCGTTCAATAAAAGCAGCCACCTACAGATGAAGAACACCCAGCGCTCATATTAAAACACAGCACGCTCCCAGTCTGACCACATACTACAGGTGTCCTTCAGTAGCACACGACCTGTGCTGTATCTGTCTGTCTGGACAACAGAGCAACAAAAACAAGCCGTGTGGATTCTGGAGAAAACAACACCCTTTCTATTAAGAGCTGTTAAAACCATTCCTCAGGAGACAGACAGAAGACAGGACGACTGAATAGATGGATACTAGATGGAAGAAGGAGGGTGTGTGAGAGTGTAGCGCCTCATAAAACAACGGGACGTTTGGGTGACAGTGTGGTAAAAAAACACCAATCAAAAATGCATTCATTAAAAATGTACAAACTAACAACCTTACAATATTTAAAGACAACATGAAATTAAAATGGAATGGGTTTACTTTATTAATAAATATACCTGGACTTAATTGGAATTATAAATGTTGTTTATATGTATATATATATATATGTTACAGATGACTTATTTAATATGTAATATTCTAAAATTACTATCACATCAAATTACTACTTCGAATACTTTCATTTGAATTATTATTATATATTTGTATATATTGTATGATAAAAATTATTATAAATATATATAAATATTTTTAAATACTATTTTAAAACAGATTATATGTTTAAAATATGTCAAACACATCCTAGTGCTTAGTGTTTAGGTATAAACACCCATTTTTAGTGATACACATGAATCCAGATGGACAAAATAAAGCCCCTTTCTACATTATTTTCTTATACCAAAACATCTTTAAACTCTACATAAGTTGTGAGTGACATCTCATGTTGTCTTTAGGTGTGCATATCTACTGAAATATTCTTATTAATACATACAATTGTTTATATATTAAATTCCTATGTACAGTATACTGCATATTTATTTCTATGCATTACACCAAATGATGAAAATGCAACACAAAACAGAATAAATGTTTGAATTCCAACACATTTATAAGGTTAAATGCACACAATGCAACCAGCTCACATGCTAAAGAATGTGCTTTATAGTTGATCTTAAATTACTTATAACATACACACAATATTTTATAGTATTATCATGTTCAAAATGTCCAGTAGGATGAGAGCAACAAGATTTGCATACCTACTGTGAACCAGGAAACCCTCATAAAGAAGTGTTTCCTGTTTGAACATGAGGAATAATTTTAAAACAGTTAATGTACCTACCCACAGTCACGCATTAGAAACTCTGGTGCTGCATTGACGGCCTGGAGGTGAATGAAGGATGAGATGAGTGTTAGTCACACATGGAGAGAGTTAAAAAGAGAGTGAATGACATGAAAAAAACAAAAGGGCGGTGTGCAAATATCAAAACCACATTTAGATGCCCTAATGTCTTTAATATATGCCACAGTACATGTGACCACCAGCCTCAGTCATCAAGTAGATAATGATGAAGAAGATATATCAGCATGTGTTTTGGCAAGGTTCTCTCAAAGTTATAAGCAAAGGTTTTTCCAGTAATGTTAACCTGACGTTTGTGCAAAGCTCTTTCATAATGTTCCCAAATTGTTAACACAAAAAATATTCATTGTTTATGTAATTTTTTTTATGTTTTTAAATGTTGATAGCCTACTAGTTTCAGAGAATATTCAAAAGTAACATTCTAATAGAGTTTGGGAAAATGGAATGTTCACTTAATGTTCGTTTAACCAAGAAGTTTGTTTTTTAAAACATTAAAAAACTTTTTGTAAATTCAAAGAATATTAAGATTTTTTAACAATGAAAATGTTAGCAAAACGTGTTATCCGAGACTTCGAGGCAATATTTAGTCCGTTGTTATTGTCTGGATTGAAAATATCGATTTTGGTTGAACTGATATCGATTCTTAAATCACAGTCAGCTTTGTGCCTTTTTATGTCTGGTGTAAAATAAAAGTCTCGGATATCAAATTTTGAGCGTTTATTACGAAATTCAAACAATAAATAGCGATTTGGCGTGGACGATGCGCGTGGAACGCTCGGTTCAATGGCCGCGCGGGAGCGCGTGAGATCATCTCTTCCTCTTTCGTTACTACACGAACTAAACGTGAACATCAAAGGTACGTTAAGAGATACAGTACAACTTACCGAAATGTATTATGTCTCATGTAATCGCTCCATCAGTGTTTCAACCGCAGAAAGACGTCAACAAAACAGCATCACGTAGCTTGCGTTATTTAGCTATTTTGCTAAATATGCACTGTTACATTCTCATTATACTTTTACTTAGTCTGTTCATTAGTACTTAATTTATGTTAGAATAAATCCGTCAAAAACTACTTTTTATGCCAGGCAATTTAAAAGCTTGTAATGTTAAACAAAAACAGTAATATGTCGTACAGTATGTTTACCTCAGAAAAGCATTCCAGTGGCCTTGGCCAGAGAGATAGCTAGGAAAATAAGTCTTTACTAAGAATATGCTCTGTACATATTCATTATATTTGTACTTATCCTATTCTTGTATACTTGAATAAGTTTTACCTTTAAAAATATCTAACTTACATCCAAAAGGAGAATAAACAATTATGTTATTAAAAGTAGTGCTGTCAAACGATTAATCGTGATTAATCGCATCCAAAATAAAAGTGTTTGTTTATATAATGTGTGTGTACTGTGTATATATAAATACACACACATACAGTATATATTTTGAAAATGTTTACATGTATATATTTACATTCATAATTTATATTATATATAAATATATTCAATTATATAAACTTAAAATTTTTCTTAAATATATACATGCATGTGTGTGTATTTATATAGACATAATACATCTATACAGTACACACATATATTATAATATAATGTAAACAAAAACTTTTATTTTGTATGTGATTAATCGTTTGACAGGACTATTCAAAAGTTCTTATAATAACATTGTTAGTATACAAACTCCCTTATGTGGCGTTTAAATGTTTGTATACATATGAGTTGTTAATTTAAACCTTTAACATTATAGTAATGTACAATCTGACAGGATTCAATGTATAGTTGATGTCACCCATCACCCCCCTTCTGTGCGTACCCTCGGAAGAAATCCAGCAGGCGCCCTGTATATCCAAATTAATTGATATTGAAACAGATTGAATTGAATCGCATGCTTGTGAATCAAAATCGAGTCGCGTCGAATTGAACAGAATCGTAATGTTTGTGTCAGTACCAGCCCTTGTTTATGTCATATATGTTGCTATGAAGGTCCCATGTACAGCCTGGAATGAAAAGCTATTCCAGCTCGACCTGTTCCAACAGTATGCCAGCTTATCGACCGCTAGGCTGTTAAAGACAGAGAGAGCTCACATTACCCACAATTAAGCTCTATCGATCGGCTTGTGACCAGAACACTGAACACCACAAGCATGACGGGCGCTCACTGCTGGAATCTGCTGTAACGAGAGAACAGAGCCACTGTGCTGCTGATACTGGACTGTGTAATCAAACTACCCTTAAACACTTAACCTTTAAGAAGATGGCACCATGCACAATAATAGAGACCCTTGTATTTAGACAATAAATAGGTGGCCTGTAATGTTGTTTATGTTGAAATGGGTTTCTAAATGACAAGTTGTGATATTTGCTGACAGGAAATGCACATTTGCAGTAGAAACACAAACATGCAACATTAATATCTACACACATAGACATGGAAGGTGTGTGTGTGTGTGTGTGTGTGTGTGTGTGTGGGCATGTTTATGTGGTTTATGAGGACACAAATTTGTATAATGACATGGGTATGACATAGGTATTACAAGGAGAAGGTGATTTATGAGGACATTTTCAGTGTCCCCATAATTTAAAATGCTTATAAATCATACAGAGTGAGTTTTTTTGAGGGAAAATAGAAATGCACCGTCTCCTGTGAGGGCTAAGTTTAGGTGTAGGGTAGGTGTAATAGCACATACAGCTTGTACAGTATAAAACCATTACGCCTATGGAGAGTCCCCGTAAACCATAAAAACCAACGTGTGTGTGTGTGTGTGTGTGTGTGTGTGAGATATGAAATGAGTTGGGAGATATAGTGAGAAGGCCTCTGTCAAAATAGTGACTTAAATGCAAATTTCATGATGCATTGCATCATTTAGAAAGGTTGACTGAATCGAACCATCAGGGCAAGTATTTACACCTCTATTTGTAAAGCATAACCGGTTCACTATATACACACTAAATATAGAGCTTCATGTGGTTGCCTTGATGGAACTAGAGCACACCTGTTTAGTTTTGAAAAATGTCCTGCTCTCAAGGCATATCTCACACAGATTCTCACTTTGACCTTGTTATGCCAAATTAGGTTACAATTTGTGTGAATAAAATAGAAATATCAATAAATTGAGAGATGGTTATGTACAAGACAACCGTGCTTTACACCTTCCTAAAAACTGAAAACAGTTTAAAGTGCTTCAATAATGATAAAATAAATCAATAAAGGGGTCATGTTCATTTTTTATTTGTTATGTATAAATGTTTTTTTTTTTACATAAATGTTTTTTGATACAATAAAATTCATGATGATCGCTGACTGTCAAGTTCAATAGCAATTTACTAGATTTATTAAAATCAATATTAAAATGAAATATATATTTTTAAAGTTTTAAAAATATATATTAACATTAAATGTTTTATCTTAAAAGATTAAGGAATATGCAATTAATTATATTATATATAAAACATATATATATAAAACAAACTTTTGTAATAATTTTACACACAATGAAAATGTCACTTTTCTAGATTTATTAAAATAAAAATATTAAAATAATAATAAAG
>CM050436.1:21822764-21855264 GCA_027564155.1 Gymnocypris eckloni scoliostomus | reverse complement strand
ATAACCTGGAATATTCCAATAAATACATTTAATCGCTCAGTCGTCTGTCCTGTACACAGGGTGTCAGACAAAGGCACTTTCAAAATGAGATTTGTGCTGAGTCTGGTGTTAAACACATGTCTGGTGTTAAACTGGGTGATAAATTCTCCCCAGTGTACAGACATTTTTGTTATTGGCTGTCCAGAGCAGGTCAGCAGTTTAAGAGGTGCAAACACATATGAGAGCAAATGCATCTGTCAGAGAGCGTGTGAAACCCAACCTCAAATTCATATTCAGCAGCATTATACAACATTAGATTCATTTCCTTTAACTGATGAAACTAATGACAGTTAAGGACAACACAACATCAACACGAAAAATAACACCCATCAACAACAACACACCCATGCAGGTGTAATGGTGCTTGTGTTTGGTTTCAGTCCTAAATGGCTTGAACGACTGGACTTTATGTGCATGTGTGTTTAATATGTTTCTATGGCTGGTTTTTACCTCTGATTTCATTCTTCTGTAAGGGGAGGATGGTCGGCTGATCGACTGACGCTAACAGTGCCAAATGTAGTTGGGTTGTGTTGAGGAAATCTGGGTTTGGAGAATTGCGATTGCATGGATTGGACATCGTTTGTGTCATTTGTTGTGTTTTTATGGGTGGAGAGGAGATTTTTGTTGTTGAGGTGACAGTGCACTTTCAAAAGGAGATTTGTGCCGTCTCCCTGTATGGGGAGGAGGTATGGTGGCAGTGCAGGGTCAGAGGTTTGTGGGATGTCGTGTGTTACAGAAGAGTTGTCACTGAAACGAAGATGAGGAAAATGAAATGCAAAAAAGAAATTGAGAGAATGGAAGAATAGAGGGTAAAAAGCGGATAGTGCATGTCAGGAAAGAAACAGAATTGAGTAAAATAGACATGCAAAAGAAGCATAATAGAGAAAGACAGAAAAGATACAAAGAGAAGAGGAAAAGAAAGTTAAAAGAAAGATTTTCCAGATCTCAGTGTGTTTTTAAGGATGTTTTCACACTTGAATTCAATACCAACCAAAAGTAGATTCCTTGAGGTGGACAAAAAAAGAAACCAGTTCACTTTGTATTCACATTGTTTCTGGCCTAAAGGTGGGTTCGGATCTCATTTTAACGCATGTTAGTGCTCGTTTACTAGCACTGGCTCAACTAGGGGTCTAAGTTTGGAGAAGGTCCATCTGTTTGCTGGTCAGTACTTTTGCAATTTCATTCAGTGCCACTTCAAAATTACGCACTTCACATTTAAATCTAATATATTTATTTTTGTAAAATATTAATACATTTCTGTAATGATTTCCTCAAATTAATGCACCAGAGTTGGTCAGGTTTAATTTCTGCATAAAAGTGAATAAAGACCTTTATGTGTGTAGTTAAAATAGATTGTAAAATATATTTTAGTGTTCCTGTGGCTCAATTGGTTGTGGGTTCAATTCCCAGGAACACACATACTGACAAAGAAAATGAATTACCTGAATGTACTGTAAGTCGCTTTGGAAAAAAACGTCTGCTAAATGCATAGAAATGTAAATTTAAATGTATTTTTTTTTATAATCTTTATTTTGTTTAGTATTTTTTTTTAATTCTGTTTATTTAAATATGATGTATTAATTAGTTAATTATTTTAGTAATAAGCTGCTCTTGTCCTCCCATACCTGTAAGTATGGAGCTAAAATAGTCTCAAAATGAATGAGTTTATAGTATATCATATATGTATATGTGTATATGTGTAAGCCTATTCACATTCCTAAAACAATAAGTCTATATCTTTATAAAAAAAGGTTTATATATTTTCAAACAGCAGTTCATAACTTCACTGTTAGAAATTATTTTCTTGTATTGTATTTTAGCCTTGTGTTCAATTATAGATGTCTAAATTTCCAATACATTTTTTTTATGCCTCGTTTTCAAAATGAAGTGGGTTTATGCTCATAACAAGAAAAATATGTCAATCTGTTATAATCTAGTTTTCTCTTTGCATTTATTCAGATATTTTTCTAGTGTTAAGCATATATTCGCTTAATTTTGAAAAATTGTTCATTGATTTTCTGTAAATGTGCTTTTGAAACTAAGTGTATTGTAAAAAGCGCTATATAAATAAATATGACATTTCTTGTAAACGGTCTCCGCCCCTGAAACCAACCAAGTGTGAAAACACCCTGCGATGTTCAGTTATGTCATCTGTATTTTGGGAGAGATAGGCATGAGAGAGATGGCGTGAGATGGGCATGAGAGAGATGGCGTGAGAGAGATGGCGTGAGATGGGCATGAGAGAGATGGCGTGAGATGGGCATGAGAGAGATGGCGTGAGATGGGCATGAGAGAGATGGCGTGAGATGGGCATGAGAGAGATGGGCATGAGAGGGATGGCGTGAGATGGGCATGAGAGAGATGGCGTGAGATGGGCATGAGAGAGATGGCGTGAGATGGGCATGAGAGAGATGGCGTGAGATGGGCATGAGAGAGATGGCGTGAGATGGGCATGAGAGAGATGGCGTGAGATGGGCATGAGAGAGATGGCGTGAGATGGGCATGAGAGAGATGGCGTGAGATGGGCATGAGAGATGGCGTGAGATGGGCATGAGAGATGGCGTGAGATGGGCATGAGAGAGATGGGCATGAGAGAGATGGCGTGAGATGGGCATGAGAGAGATGGCGTGAGATGGGCATGAGAGAGATGGCGTGAGATGGGCATGAGAGAGATGGGCATGAGAGAGATGGGCATGAGAGGGATGGCGTGAGATGGGCATGAGAGAGATGGCGTGAGATGGGCATGAGAGGGATGGCGTGAGATGGGCATGAGAGAGATGGCGTGAGATGGGCATGAGAGATGGCGTGAGATGGGCATGAGAGAGATGGCGTGAGATGGGCATGAGAGATGGCGTGAGATGGGCATGAGAGAGATGGCGTGAGATGGGCATGAGAGAGATGGCGTGAGATGGGCATGAGAGGGATGGCGTGAGATGGGCATGAGAGAGAGATGGCATGGAGATGGGCATGAGAGAGATGGCGTGAGATGGGCATGAGAGAGATGGCGTGAGATGGGCATGAGAGAGATGGCGTGAGATGGGCATGAGAGAGATGGCGTGAGATGGGCATGATAGAGATGGCGTGAGATGGGCATGAGAGAGATGGCGTGAGATGGGCATGAGAGAGATGGCGTGAGATGGGCATGAGAGGATGGCGTGAGATGGGCATGAGAGAGATGGCGTGAGATGGGTATGTAAAACTGTTTTTTGGGAACATTCATTGTTAAAGGACGCTTGTGTGTGGAACTACGTCTATCACAGACACTGGGACTGGGACTGGGCCGAGACTGATGTTCCCTTCTGCAGATGGCTGTGAATGTGTGTGTGCAGAGGCGCTAACATGGCACTTTGGGTAAGAAGATGGCGTTGAGGAGGAAGCAGGCTTTGTCTGATTGTGTTGGAAGAGACATGAATGAACAGAGAGAGAGAGAGACGTCATGCCGATCTAAACCTGTATGACTTTCGTTCCTTGAGTCAGGGAGTTGAATTTGAGAATCATTAAATCATTCTGAGAACTGATTCATTGAAATGGTCCGACTCAAAACAAAGACTTGAGCATAAATCAAATCATTAAAATCTAGCACTGTAGCAGAGAATAATGAATTGAATCACTGTTCTTTAACAGGGCTGTTATTAATTTACTGAAACATAAACTATTGTTAATTAATAAATAAAGCAGAAATAAAATATATATAATATATATATATATATATAAAAATAACTATACAAATTTGGAAATGTTTTGCGTTGAAAAACAAAAATACATATATATATATATATATATATATATATATCAATGAATAATCATATGAATCAAAGTACTAATAAAAACTATAATAGTATATAAATAAAAATATAGCATATAAATAATACTATAAATAATAAAATATATAAATAATACTATAAACAAATAATAAATGTGCTTGTAAAACGTAAGTTATAGAACACTTCCTAAAAGTGAAAATACCGATCATGTCCTGAACAAAGAAATGACAACGCAGCTCATAGAAATAATGTGATGGAAACAAGATAAGTTGTTGATATAGACAGACTAGTTCAGAAAAATGAAACACAAGGCAAGGTTTATGCATCGCCTGTTTTCTGTCCTGACTCTTTTAGAATGTATGTAGAACTTCTAGTGACCCTATAGAACTATTAGAGACTTCCAGGTTTAGAAAACAGTGAATAATTGATAATAGACATGACATTAGCATCTGGAGAAACACTCACACACACACACACACACACATGCTGCTGTACGGTGTAGGACAGTATGATGTACTGTAGCGTTTTTAACAACGCACCGCTCTAAAATGTCTCTTGACTATCTCCAGATGTCTGGCCTCTCGTGTGATTTTGTGGTATTTTTTATTAAATATAATTTTAATTGAGAAATAATAACAATTCATAATTTTGATATAATACAATATATTATGAAGATTTATATAATATAAAATATTATAAAAAATAATAATATAAAACATTACTGATATTTATTTAGTATATAAAATTACAGATATATGATATATAAAATATAATTTTTGTTGAATTCTGTTATGTTCAACTTCATATATATATACACACATACAAGCTTAGAAATGAACAGAAATAATTATCTATATATACACAATTTTTTTTCAGTTGGATTAAAATAAATATACAAAAATAGACAAAATAAAATAATAACATAAACCATATTTTTATTTAGAACTAAACAATATTATTATGATATATTAGTCATATCAACCACTCCAACAAGCTAATGTAAATCAGTACGGTCTTTACATTGTTTTGACCATATTGTTGAAGCTTCTTAACTTTACACAATCCACCATAATGAGTTTAAAACCAGTTTTGGTGGTGCATATGAAAGTCTCTCACCTCTGTTAATCTCTATGATCTCCTCCTGAGCTAGAGGACAGTCCCTCGCCAGCACGCTCGAGCCCAGCACGCCGCCCAGCACGTTACCCAGGATCCCCTGGGGCGAGGCCGTGGCCATGGCGAGGGCGTCCGGCTTGCAGTAATTGGGCGAGCCGGGTTGCGGGGCTCGGGGGATGTGTTTGTTCTTCTTTTTGGGCAGCTTCTGCTTGGCCATGGCCAGAGAGTAATACATGCCGAAGTTGTTCACAATGACGGGGACGGGCATGGCAATAGTCAGCACCCCCGCGAGGGCACACAGCGCCCCCACCAGCATGCCCGACCACGTCTCCGGATACATATCTCCATAGCCTAAGGTGGTCATGGTCACCACAGCCCACCAGAAACCAATGGGATGTTCTTGAAGTTGGTGTGCGCGCTTGCCGTAGGGTCGTCCGGACTGGCTCCTATCCTCTCGGCGTAGTAGATCATGGTGGCGAAGATGAGCACGCCGAGAGCGAGGAAGATGATGAGCAGGAGGAACTCATTGGTACTTGCGCGAAGCGTGTGCCCGAGAACGCGCAAGCCCACGAAGTGGCGCGTCAGCTTGAAGATGCGCAGGATTCGGACGAAGCGCACCACTCGCAGGAAGCCCAGCACGTCTTTCGCCGCTTTGGAGGAGAGTCCGCTCAGACCGACCTCTAGGTAGAAAGGCAGAACGGCCACGAAGTCGATGATGTTCAGGTAGTTCTTGAAGAACTCGGCCTTGTCGGGCAGAAGATGATGCGTGTGAACACCTCGATGGTGAACCAGATGACGCACATACCCTCCACGTACATCAGCCAGCTGTCCGTCACCACCTCGTACACGATCTCCTCTCTCGTCACGTTCCCGTCCGTCACGTTCTCCGTTTTGTTGTAGATGGTGTTGAACGCTTCGTGCGTCTCCATGCAGAAGGTGGAAATGGAGATGAGGATGAACAGAAGGGATCCGAACGCCACATACTGAAAAACGAGAAGGAGTGAGAGGGTTCGACAGGGGTAACCAAAAATGATGGACCATCATACAAATCTGTTCAATATTACATCTGCTTTAGGCAAGACACTACAAATAAAGTACTTTTCTTTTCATGCACTGGTCAGTTTGGAGATTTTGGGCTAGATGGCTTTTTATAATGTGTTGGGGTTGTTTTTGGATTAGTAGAAAGAAGACAACATTTGATAAACATTTTATTTCACTACTATATCTATTTGCATCTATAGATTTATTTACAGTACTTATTATTAAAGGCCGTTTTCTGTAAATTGGTTTTCATCTCCACTTCAGAATCCCTTACACCAAATTGTACAGTTTTATTCCCATCTATATTCGAAGGGGTTTCACAGAGGGGTTTGTTCGCTTATCATTCGCCTCATTTTTCAAACATGTTATACTTAAAAACATGGTGATTTTTTTTTCTTTCTTTTTTTTTTGTCGAGAAAAGCCGTTTGGTTTTTCTTTGACTAGTAAAAAGAAAACATTGAATACAAAAAACTGAAATACATTTAAACTACAATATTTATTTTGAAAGGCTATTCATTTGAAATGAGTTTTTATCAGTCACTGTATATAGACCAAACTTAACACTTTTATTCCTATCTACACTATATTCTGAAGGGTTTGTTCAATCGTCACCTGATTTTATTCCTTTAACATGATGATATTATTTCTGGCTGTTGAGAGTATTTGAGATTTTAGGCAATATTTGTCTTTTTCTGTAGTTTTTTGTAGTTTGTTTCAAACTAGTGGAAAGAAAACATCAAAAATACTCTTAAGCATTTATTTTATTCTATTTTTTTCTATTTGCATCTGTACATTTCAATTACCATATTTATCTTTAAAGGCCATTAAAAAAAGAGTTTTCATCTCTACTGTACTTCAGCAGCACTTATATACTACACTTAACAATTGTATTCCTTTCTATATTTCGAGGGATTTTACAGATGGGTTTGTTCATTTATCATTTGCCTGATTTTTACATTTTATTCCTAAAACATGGTGAAAATTCATTTTTTCTGGCTGTTGACAGTACTTTCTGATTTATGGAGTGATAAGAGATGTCCAAAATTAAAACATTTAACTGTAATATGTCAACAAATGAAAGAAGACTTTTGAACCTGGCTTTATCCAATGTTCAGATGTATTTCCTGGAAATGTATTCAAACTAGTGTTTATTTCATTACTGCACATAATGCCTTGCTTTATTTAAACATGACATTTTAGAAAACTGGATGACAGAATGTTTTTAATTCTTAATAAATTGAATTAATCAACTAAGGAAGTATGCTGATATCTAGAAGTTATTTTATCTTATGTTACGTTAACTAACCGTATAGCATAGCTGTGTATGACTGCCATATGAACATTCATTTGACTCATGTATGACTGATAACTTGATCATTTTAAAAGCTGCTTTGAAACAAATATGAATTATGAAAGTGCTGTACAAATAAACTTGAATGAACAGTAATGCATAGTTCCGGTAAGGAGATGCTTTTATGCAAAGGAACTTACGGTACACTTATTACAGACACAATCCCTGCGGAGTGACCTGAAGTTAAGTGCCCTGCTTAAGGACACTACACTAACAGCTAATGACTCAAACCAGCATCCGGAAGTTTCCCGCCATAAGCTTTAACCACTACGAGATGCAAACCCACAACCTTGCTTCATTTAGAGATATCCATTGTGCTGGAATCCACATTATGCATTATATTATTATATAACATTTACATTTATGCATTAGGTGGACACCGGTGGTATTTTAGCATTAGTGTTCATTTTAACTTTTATATAGGCCTATATTGTTTTCATTTTAGTTTAAGCTTTGGTAAATTTGTTATGTACTTCTGTAATTTTTAATAGTTTTAGTTGTTTATATTTCTAACTACATTTATTTGATATTTTTTATTTAGTACCCCAACTTAAACCTGTTTTATTACTTCAAGGTAACATTTCGAATTTTGTTTAAGTTTTCGACTTATATCATATTTATATATACAGTGGGTACGGAAAGTATTCAGACCCCCTTAAATTGTTCACTCTTTGTTATTTGCTAAAATCATTTAAGTTCATTTTTTTCCTCATTAATGTACACACAGCACTCCATATTGACAGAAAAACACAGAATTGTTGACATTTTGCAGATTTATTAAAAAGAAAAACTGAAACTTAGGGTGTACTCATTTTTGTTGCCAGTTATTTGGAGAATAATGGTTTTATGTTGAGTTATATTTAGAGGACAATAAATGTGTTCTTCTATACAAGCTGCACATTGACTACTCTAAAATATATTCAAGTTTCATTTGTGTAGTATTGTCCCTTGAGAAATTACGAAATTATACTAAAGTTTTTGCAGAAATGTGAGGGGTGTACTCACTTTTGTGAGATATATATATATATATATATATTCAGCTTTCTTTCAATTAATGAAAGCACAGATACTTGGACTCAAAATGCACGAAAAGAGCCCCCAAAAACTTGAGTCGAGACTTAACTTAGATTCATAAAAAATTAATTGAATTGCAACATCAGAAAGAGACATGTAACATTACATATGCAGTTGTTGGCATTTTGACAAAGTTTATAAAACTCACTCCTAGTCTACTGAAATTTAGACTTGGACTTGCACCAAGAGAATTTAGATTTTATAATACAATTCAGATGTAATTTATAAAATGTAATACCTAAATAATTTTTCCTCTGTAAGATTCTACAAATAAAATGGATTATAATAAATAAAATAAAAAAATTATGAAAATGCTATAATTAAGAAGTTACAATTAATGCACAAGTAAGTTACATGCTGCCTCTCTACTGTACTGTATATTGACTAAAGCAAAAGTAAGAGTTTGACACTCAATGATGTTTACTAAGGACATCTTATATTTCCTCTAGACCTTGATCTCCGTGTATACGAGATCAGTTTTCACAGTCATGATGACTAGTATACATGGCTTTATATACTGTTTATGTGAAATCCCATGCACTCGAAAGACCTATTAGTCCAGCACTAAGCTCAGTGTCTGTAAACCGATACATGTGTATCATAGCTTTACATACACATCAGTGCTAATGTAAGGAAATGAACGGCAGATTCTGTGATCAACGCAGTTCAATAAAAAGTAACTTTACAGAGAAGGACTCAGTGGAAAGAGGCTTAGATACTGAGTATAACATTAAACTCCAATCTTAAAGATGAAATATAAGTCTTGTTTTATCACAATATCACACTTAAGTGAATAAACAGGAATTCATTCCCAATAATTCTGAACATGATATTGAAATTTTAAAAGATGGTTAAAAATGTATTTAAAATGCGTCTTCATGTATTGAAGTGTAAATTTCTCATTGAACTTTTGCCAATTAAAAATACTAATAAATATATTATAATAATAATAATATAACAGCATATAAATACTAAAATAACCCTTACTTTCTACAGACAGCTGGACAAATGAAGATAACAACGTAATAATAATCATAATAATCCATTTCATAATTCCAGCATGAGAAACCCTCTTCTGGTCCCTGGATACTCATTCCTCTGTATTTGGAAGTTAAACGAAGTCCTGACGACACACACACACACACACACACACACACACAGAAAACGCTGATCTGCATTACTCTCATACAGTGAGTCTCTCGCCTGAACTCTCTTTATACACTAATTTATATCTGACTGTAACCCACAGAATAAAAGACCACTGAAAGCTCAGAGGTCCGGGACTGGGGTGTGACACCTGTTAGGAAATTACCCTGTTGTGATTAGCTCTAGTCAAAACTGCCAAAAAATGTATATTCATGCAACCATCTGATTGCGCAAGCAATTCTCTCTCAAATTCACAAGCCTTTGCCTGCTGAGTATATAGAGAAAGATCAAACATGTATTTATATAGAGAGATCTCTCACACACGCACACACACACACACTCTCACTCTCTCACACACACGCACGCACACACACACACACACACACTCTCTCTCTCTCTCTCTCTCTCTCTCTCACACACACACACACACGCACACACACACACACTCTCTCTCTCTCTCTCTCTCTCTCTCTCTCTCTCTCTCACACACACACACACACACACACACACTCTCTCTCTCTCTCTCTCTCTCTCTCTCACACACACACACTCTCTCTCTCTCTCTCTCTCTCACACACACACACACACACACACACTCTCTCTCTCTCTCTCTCTCTCTCTCTCTCACACACACACACACACACACACACTCTCTCTCTCTCTCTCTCTCTCTCTCACACACACACACACACACACTCTCTCTCTCTCTCAGAGCCACTCATGTGCATGAGCTGTTCCAGGCAGTAAGGACACAGGGCTGAAAGCTTCTCCTCCACTCCACCCCTCTATCTGCTCGCTTCATTTATCCCTCCATCCAAGACTGCTTTGTTTCACAGGCTGCCCAGGATTTGTACTGAACCTTCTCCCTCCCTCTCGAACACACGCACATTTGTTTCTATGACAGAGACTTTCCGCTGTGCTGAACATATTTTTCTGTTTTATAATGACATTCGTAATCCTTTGCATTCAATATGTATAGCTGAGCAAACATTTCTTTCTTTTTCACATTTCCAGCACTTGAAATCATCTTACCAAGGTAAATGCAATCGAAAATATGGAAACAAAGAAAAAAGAGGGGGAATAAGAGCACAATGGACAGCTCTGAAGAGGACAGGTGCTGATCAGGTGAACATGAACACACAACTCTTTTTTTTTTAAGTATACCTGTTTCATCCCATAAGCCTCTCCCTCTCTCTCTCTCTCTTTTCAGTCTCTCTCTCTCTCTCTCTCTCTCTCCTCTCTCTCTCCTCTCTCTCTCTCTCTCTCTCTCTCTCTCTCTCTCTCTCTCTCTCTCTCTCTCTCCAGTCTCTCTCTCTCTCTCTCTCTCTCTCTCCAGTCTCTACCTGACCTAGTTACAGACTGCTGCAGTAACCAGCGTCCTCTGCCCAGGTCCCCCTCTCTCGTCATGCTTGTCTTTCTCTCTCCATCTCTCACAGCGGTGCTCTCTTACGCTCCATATTGGCTGTTAAAATGAGGGAACTAGTCGACAAACCAGTTGCATGTTTATGTCACACTCTCTAGTTCTTTACGACCTTTGCAACATTTATTCACATTTGCATGAATACCAGCATACTGTACACTGTCTACTATTTTGAATAAATGCCTACTTTATTACATAAGCTATACAAATTCACGAATCCATTCTTAAATGGTTTCACTGATCTGATGCAACAGTTAATGCAATACTTCGCATGTGTTTCATGAATGAGGCTCAGTAAATGCAACAATATGCGGTGTGTGAAGATAAATTATTATCATATAACTTACAACCTAATCATGATTACAGTAATAAATACTCGTACTCTGCATGTTTTATTGAATTATGTGTAATGAATAAAAAACATAGTATTAGCATGGTACCATGTTAAAATACTTAGTATTACCATGGCATCATATAAAAAAAAAACAATAATGCCATACTCAATGTCCAAAGACAAAGTATTACCATAGTACAGTATCCAAAAATCTGGTTTTACCATGGTACCATACTGAAAAAACATAGTAATACTACAATGTCAGAAAGCATGGTACTAAAACATTGTATTAACATAGAACCATGTCTAAAATTATGGTATTACCATGGCATCATATTAAAAAAAACACAGTATTGACATACTACAATGTCCAAAAACATAGGACTACCATAGCACAATTTACAAAAGTGGGCTTTTACCATGGCATCATAAAAAACACACACTATTAACATACTATGATGTCCTAAAATACAGTATTACCATAATACCATGTCCAAAATGTATGGTATTTCCATGGCATACCATACTACACTGTCTAAACCGGTATTAGCACATTACGGTGGGTCTCTGCTGCATCGCGCGCACAGCGGTTGTCATGGAGACAGTGATGAAGCCGTGCTGCAGTAAACACACGTCATTAAAGCGCACGCTTTCACACACACAACAGCACTGTACAGTATGTGTGAAAGACCCTCGTCGTCACTGCTCTTTCATTCTCCAGCTCTGGTCATCTCCACCAGAAAGCGCTGGAGAAATCGATATTAAAGGGGTAGTTCAGCCCAAATGAACAATTGTCACCGTCACTCACACTAATGTCAACACTCATATTGCTGGAGATATTTAGCAGGATATCACTCATAAAATTGAATGAACAAAATCTGAGAGTCAAACTCCAAAAAAGACAAAAGAGGTCCATATAAGTGGCTCATACAACATGTATCTGATAGTATCTTAGTCTCTTATGCCTGCTAAAGCTGCATTTATATGACCAACAATACAGTAAAAACATTTCAACTGTAAAATATTATTACAATTTTTTTTTATATATATATATATATGTTAAAATGTCATTTATTTCTGTAATGCGCAGCTGTATTTTCAGCATCATTACTGCAGTATTCAGTGTCACATGATCTTCAGAAATCATTCTAATATAACGATTTGCAGGTCAAAAAATATTTATTATCAAAATTTAACAGATGTGCTGATTAATATTTTTGTGGATGCTATACATTTTGTTTCAGGATTCTTTAATGAATAAAAAGTTAAAAAGAACAGTATTTATTTGAAATAGATTATATTTGTGTAACATTATAAATGTCTTTATTGCCACCTTTGATAAATTCAATGCATCCTTGGTGAATAAGAATATTATTATTATTTTATCTTACTGACCCAAAACGTATACACAGTAGTGCACATTAGCATTATCTTAAATGTAAATGACATTTTAGTATTTCATTTAGATTATTTTAATCTAAAATAAATATTAATATTTTTTTATTTATTTTTTAATGAATTTTTAGCTTTTTATTAATTTACAAATGCCAGTTTATGAATCCCAACTTTAAGGGAGCAACAGAAAAGGTCTTAAATGTAGTATGCATCACAGCACACTGTGCAGGGTACTGTATCCCACAATGCAACGCACTCCGTTCCATTTCCAGTGTGATGAATGAACTCGAGTTAATGTATCAGCCATGATCTTGACTCATTATTTCATCACACTGCCAAACTAAAGGAACAGTTCACCCAAAAATACGGTCATAATTTCCTTCTTCATGTAATTCAAACCCATATGACTGTCTTTCTTATTTTGAAAAACACTGGGAACCAAATAACATTAGACCCCATTAACTTTCATTATAAAATACACATACTCAGAATATCTTTTTCAATTCCACAGAAAGTCATACAGTTCTGGATCTATTTCCTTTTATGTGAAATATCCCATCAAAAGTTTCCCATCAAAATCTGAACACAATATTGGAAAATGCACGTTAAATCAAAAATATGCACATAAACTAGCACTGAATATGGTTTCAGACACAGTATACGGTGTGTGCTGTGCAGTAAGCAGCAGGTAACTCATGCTGAACATGAGCGCGGTGTAACAGTACATCAGAACCTGCAGACACACCTCTGGGTCACACTTTAACTCGTTCCTGTTCAGCTCACAGCATTAGTGTGACGTCAGGTCACTAAATGAGGAGATGAAATGACCAGAGAACACAAAAGATCATCACATCTGATGATAGGAAGAGAACAGTATTTCAATAGTTCACACTCATGAGTCATATTAAATACTGATAAACATGCAATTTAAATGAATGCTAAAGCTGCTACATTGTTGATCAACTGTAAAACCGCTGATTTGGCCATTGTTAATATTCATGTTAAATATGTTTTTGTTTAATATTGAGTATTATTTGTTATGTTCTTTAGGATTTTTTAAATCCATTTATTTTTTCTAATATAATTAGATGTAAAATGCACAATTTAAACGAATGCTAAAGTTACTACAATTGTCAACTGTAAAATGCTACATTTTTGGCAATATTTGATTTTAATTTGTATATGCTTAATTTATTTATAATATAAACATGTATTTTTTACATTCTCTAGGTTTAAATAAAATAAATTTCTTTAAAAAAAATGAGATTTAGAATTTTTCATCCAATTACTATTATTAATAAAATGTACTATTTATTGAACACCAACAATAGATAATAGGAAAAGTTAAATTATCAAACGTATAGTTCAGACTTCAAATTATGATTGGATGAGTCACATTCAAACTCAAGACATAAAAATGCTAATAAAATGTACAATTTAAATTAATGCTGAAGTTACAAAAAAATGTATATTAATATTCATTCATTTTATATGCTTAATATTATTTAATATAATTTATTTATTCAATTTCATAGTTTTTTATGAATGATTTAAAAAATATATATAATATAGAATGTTTAATCAAATTATTATTAAATAATAAAACTCACTAATTGTTGAACATCAGTGTATTTTGTCATATTTTTTTGCAGCGTTTAGTAAAAGCCACTCAAGGATTTGTTTCATATGTATTTACCATACTTGACCGTGTCATGCCTGAAACACCTACTGACTCAAAATGAACTATAATCACCACAACGCAAGCTAATGAGGATTATTTGCTTAATTACCCCCCCCCCCCCCGACTGAATAATAATTTGCACAGTATGAAATATAAGTGCATACATAAGATTTATACGTTTCTATAGATGCATATCTACACTAAATAGATGCTTTAGAAGAGCACACACACACACACACACACACACACACCAGCAGAGGAGGAAATATATCAAGCTGCCTGTCACACGGGAACGACCCAAAACATCAGGAGAGACACCTGAGAGAGGTGGAGAGAGAGAGAGATCGGTCATTTGATGTAACACAGGACACTGCGGGATACTGAAGGTCATAGGGGAGTGTGTGTGTGTGTGTGTGTGTGTAAGATAGCATGCATGCTGGTAACACGTCTATAATGACAGACAGCAGCGTGCAACACCGGTTCACACATGCATTGGTGCATTAGAAGTTCCTTCACATACGTGTGCATGATTGCATGCAAACTAATGCACTTTTCTGTGTAGCACGCGTGAGCTATTCTCACAGCCTTTCGTGAGTTAACACGTTCTGTGTAAAACATGATGCACAGATACATGCATGCTTGCAGTGCAAACGAGAGCTCATGCTCCTGCGTTCAGGGCCGTCTCAGCGTTCTGCCTGTTTTGTATTCTCTAGAACACCGCAGTGTTGTCATGTACGTTTGTCCTTGCGACACAGCCCACCCCTCCAGAGCTCCCGTCTCATTCACTCACCTCTTTTACTTGCAGTCTCTCTATCGCCCCTCTCATCTTGCTCTATCTTTGTCCTTAATCTAACAGAGCTTTTGTGACTAAATATCACTTTGTAAGAGAAACGGCAGTCACGGCGTGCACGAGCACATGATTACACGGTAAATAACTAGCCTTTAAAATCTGCATTACATGTGTGTGCTAGTGCACGGAGCAGAAATACAGGACAAGTATGATTACAGTAACACTGTTATCATTTTAAATAACACTTTTCTATGTAATTATATTGTAAAATGTAATTTATTCCTTACTACATGCTTCACGAATATGGTGATTTGCTGCTCAAGAAATATTTCTTATTATCTTTTTTTGAAACAGTTGTGATGCTTAATACTTTGAAGCTTTTGAAATCAAGAAAACTGGCAAAGTCAAGGTGATAACGTCTTGCCATAACCTGTACATGTATGTGTTCTTGCACTGAGCAGAAAGAGAAAATGATGAATTCAGCTTTGGCTATGCTGGACTCTATCGCATCTATCCTGAAGCAGCAGATGGTTTTACGTACGCAAGCACATGCACACACACAAGCGCACACGTGCACACACACACACACACACACACACACACACACACACACACACACACACACACACACACACACACACACACACACACACACACACACACACACACACACACACACACACACACACACACACACACACACACACACACACAGTCCTTCGCTAAAGAGAGTTGCTAATGATCTTCAGGGCCATTGGGAACATACACACACACACACACACACACACACACATATATATATATATATACTATACAGCTTGTCCACTTGTCCAAGGTCATGCCTAAATTATATTTGAAGGTTCAGTAAAAGAACAAGTGTGTGTGTGTGTGTGTGTGTTGCCCTTGTCCTGTCTCCCAGACACGGACACTTTGGGACAGTTCTCCTGAGTCAGAGAAAATATATACAAATAAATAAATAAACAAACAAAAAATGACAAGAGGGCAAAGAAGACAAATGATGTCAAAACTAAAGATTTGGGTGAATAAACTAGAGATGATCAAACAGACAGTTTTGTCAACCACAGAGACTCACAAAAGCTTTTTTGGTCTGTGAAGGGCAATACAATACACAACAAACCAAACTAAAAAACACTTCAAAAAGTAGTGTTTTGTGTGTGTGTGTGTGTGTGCGTGTGTGTGTGTGTGTGTGTGAACACTATGTGTACACTACCATTCAGAAGCCACTTATGCTCACAAAAGCTACATTTTATTTGTTAGAAAATACAGTAAAAACAGTGAAATATTTTTACAACTTAAAATAATCTATTTTCTATGTGAACATATTTTAATATATAATTTATTTCTGTGATGCGCAGCTGTATTTTCAGCATCATTCCTCCAGTCTTCAGTGTCACATGATCTTCAGAAATCATTATAATATACTGATTTACTGCTCAAGAAACATTTCTGATTATTATCGATGTAGAAAGATGTTTTTCTGCTTAACATTTGTGGAAACCGTCATATGTGTTTTTCCAGATTCTTTGATGAATAGAAAGATCAAAAGAACAGCATTTATTTAAAACAGATTTTTTGCAAGATTATTGAAGTCTTTCTTGTCACTTTTGATGCATCCTCGTTGAATAAAAGGTATTTTAAAAGCAGCATGCAATTACTGTGGTACGTTTACAAACACATTCAGGATTATTAGGTTCAAATATTCACGGCCAAGCAATAAAGCGGAGAATAAAACAGCTCCTCAGAGAGGGATGGAATTACTGCTGTCAATAATTAGACAAGCGTTAATGAACATTAAATCATGGTCGTCATTTTATAGCTCGACTATGTTTATCCATTTATCAGAAACAGACGCCAAGGACAAACCTCCTGCATCCAATCCACACGAGCCTCAACTGAAAAACAGGAAACCCTGTTAGACATTCCCAATATTCCCATCGCATTACCGAAGGAACGTCCTCACATATAGAGACGAAGCGTCTGTACGTGAGTGTTCGAGTCAGACACCAGGCTGTGATGCTGCTGCTCTGATGTGGCTCAGCAGGATATGATCCCATCGCCACAGGAAGTTCCAATTATCACTGAGATGAAATTACCCAGCAGGTCCGAGCTCAGGCTCCCTGTGGCACAAACATGAAACTGAAGAGATCGACTCGTCGACACACACACACACACACACACACACACACACACACACACACACACACACACACACACACACACACACACACACACACACACACACACTCACACACACACACACACACACACACACACACACACACACACACACACACACACACACACACACACACACACACACACACCTGTGTCAGGGAAAACGAAACGCTTTCTGTCGAATCTTTGGAAGCTCTGGCGCCAATCACAGTCTAGTGCATATGAGCGATTCTCCAATACACTATCAGTGTCTGGATTAATTCAGCTTTTTCATTTTGAAAGAAGACTCGCCAAGGCTGCATTCATTTCCTCAAAAATACAGTAAAACAGTAATATTGCAAAATATTATTGCAATTGAAAATGTAAAGTTTCTTTTGTGAAAGATTTCTATGTGAATATATTTAAAAATGCAATATATTCCTGTGATTTTCAGCATCATTCCTCCAGTCTTCAGTGTCACGATGTTTCTAGAGCATCATATTAGCGTGATTTCTGAAGATCATGTGACACTGAAGACTAGAGGAATGATGCTGAAAATCACAGGAATATATTGCATTTTTAAATATATTCACATAGAAAACACTTCTTTTAAATTATAATAATATAAAACAAATAATAATTTGATCAAATAAAGGCTGCACTTGGTGAGCATCTTCATGAAAAATCATGATAACTCCAAACTTTTGTCCAGTAGTGTATGAAGACACATAAAATGAGAGGTTATGAACCCGCAGACCAGGACTCGTCATGGAGGTGCCCTTCCAGGACATCAGGAGGAAGGTGGTGGGACAGCTGTGGAAATCGGCTGAGGGACATGACGTATACTTGTCTTTGTCAATTAAGAAAGCGCCAACACCAAGGCCATCACATAAGAGCTGTTCATCTGCTCATGTCAAGACTGCGTATCAAATATTCATGATCATGGCGCCAGTGTCTACAGGTGAAGCTCCTCTGGACCTCAGTGGAGAACACCGAGATCATCAGATCATCTCATTCAGAGGAGAAGAGGACTTTATTACAATGGAGAAAATCGAAAAGGTCCTGCATCAAGTGTTCTTCCACTATGATGCACAAAAGCTCAATGTGATAATCTATACGACAGGTCTATCTGTACTGTACAGGTCAAAAGTGTGGGTTCAGGTTTACGTAATACTTTTATTCAGTAAGGATGTACTCAAATGATCAAAAGTGACAGTAAAGACATTTATAATATTACAAAACCTTTTTAAAGAATTTTCATTAAAGATTCCTAAAAAATTAATATATCATAGTTTCCACAAAAATATGAAGCAGTACAAATGTTTCTTGAGCAGCAAATCAGGATATTATTATGATTTCTGAAGATCATGTGACACTGAAGACTTTGTGACAAATTCAGCTTTGATCACAGAAATAAACATTTTTAAATATATTACAATGGAAAACAATTATTTTAAATTGTGGATATATTTTATAATATTACCGTTTTTACTTTTAATTAAGTTTTACCTGCAATTTACACATACAAAATTTAAACATTTTTATTTACTCAATTATAAATTTGACTCAAAACAGTTTTTCCTCAGAAATGAATTCTGCTTGTGTTTAATCGACCACAACAAATTACATTTTTTAATTAAATCTTCAAACTTTAAAACCACAAGGGTTTATACATTTATTTCAAACTTATCAAACAAGGCTTTTTCAAGCCAACATTCAACTCTTTTTGAAAATGTATTTTCTTTGTATTTCCTCATCAAACGTATGTCCATTACATACAGCAAACTCACGCCTCATTCATTCAAACTGTGAAAGACTGAAAGATATGTCCACGTCTCTCAGAGATGCACTGCTCTGTAAATCCAGTTATGACTGAGATGGGTCTTTTAGATTATGATCTGTCCGGTGACAGTTGAGTTTGGCTCAACACTACGGAGATTTAGAGGAAATGGAGTGTGCAAATGGACATCAAATCAATCCAAATGAACTTTGAAGGCACTTCTCTGGTTGAGTGTTTCTCTGTTATGGCATTTGGTCTTTGTAGGACCTGGAGTCGCCACGACAGATTTAACGGAGATGTGCGTTTATGAGTTTGTGCAACTAACAGACTCATAAACAGGTCGTTGTCTTCGCAACGAGTCGAAGTGGAAATACTAAAATTACTAAAACAAAAACAAAGAAATAAAATCTATTTCATTCAAAAATGTTCATGTACTTCGTGCTTAATTCTATTCAACTCAATTATGATTACATCTAATTAACGCCAAATATCATTTTATAGCCATATTTTAAGGCATTTTAAACTTTAGGTAATTTCAAGCTATAACAACATAAAATATTATATGAAATATTTCAACTTAAAAATATATAAAATTAGAAATATTGTCTTGGTAACTAATTTAGAAGTATGTTAAAGTTGAAGTGCTAAAATTACAATAAAAAGCTATGAAGAAATATATATAAAACACACTATTTAAAAAAATACTACACTTAAAATAAAATGAAAACTAAAAATACTAATAAAAGCCCATTTAAAATCAATAAATACTATAATAATATATTACATTTATATATTAAATTGACATTATATAATATTAAGCAGTACTTTTCCACATTGGTCCACAAAACAATGAACCTGCCTGCCTTCTTATCTATCTTACTCAATTACTGATTAATGTTTAAATTAATACAAGCAATGGCAAAAAAAATGTTATAGCAAATTTGAAAGCATTTTAGACTTTATTTTCTGAATAAATCATCCGAATCCATTATCTCTGTTGTGAATAAGTACAGTATCCTCACAAGAATGCTCAGAGACAGTGTTTGAGCAGTGCATGTGTCACACGTCATGATTTTACTGAGTTAGATGTGTTCCTGGGTCAAGTCAACATATATTGTTGACCCTGCAACAACATTTTAATGCAAACATTTAATCTTGACCATTCCCAACACCTAAACCTAACCTTAAGCATGAGTAATCCCTAAAATCAGAGGAAATGATTGATGAACTGATGTACAAGCAACAAACACTGATTGTAAGCCTAAACTTCACAGAAATAATAAACTTGTTCTTCAAATCTGATTGGTTAAGAACAATGTTGATCCAGGAACATGTGGCACTTGGTAAAATCAGGTTCCTCAGCATGTGTCAGCAGAGCTCAGATGTCCCTTCATTCTCAAGGCAAAACACAGTGCCCCGGACTGAAGCGCCGATGGCACGAAAAGCTGCCCAAAGCAGTTTGTTAAACAGTACTGCCATGGGACTCCGGCCCCCCGTCGATATACGCTCGGCCCGGCGGGAGGAGGTGTTCCGGGACCCTGCAGCCGGAGAACTGTTGATGAGGCAGACTCCATGCCAAACACTAGTTATATAGAGTATGTGAGACTGCTCTAGATTAGTGTCAGACGCGAGCTGAATACACGGTCAAACATATGCAGCTGCAGACACAATGCACGGCTGTAACCAAAATCAAATAGACCGTATAAAGCAAGTTAGGCCGCAGGCAAGTTGAAACAAGATATATTTCTTTAAATAAGTTCAAGCTGTCTATTTACAGCCTCTTTATATCCTGAACATACACAAACCTTCTCAAATAAAGTCTTAATAATTCTGCATCAGAACACTAAGGGATTGACAACTGATTCTGATGTCATAATCAGAAAAAACTAAAGTTATTTTAGAATCATTTGTGATGATATAATGGAGTTCAGATGAAATCACAATGGCCACGTACACACTGCAAGTTTCAGGAGTGACAACCACAACCACACTCACTCCCATGTGTGTACGGAACATAGGTGTGTGTGTGTGTGTGTGTGTGTGTGTCTGTGTGTGTCTGTGTGTCTGTGTCTGTGTCTGTGTCTGTGTCTGTGTGTGTGTGTGTGTGTGTGTGTGTGTGTGTGTGTGTGTGTGTGTCTGTGTGTGTGTCTGTGTCTGTGTGTCTGTCTGTCTGTGTGTGTGTGTGTGTGTGTGTGTGTCTGTGTGTGTCTGTGTGTGTGTCTGTGTCTGTGTCTGTGTGTCTCTGTGTGAAGATGAAGATCTGTGTATCTGTGTCTCTCTGTGTCTGTCTGTGTGTGTGTGTGTCTGTTTGTGTGTCTGTTTGTGTCTGTGTGTGTGTGTGTGTGTCTGTGTGTGTCTGTGTGTGTCTGTGTGTGTGCGTGTGTGTGCGTGTGTGTGTGTGTGTGTGTGTGTGTGTGTGTGTGTGTGTGTGTCTGTGTGTGTGTGTGTGTGTGTGTGTGTGTGTGTGTGTGTGTGTGTGTTTGTGTGTGTGTCTGTGTGTGTGGTACGGAACAGCACTCACTCACTCACTTTTACAAACAGCACTGCTATTTGTAACCATAGCAACATTTTGTAGTCTTGCGGGAGTGGATTAAAGTTTCGCCGATTGATAAGTGCCATTTTTTGACTAAAGGCTCTTTTTGTCTGTCGATTTGAACTAAACTACCGCTGATAGACGTGCAGCGTTGTGTTTATGCTCAAGAGGCTGTCTAGCAGTGTTGCCATGTCCTCATGTTTTCAAGCGCATTTAGGCATGTTGTTTGGTATTATCTCATAAAGATGAAGTTAATAAAGTGGTCTGCGGATATGAGATATTTTTTTTGGTGCTCTAAAACAAAGTCTTTGGGTGTTTTCTGTGCTTGTCCTTGTTTGTCGTTTTCTTTTTCTTCTATGAAGATCTGGCAACACTGACACTTTACCGCAGGGCTCTTGAGCGCAGCTAACCCCGTGTGCTAAGTTAAGACTTCTTTCACGGTTATTTTCTTGCATCTCACATACAGACAAAGACACTTCTGATGCACGTTTAGATGCTAGTTGTTCATTTCGGTTCCATACACACTGCGTAGAATTTCTGTGAATGCGGTTGTCACTACTTGTATTTTTCAGGAGTTAATATGGTTGTCACTCGCATATTTTAGTAAATTATGTGTGTACAGAACGCGATTAAGGAGTAAAAGGTGAACTGGCAACCGAATTTAGCTGCAGTGAGTACGTGGCCAATGAGAATTCTAACTCTTATTATTATTATTATATTATTATATTGTCTTTACCTTTTTTCTTTCTTTTACAATAAACCGTAAAACTTTAAAATAAAGGAAATGAAAGGCTTGAAATAAAGCATAAATTAAATAAATACTATTAGTTGAGGTATTAAAACTGAAATAAAAAAAATACATAAGGATATGTTTTAAATAAAGCTATGTAAGCTTTATAAATAAATCTATATAAAAAATAAAGCAAAAAATACCAAAACTGACAAAAGCACATAGAAAGGTAAAAGAAATAATAATAAATAAAAAAACAATTTAAATTATTATTTTTCAAATTACTACAATATTAAACTAAGATTGAAATAAAAACTGAAAATACAAATAAAAGCCAAGCTTAATTCTATTCAACTCAATTATGATTGAAATATCATTTGAACTGGTAATATCAGAGATGTTTTATAACAAAATGTTATTTCCTGAATAAACGAGCAGAAATCAATACTCCTGCTGTGCAGAAGGATCCTTATGTCCAGTATGTGTAAAAAAAGCCCAAACTGACAAAAGCACATGAAAAAGTTGAACTAAAATTTAAATAAAACGGAAAACACAAATAAAAGCCCATTCAAAAATACTAATAAATACTATATATAATTCACACTATATATAAATCTATACATAACCTATATATGATTATATCGTTTGTAAGTGTGCCAGAAATGTCTCCTATATACGCAGACAGATCACAAACAGCTGCTCGGTAAGACTTCGTAAATCTCTGCTTCTTCTCAAGCAGTATGTCATTGCATCACGTGATTTGTGTGTACCTTCTCCACACACGCTGCGTGAGATCTGTATTCATGGTGTTGTGTGCATGTGGCTCTTAGAAACAACCAGTTCTCCCTCTCTAAATTACAGCTGAAACTAAACAGTATTTGGACATTTAAGCCACACTTAAACCGTCTGAATGTCAGTGCATTAGAGAATAAAATAACATCTTCTGCACAAGCTTTCTTCTTCACTAAAGCCTATTTCCTTCATCCACTGGTGTTTCATCTAATGCAATGACATCACACAAGTAACTGGAAGAGGTCTAAAGCCAAATAACATCTGATTCCACTGACAATTGTCTAAATAGGATTTGCTCTGCAGAAGAAATAAAGTCATACAGGTTTGAAATTACATAAAGGTGAATAAAAAAAGTGTCCAAAAACCTTTTGGGATCAATGTATGTAACCAATCCACTGTGCTTTCAATATCACAAAGACCTCTCAAAGGAGGAATAAAAATGACCTCAGAAATAATGTCATAAAATAGTCAGACATCTATCAAAACAGAACATTAGATAAAGATGATGGGGAATAACTAGTTATTTATAACAGCATTGTGTAATTTCATTACAAAATACATGTAACTGTAATCTGTTACAGTTGCTAAGAAAATAATGTTACTTATGAAAATGTTAACAATTACAGAGAGGGTTAAATCGAAATACTTGTATCAATATTTACTATTTCTTCTTATGATTTTAAATCTGTATTTAACCTCAGAATGATCTCAAAGGTAGTGCTAAAGTCTGATTTAGTGGTGGCAGTGCTTGAATATTAAACTATTATAAAAGAGATGAAGGATTCTGAAAGTGACAGTAATCAGTGTTGAGTCCTGCTGTAAGGTTGACCCTGCATGGTGTAAATGTTTGAATATTAAACTATTATAACTAATCTTAATTCTGGAAAGTGACAGTAATCAGTGTTGAGTCCTGCTGTAAGGTTCACCCTGCATGGTGTAAATGTTTGAATATTAAACTATTATAACTAATCTTAATTCTGAAAGTGACAGTAATCAGTGTTGAGTCCTGCTGTAAGGTTAACCCTGCATGGTGTGAATGTTTGAATATTAAACTATTATAACTAATCTTAATTCTGAAAGTGACAGTAATCAGTGTTGAGTCCTGCTGTAAGGTTAACCCTGCATGGTGTAAATGTTTGAATATTAAACTATTATAACTAATCTTAATTCTGAAAGTGACAGTAATCAGTGTTGAGTCCTGCTGTAAGGTTCACCCTGCATGGTGTAAATGTTTGAATATTAAACTATTATAACTAATCTTAATTCTGAAAGTGACAGTAATCAGTGTTGAGTCCTGCTGTAAGGTTCACCCTGCATGGTGTAAATGTTTGAATATTAAACTATTATAACTAATCTTAATTCTGGAAGTGACAGTAATCAGTGTTGAGTCCTGCTGTAAGGTTCACCCTGCATGGTGTAAATGTTTGAATATTAAACTATTATAACTAATCTTAATTCTGAAAGTGACAGTAATCAGTGTTGAGTCCTGCTGTAAGGTTCACCCTGCATGGTGTGAATGTTTGAATATTAAACTATTATAACTAATCTTAATTCTGAAAGTGACAGTAATCAGTGTTGAGTCCTGCTGTAAGGTTCACCCTGCATGGTGTAAATGTTTGAATATTAAACTATTATAACTAATCTTAATTCTGAAAGTGACAGTAATCAGTGTTGAGTCCTGCTGTAAGGTTCACCCTGCATGGTGTAAATGTTTGAATATTAAACTATTATAACTAATCTTAATTCTGGAAGTGACAGTAATCAGTGTTGAGTCCTGCTGTAAGGTTGACCCTGCATGGTGTGAATGTTTGAATATTAAACTATTATAACTAATCTTAATTCTGAAAGTGACAGTAATCAGTGTTGAGTCCTGCTGTAAGGTTCACCCTGCATGGTGTAAATGTTTGAATATTAAACTATTATAACTAATCTTAATTCTGAAAGTGACAGTAATCAGTGTTGAGTCCTGCTGTAAGGTTCACCCTGCATGGTGTAAATGTTTGAATATTAAACTATTATAACTAATCTTAATTCTGAAAGTGACAGTAATCAGTGTTGAGTCCTGCTGTAAGGTTAACCCTGCATGGTGTAAATGTTTGAATATTAAACTATTATAACTAATCTTAATTCTGGAAGTGACAGTAATCAGTGTTGAGTCCTGCTGTAAGGTTGACCCTGCATGGTGGGAATGTTTGAACATTATTAACAGTTGAAAACATTCACTAGTAATCAAATGTAATCAGTTACATTAATAAACTAATTGAAATAGTTGCACTACTTATTACATTTTTAAATAGGGTAACTTATAATCTGTAACCTATTACATTTCCAAAGTATCCTTCCCAACACTGGATATGGATAAAGAGAACATGGTTGAAATTACTCTTAAGCATCAATGTAAATGTTTACGAGATTAGTATTGATCTCTGTGTGGTCATTTATGATGCATACATTAGAATATTTATTCTCAATAACCTTCAGAAGAGTCACGTGCCACTGAACAGTGTTATAGTGCAGTCAGCTGTTTGTGTGTGTGTGTGTGTGTGTGTGTGTGTGTGTGTGTGTGTGTGTGTGTGTGTGTGTGTGTGCCAATCGGATGCCTTCAGACAGACAAAGACCCGAGCTATCGATAAACGATCAATCAATAATTCACAGAAGTGGGAAAGGAAGGCATCCGGTGCCTTTAGTCATAATTGAAGATGTTAAAATGAATCCATAAAGCATTCCTCCATCCCCATCCTCTCATTTCAGCCACTCCCCCTCTTAAATGTCCATCTCCTTCAATCTCTCACAGCTCAGCTTCCTCCACATCTCTAGTGCACAGCTCGGGCTGCCGGAGAGCAGTGCTGCGTGCGAGTGTGTGTGTGTGTGTGTGTGTGTTCAAGCTTCACGTGTGTCGGACTGCTGTTGGTGTGAATAACATGCAGATTATCGCTCAGCTCATAAATGTTTCACACTTCACCCGCGCCATGAATCTATAGCGAGCGGCTTTATATCACGCCAGTAATATCCTTCTTCACAAGCGTGCCTCTTTGTCTTGTCTAGTCCTGCTAGATTTGAGATCAGTGAAGTGTTACTGTAGGTTACTGAGCGCTGTCGTGTCCTAATGCATGGTCCTATCACACTGATGAAATGTGTTCTGAGAGAGCATTAGGTTTATTTTTACATGTATTTTTTAGAGAATTTTGCATAAATATGGTCAAATGAATAAGCATTACTCGTGAAACACAAGCAGAATGCATTTCTGTGCAAATCACAGGCAGAATCGTTATGTAAATCGGAGCATTTAATTAAATTAAAACAGCATAATATTAGCAGGAATGGATTTATCAGTGATTTTGATTTACTAAGCAATGTGTTCTTGTTTTTATGAATGAGGTTGAAAAAGTGTAAATAGTGTTTATTTAAATTCTATATCTTATTTACTGTCTCTAAACGGAAATAATTCGGCGCATATATTGAGTGAATTCTTGCATTCAATTCAATGGAACGATTTATTTGTTTATAAATACATTTCTGAATGAATTATCATTGTTTTTGAAAACATGGCCCATTAAATTGTTTGTCTCAATACAATTAAAGGTTTAATAAAGAAAATAAAAAATGTGAATTATGCATAAAAAAATACATTTTGAAAAAATGTTCATAAAATATGAACTGTAACAAATTTTTGTATTGAAATTCAGTGGGACAATTTACATTATTGTATAAACGTTGTTATATTTATTGTTGTTGTACAATTATTGCACATTATTGTATAAACTTTGTTATTAAAGTTGTTAAGTTACATTTGATATTTGATCAAAATACACAAAAAAAATAATATTGATAAATATTATTACAATTAAAATAAGTGTTTTCTATTTGAATATATTGTAAAAGAAAATTTATTTCTGTGATGCGCAGCTGAATATTCAGCATCATGACTCCAGTCTTCATGATCTTCAGAAATCATTATCATATGCAGATTTGCTGCTTAAGAAACATTTCTGTTTATTATCAATGTTGAAAACAGTTGTGCTGCTTCATACTTTTGTGGAAACCGTAAATCATGATTTTCAAAATGTATAGAACATTAAAAAGAATATCAGTTATTTGAAAAATAAGTCTTTTGTAACATTATAAGTGTCTTTACTGATATTTTTGATTAATTTAATGCACTCTGGATGAACATGAATAAAGCCCAATATTAGTCATTTAAATTGAGCATCTGTATTCCATACAGTATATCTCCACCAGTCAGCACTGGACATTACAAACCCTCACTGTTTGACCACTAATTGATTGTGTTTACTATATATGACTGCATGCATGGCAACGACTATACAATAAACCCCAGCGGCTGACAACACGGTGAATGAACTGTGGAAAATATTGACCTGCCAGTGACATTTGGACAATGGAGATGCATTCCCAGGTATAAGCCATGTGTAAATCCATCAGCATGAGCACAAACACACAGCAGACAGCCATCGTCTATATATATACGTATACGCAGACACTGCTTTACAGCTCTTTCCTAAAATTCCCACAGTAAGGTCATTATATCTGGTTTCAAAGCGGAAGATGAGAGCTCCTCTATGACACTATGTGTTAAACTAGACAGCCATGCAATCACCAGCATGCAATAATCAGAAAATATGCTGATAAACCAACTTGTATGCGAGTCAACGTGGATAAATGGACATAGATTTTCTAAATACACAAAAACATTCCTGTAACACAACCTCAAGTGCCTTCCTCGGCAGAATCTGATACATCCACACAGTGTATGAACACACCAGGGCATTTGTTTTCAAACATTTGACCATATCTCCTGGCACAAATATAAGTGATAGTCTGTCATATTTGTGCAATATCAATCAAACGCACCCTGTCTCTGCAGCAGCTCCTGTATCAGCGCTTATAATCGCTTCAGATTGAACGTAAGCATCCGTTATTAGATCAATAAAACACACAAGCCTGCATTTAAATGAAAGTGACCAAGGATGGGATTAAGAAACAAGCGTCTGTGTTTGCTGCGTCGGGCATCGGAAGCATTAAAGATTGATCAGAGCAGCGGGTTTATGGGCTATAAATGCAGTAATGGTTTTGTGGCTTCTACTGTAAGGTGCAACACTTTAAAACAGCTGAAACAGAGAGCATGCTAAGAGGGCGCTCGTGCGTAATGGCGCACGATAACATGCAATTACACGCATTAACATGAGGCTGGTGTTTTTGTTTGATGGTGGTGCAATGTGTGATTCTGGGGGATATCCACGGCAGTGCTGATTTCATTTTGACAGACTGATAACTGCATCCTTCAAAGCTCATTTAACCAGCTCGAGCTGGGTCGACTACTGCAATCATGCAACTTTATCAACTCGCTGCAACAGTCGGAGGATGAAGGATGAGCTGCAAACACACATTACTGCACTAACTACTCATCTAAAGTGACCTGCAAGCTCAGTCTTAATCGAGGACAGCGTACAATCTCACAACTTTTCAATTATTAGAACAGATCGTCATCTACTCCCAAACACAATTACTTACTCATTAGTCATTCATCTGACGCTTTTATCCAAAGCCACTTACTGCACGTCTATTAAAAGACACATCTTTGCTCAAGGGCACAATGATGGCTACAAACCCAGATATTAACCACTAGGCTGAATACAGCAGGTTAAACCATGAAGTTACTCACACTCACCAATGCATATTTTGAGGAACAGAGCACCACTTGTGAAGGAATAAGAGTGCTCAGATTTACTAATGACTCATTTAGTTGAAGCTTTCATCCAAAGTGACTTACAGTACACAGTACAGTACCTGAGGTTAGATGTCTTATTCAAGGACTAAATGATATTTGATGTGTGGCATTTGCACCTATAATATTTCAGTTTCAACCTTTCCAAACAAGACATTATGAAAGTTCTCTGAACATATTTATTTTCCTTTTTAATATTTTGAAAAAGTTATTTCTTAAGCAAATGTTAGCAAAAATGTTAAAAAGAATGTTACATTTGATCATTATGCAAACATTATGGGAATGTTACTTTTGAATGTTCTCTGAACATATTGAATATTTTTTTGATGAACATATGAATAAAAATGTTTCAGGAAAAAACTATTCTTGAATGATGCACACATGTTTGTGCTATGTTTTGGGAATGTCATTAGAAACCAGATAACTTTGAATGAACGTTCTGTTAATATTACTGAAAGAATGTTTGTTCATAACTTTGAAAGAACCTCACCGTTCAGTGGGTTAACACAAGTATATACTATGGATTTGTCAATTCGGAAAGTGCCTAGATTTTCCAAATCAGTACTTTCAAACCTAAGGACACAACCTGGGCTTTAAACCCAAAACCTTTCATATTCCAGCTCCGATATTTGACTACGAGGCTACATCACCTTCTTGTGTTAACCCAGATACAAACGTCTGTTCTGTTTTGATAACGTTCACATGAAGTTTTGAAAACATGTCTCTGAATATTTCAATTGTCTGTTTTTTTATGTTTTTTCTTATGCGAACATTAACGTCAGTAACGTTTAAAAAGTAAAAAAACGTTAGTAACGTAAAAAAAAAAACTTTAGATGAACATCTAAATACTTTTCAGAAAAACGTTCCATGAGTGATGTTGATGTATACATTTTCTGCAAACGTTTAGAATGTTACTAAACACCATAACTTCAAACGAACGTTCATAACACGAAAGAACCTTAATGAGAACGTTCCCTGTTAGATCAGAGCGTTAACATATGTATTCTATAGATTTGTCCATTCGAGAAAGTGCCTAGATTGTTTAAATCAGGACGCTCAAAATCAAAGGCCGTCTGGGGTTTGAACCTAAAACCTTTCTGTTACCAGCCAAACTACTCCATGCAAACAGTACTTTGAAGAAGGGGTTTCAACAACATCTCAGCCCACCGCCGCGGGTTAAAGTAAGCTACCGCAGCGCGAGACTGAGGAGCTGTCCACGCGTAAAGAGGTGCTGAACACTCACCCGCGCGTATTTGGACGAATAGGGATCCTCGAAGAGCGCCCAGATCCGGGGTCGCCACACGCGCCACCAGCCCGCTTTCCTGCCGTCCTCATGCAGACAGAGCCGCTTCAGGTCTCCGTCCCCCACGAGCGCCGGGTCGTCGTCCGGTAACTCCGGCTCGGGGTTCTCGAAGCTGTCCAGCGCCTCCTCCGCGTCCCGGTGCTGTCGGTAGTTCATCCAGCAGCACGCCTCCACGTCGGTCTCGTCGACGCCCCAGAAGGCGAGCTCCTCCTCGAACAGCGGACCGCACACGTCGTTGGGGCAATGCAACTTGCCCGTCCGGTAGTAGTTGAGGATGAACGAGAAGACGGACGGGTGCCGGTCGAAGAAGAACTCGTCGGACTTCGGGTCATAGTCGAAGTTGTTGAAGGCGTCCGGCTCAGTGAGCCACGACAGCCGCGTCCCGGGCAGCGTCTTCAGGGTGCTCCGGTACGTCTCGTGCCTCACGCCGCCGCAGTTGATGACGATTTTCTCGCTTTCCGACGGGCAAGTCATGTCGGCGCTGTAACATGCTTTGTTGGACGACTGGTTCCCACCCTTGCGCCCTTTGAATGAGGAGACACACACCGAACTGAGCATAGGGGAGGGAGAGGAGAAAAACGGAGAGGGGAGGAGAGAGGAGCGGTCTGCGGGGGGACAGGAGAGAGGGAGGGGGAGAGAAAGAGGGGAGATGTTTAGTAAAGGTAAAAATGGAGGGTATCTTGCACATCATACGGGAGTCCCGCTACTGATATGCCAAAAAATACTGCAGTGACATGAAGGTTGCCATGTGACCTTGTGTTTTTGGCGAAAGTTGCTTCATGTGAGCATGCGATTGACGCATGACGTGTGCGCGGACCTTTATGACATCAGCATCAAGAATTTCAATGCATGCATGTCATTCACTCTTAAAGATAAAGCTTCCAAACAGAGGTTTTTGCAGTGATGCTAGAGAAGAGCCATTTTAGGTTGCCCTAAAAACCTTTCAGTGAACAGTTCTTAAGAGAATCTAAAGAATGCCTTCTTTCACTATAAAGAATCTTGGATGAAGTAAAAAAGCAGTAAAGAAGCTTTGTTTTTAAAAGTGAAGGTCATGTACAGTAACTATCCTGTATTTAATCACCTTTTCCCTTCAAATATTTATGTTTTATGCAGTCCTGAATTATTATGAGGATGTACAAGCTGCATAACATAAGACTGTTCTCATCTCACACTGCAGGAATTCCCAAGAGTATTGTGTGTCAACTCATCTCTAAAATAATCAAAGCATATCACAAATCACTCTTATGGAACCATGTTGTGCATTAAAAATCATTTTGAACAGAGGACACAGTAAACAACAGGATCATATAAGATCACAAGTCCCTTAACACAAGTTATCCACAATGAGATTTACATTTATTACTCTAGACGATGCTTTTATTTAATGCAAATGACAATAATTCAAACAGAGACGATTGATATAAGAGAAAAACTATACGTAGAGCTAGACCACAGAACAGAACAGAATACAAGTGAGCATTATATAACTGCAATCAAACAACAACACATCAAAGATCACAAAACAGCAGTTTAACAGGTTTACATTTTGAAAGTCAATGCATGAACATTAAGATGCATTTAATATAAAATGAAAAGAAACAGCATCAATAGTTCATGCATATCGAATACAGATTATCTGTCAGTCTCTCAATCAGGCGTATTGCTTTCAAATGTCCCTTGAGCCGCATCTCATGAAGCAATGCCACTGCAAGATGCAACTGAGGCGAGAGACTATTGCGATTGATTAAAATTATATCTGTCTCTCTTTCCCTCCGTCTCTCTATCTCTTTAAATGAAGCTGCTAATAAGTCAAGAGCTTCACTGCATGGGGGGAACAGAAGCGAGAGAGAGAGAGAAAGACAGACAGAGAGAGAGAGAGAGAGAGAGAAAGGTGCTCATTATGAACACACAGCAGTACAGCACTGTCACGGAGCAGGAGAGAGAGAGAGAGAGAGAGAGAGAGAGAGAGACTGAGAGAGAGAGAGAGAGAGAGAGAGAGAGACAGAGAGAGAGGTGCTCATTATGAACACACAGCAGTACAGCACTGTCACGGAGCAGGAGGGGGAGGAGAGAGAGAGAGAGAGAGAGAGAGAGAGAGAGAGAGAGAGAGAGAGAGAGAGAGAGAGAGAGAGAGAGAGAGAGAGAGAGAGAGAGAGAGAGAGAGAGAGAGAGAGAGAGAGAGAGAGAGAGAGAGAGAGAGAGAGAGAGAGAGAGGTGCTCATTATGAACACACAGCAGTACAGCACTGTCACGGAGCAGGAGGGGGAGGAGAGAGAGAGAGAGAGAGAGAGGT